>JARCFY010000008.1:70916972-71361972 GCA_029233225.1 Lepidodactylus listeri
AAAGAGGCCCAATTATGGTATATGCTGCTGTCCTTTTAATCTTTGTGCTTAAAATAATTTGGGTGTAGTTTGATGGGTCATGCTTATGAACTGCTTCCGTTCACTGAAGTGAGCTTACATTGGAGAATTTCCCGTCAAGTTATGCCCTTAGTTTGTTACTTGTATCACACTGGTAGTGTTATAATATCAGGGAATAACAATCAATATGCCACTTAGAACTTAAAAAGAGAGAGAGAAGTAGCCATTTATTAAGCTTCTGGGTTCTACCTTGAAGCCCTGAGCATATAATAATACAAATGAAGTTATACAAAACATACTATTCCACATGAATTTTTATATAAACTATGAAATAGTTTGATTTTTTCCCTTTTGTATACTGCGGTTTTAATAACCAGAAACAGAATGTATGAATGTTTGGTATATGAAACTTTTACTGAATTTAAGCTTGGGCAGAAAACCCCTCTGGGAGCAGTCCTCAGTAGGTCTACACAGAAGTAAGTCCCTTGTTATTCAGTGGGGCTTACCTCCAGAAAGTGTCCTTGGGACTGCAGCCTCTGTCCTGTAAACCACTTAAGCCTCTGGTGTTTGCATTCTGAAAGGGGGCAGGGCTTCTGTCCTAGTACAACATTTGGAACAGGACAACATTCAATACACATGGTCTCTCCACCAGCACCAAATGATGTTGTATCCGTAAAATGTAGTTCAGAGGTTTTTTAAAAAACGGCAGCCCTTTCTTTTTTGGAATGTGGCCACTTAAGCCTACCTGCATCTATTTAAAATGTGTTTAGGTGGTTCATGGATTGACCATGAAATGCCATGAGGGAAACAAAATTAATTTTTGTAAGCTGAGCAACCAAGATTTGTGCAATTAGGTGTTTTGTATAAAAGATACTGCACTTTGAACACTTTTGCTGACACAATGTGAGCCATAATGGAAACCATCAGCCTTGAATGGAATACAGCTGGTGCAGCCAGAACTCCTGAATATCAGCAAAGTAATAGTTTGTGCCTGTGGACTTTGCCTTCTGGAGCTGACAGTGGGACCTGGTTGCATGCAGTTTGCTGGACTGCAGCCTTATGTGGAAGATTCCGAATAATTCAGTTGATCTTTTAATGGTCTAATATATCAACCGAATGGCACATAATGAAGTTGATTTAATGACATTTGAATTCTATGGTTTGATATACAAAATATAAATGTAATATTCATTTTTCATATGGGTCCGTTCTGAGAACGTTCCATCCCAATATGAAGACATATCATAGGAGTAGATCTTTGTGTGGCTTGCATTTTCTTTTCATATGTTTTAAATGTCATTTGCTTTACAAAACAAAAGAACCAAAAAGATGCTTTGTTGTTCATGTAAAATGAAGCTTCTTGTATGCTGAGCATCGTTCATACTACTTACGTTCTGATCATATGGGTATATATAGCTTCAGTGGCACACATAACGTCTTCTGGAAACACAACTTCAAAAATAAGAAGGAAGATGAAGGAAACCAGCCTTGCTATGTTGTACGTCAGCTGCAATCTTGTTGTTAAGGTTGCTGTGAAATAGTAGTCACATATCATTCTGCTAGCTTAGCTGACTCCACAGAGTCATAAAATACTTTTGGGCTGGCAGATTAATTGTTCCCAATCCTAGTCTGTCCAAATATGAGCCATAGAACATTTTTACTTGACATCCATCAGCCCCATCTGACAATGCTGGCAGCAGCTGCCATAGTATTGCCAACCTGAACCAACTCCATACCAACAGCTGTGTTCCACTGAAGCAGCAGTCTTTTGGACCAAGCCTTAGACCTAGTTTGTAAGTCAAGCTCTTCATTTAGATCAGGGTACCCAGCTTGTATATGACTACTGTATGTTTTTCTTAGAAAAGTCCATTTCATAGCTTCATTTCTTTTCCGGTAAATGGGAATGAATGTGATCTACCTCAAAGAGGTCTTAACATTGACAAATGAGATTAAGAGCTGTTGTTACTAGCTGTGAGTTTGTGCAATAGGGCAGCTTATAAATTTATACTAAGAGCATATTACTTTTAATCACCCCAGTTGTTCAGCATTCAGTGTGATCCTCATACAATTCTTGTTTTAACAATAAACTATCCTGAGAACATTTTGACTCAGTGCAGTCTCTGATTTGTTGGATAATAAAGGGATTAATCCAAGGATGAAGGAAGCTAAAAGACACTTGAGAACTGTTTCACTTTTGTTTGCCTCATTGAGCACAGTAACTATCTTGCCATGGACCAAGTAGAATATCTAATTTAGTTCAGTGCAAGCATGGGTTGGCCTAAAGTGAATGGAGATCCTGAATAGAGTGCCATTTTAGCAATCTTTGGCTTGGTTCAAGCAACATCTGTATGCTGTGTTCACTCATGCCCCTTCAGTCCTACCTCTTCTTCTAGTATTTGGAGTATGAATAAATGCTTTCTAGCTTGACCATACTGCAGCTCATACATCTGGATGCAGGCATGAATTGGAGTCTTACTCTGCATCATTCTAAACCTTGCCCTTTTTAAATCTCCAGTTTCTTGTGGCAGTAACTAAGGTAGTTAGTGAGCCATGAGAGAAAGATGGGGGGCTTGCTGGTGGGTGCAGCATACAGGGAAGGCAGTGTTGTCACTGCAGAGTGGGATGCTGAGATCTGGTCTCCCCATTTCTGATAACTGCCCCTCAACCCTTGATAGAATCTGGGTCTTCTTCCTAAGTCACTGCCAAATCCTGCCACGTGCCATTTTACTTTAAAGGTGAAAAGGACCTCAAATTGCTGATGTGGTAAACCATATGTACAACTAGGATTAATATATAGATGTGAAATATATAGATGTGAAACAGAAGCATAACAGTTGCTTTTCTTAGAAAAGGCTGCTTTGGGGAAGGAGTGAGTTTCTGCAAATGATGGGGTGCTTAATCCCTTCCTCATCTTCTCATTTACTTGCTCCAAATCACCTATCAAACTGCTATTCCTACATCAGGCTCCAAATATGTTTAAGATTGACTTATGCATTTACAAAGTCCCTGTACACACATGCGTGCATCATAAGAACTTTAGCAGATGTGTTTTGTAGGTCCCCCACTGGAACCTACATTTCTAGGCATGGGAAGAAGAAGTTTCAGCTTCCATGCTTTTATTTGCCATTGGGGAAACTTACATATACTGAGTGATAGCTATACATATTTCCCCAGTGGGTCAAATAGTGACTCCTCAGGGCCATTTAAGATTAGGAAAATGGCATAGGGAGAAAGGTTTAGGCTCCTTTTTCTTAAATGCTGTGCTCCTGATCTGAATCAGGCCCACATGCATCTGGGAAATAGCCCATGGGGAGATTCCAGTATATGTATGAATGAAAGTCTTTGTGGCATTCACAAAAATTGTAATGTGGGGGGTGTTGGGGTGCGGCAGTGGAAGTGGAAGTGGCTAGGAGACCATTTGTAGTGGAGAAGCAACACTGAGCCCCCATTTCTCTGTTCAAGATCATCTAAAGCTGCTCTCCTCAAGGCTTTTGTTAAATGTGTATGCAAAGTCCTTTATCCATAGTATTTGCTATTACATTGAATGATAATGTATTGACTATATTACTGCGTGATCTTAAAATCCAGGTGTGTATCCTTTCTCAGTTGCAATGTACATACCAGTATGCTGCCAATTATCAATGTGTCCTGTTTTTCAATGACCCTTTCAAATCATTTACACAGCCAAGTATAACCTCCCACAGAACTGGCCTGTTCTTTTCTTCATCCTACAGAAGGTACCAAATGGATGATTTAAAAAGTTTGGTAGGTTTTTTTGCTGATACCTGAACACCTTGGCTGTAACAAAATTATTCTACTTAATTATGGGTATGAATTCTGAACACTGCCCTGCACTTAAAATAGCAAGCTGATCATTATTTGACACCCAAAAGTAACCTGGCCATGAAATCTCAGCGTAGTATGTATTAAGAAACGTACAGAAGGAGATAAGGATCCTCAGACTGAAGCAGGAAGTGGAATACTGAATTTCTAAGCATAGGCATGTAAAAATGCAAGCACTCTTCTAAATATTACTGAACCTATGCTTGGAGGTCCTGTGAATGTTATCTACTATGTTAATATAAAAAACTTATAAAATAAACCACTCATCTTTTAAAAAGAATGTTGGCTGAAATTGTTCCTGTGGTGTGGCAATCACTCAATATGTTTGTATATTTAAATTGGTTCATACCTCAGTTCATACCTAAAATGCACCAACTGCCATGTAATTCTTGAGAAGTCTACGTCCCATGAGGCTAGTACCATGCATTCTTTGAGCAGATCAAGCAGTTGTTCATGCTTTGGTCAGTTTGGCACACCATACTTTTTCTGGTATCCTGTTTTTGGTATTTTCTTTAGATAATTCTCCAGTAGAAATTTTCTGTCAAGGCACTTTTTTTGTGGGGGGAGGACAGACAAAAGAGTATCAAGGAAACTATTCAGACTATATTTCTTGTTAAAGAAGTAGCTGCTGACCTTCAGGAGAGCATGACCTGGCCTTTTAAGAAATTGTCTGCTGCTTAAGGAGTTTTTTTGAAAAGGATAAAAAAGATGTTGGGTTTACTGTGTGCCATCTGTGCAAGGGGAAATTGGACTGTACAAGAAGGAAATGAGTTACTGTAAAGAAAGAACATTTTGTGACAGCAACAAGAAGAACGGGTAGTAACAGCACTGCTGGAGTCAGAGTATTTTGGCCTATTTTTGATTGGTTGGGATGCTGTTTGATTAAAGAGAGAAACCATCCCTTTATACAAGTTTGGGCAAACTCCCGGGAATTTTGTGCAAGCCCCATTAAAGCTCACTGCTTTAGCCTAGCTTGTGGATATTTTTTATCATAACTCTGAACACAGCTTACTAGAGATCTTCATGTAAGACCAAAGGAGTAATGTAGGAAATGGTGTTTTGATCTTTTTAAATTAAGTGTTAAATAAATTCAAAGCAGAATGAAAATCACAGCTGGCAGTTCCTGTAGACCATTTTCAACAACTACATAGGAATCACCAAAGCAGTCCCTTGAAATAAATATAATTAAATAAGCATAAGTTCTGGTTGTCAAACCAAGTAATGTGAGTGGATTAGCTTTATTTATGAATAGAAGAGACTGGACTTTAGTCCATACATTCCATGCATAATTGGTCTGTTATGAACATATAATAGTTTGTTGGCTCAAATCGGCTATGGCTGTGCATATGTAATAGTAGAAGCCAGGTGTGCACAGCAACACATGGCTAGCAGCTGTGATATCACAGTCCCAGTTTCCAACTATCCCTGGACCATTATCGCAGATTAGCATTGATTTCCCTAATTTAAGAAATAGATGACAAAAGAACATTTCATTGATTAAGTGTATGTGCATTTTTTTTAAGTGCACAGCTTTACTCACAGGAAAGGGAGAAGACTGGCATTGGAAATTAAGCAATGTATCAATTAGATAACAAAGACAGGGAGAAATGAGGGTCACTATGGAGGAGAAAACTGACTGCTGTTTCAATGTATTCTTTCAAGATGCCTATCTTGGCCTATTTTTGTTTAGAGTGGTTAAAATACTATTATTCAGTAAATATATGTACTTGCATATTAAATCAAGTAATGAATGTGACACCAGTTTTTAAAAAGGGGTCCAGAGGGAAACCATGAAGTTACAGGCCAGTCAGCCTAATGTCTGTCCCACGCAAATTAGTAGCAACTGTAATCGAAGACAGAATTGTTGGGCGCATAGAGGGACGAAGCCTGCTGAGGGAAAATCAGCATGGCTTCAGCAAAGGGAAGTCCTGCCCCACCAACCTTTTGGAGTTCTTTGAGAAAGTGAACAAGCATGTAGACAACAGTGACCTAGTAAACACTATATACCTGGACTTTCAATAGGCTTTTGACAAGGTACCTCACCAAAGACTCCTGAGCAAATTTAGAAGTCATGGGATAAGAGGGCGGGTTCTCTTATGGATTAAAGACTAGTTAAATGACAAGAAGCAAAGAGTAGGAATCAATGGACAGTTCTCACAATGGAGGGAAGTAAGCAGTGGGGTCCCACAAGGATCAGTACTGGGACTGGTACTATTCAATTTATTCATCAGTGAGCTGGAACCAGGGGTGAGTAGCGCAGTGGCCAAGTTTGCAGATGACACCCAATTATTCAGGATAGTGAAAACCAAGGCTGCCTGTGAAGAGCTCCAAGAGGTTCTCCATAAACTGGGTAAGTGGGCAACAATGTGGCAAATCAAATTCAATGTTAAGTGATGTACACTGGGACAAAAAATCCCAGCTTCAAGTATAGGATAACAGGGTCTGAACTTGCTGAGACTGAGAGAGGAAAAGATCTTGAGGTAGTAGTGAATAGCTCAATGAAAGTGTCAACCCAGTGTGCTGCGCTGGTGAGAAAGGCAAACAAGTGATTATCAGGAAAGGGGCTGAGAATGAAATGGCTGATATTGTAATGCCCCTGTATAGACCTACGGTGCAGCCTCAGTTGGAATACTGTGTATCTCCAAAAAGACACTGCAGAGCTGGAAAAAGTACAGAAAACAGATATTACTGAATATGTGATAAAACCAATAAAGTAGTCGCAAAACAGATTAGTTATGAAATTTGAAACCCAAAATGTTGAATATAAATGTACCCAAACAGAAATAAGAGCTATTATAATGAAGGGGATGTTGAGGATAAATATTCACTGTTTTATACACTCTGTTATATATAATTATTCTTGATATACACAATTATTTTTATTTATCCTTAATCTACACAATTATTTTTTATTTATTAAGTTTGATTTATTAGGCCACCCTTCCCTGCAAGCAGGGCTCGGGGTGGCTTGCAATAGAGATGTATATACATATTCCCTCTTTTCCTTTTTGTATCTCCTCTATACTATTACTTTGTTTTCTAAAAGAAAAAGTACAGAGGAGGGCAACCAAGATGATTAGGGGATTGGAGCACCTTCCCAATGAGGAAAGGCTGAAGACCCTGGGACTTTTCAGTTTAGAAGACAGACAACTAAGGGGGGACATGATAGAGGTTTATAAAGTTAAGCATGGGGTGGAGAGAGTTGACAAAGATAATTTTTTCTCCGTCTCCCAAAATATTAGCACTTAAGGGCATCCAATGAAATGGATGGGTAGTAAGTTCAGGATGGACAAAAGGAAGTACTACTTTACACAGAGAGTGATAAGACTGTAGAATTTGCTGCCAAAGGATGTACTGATGATGGCCTTAGGTATAAACAGCTTTGTAACAGGATTTGATTCATGAACGATAAGTCTATCAGTGGCTACTAGCCATGGTGACTGAGGGGAACCTCCATATTCAGAAACACTAAGCCTCATTCCCAGAGCCAGGAAGCAACATTAGAGGAAGGCCTTGGCCTCTGCCCTGTTGTTGGCCATCCAGAGGATGCTGGACTAGATAAACCATTGGTCTGATCCAGCAAGGCTCTTACATTCTTAATTAACTAAAATCTTTTTTCACTCATTTTATTATGACCAGTGTTCCCTCTAAACTGAGTTAGTGTGAGCTAGCTCACAGTTTTTTAGCCTCTGGCTCACACATTATTGTCTTAGCTCAGGAAGGATTGCTCCAGAGCAAACTAATTCATGCAGTAGCCCAATCCCTCGCTCACAGCTTTAATGCCAGTAGCTCACATGGTAGAGTTTTTGCTCACAACACTCCACAGCTTAGAGGGAACATTGATTATGACTAATCTGATTTTTAAAATTAACAAGACTCATTATTCTAGTGCCTTACTATTTGATTTAGAGCTATGGAGATTAGACAAGGGGAAGGGAATTATGTAATTGACATGGACATTCTCCTTGTATGTACCACCCCCCTGATGTGGGGTGGGATAGTGTCAGGGCTTCTATCTCAGCTATTGGTATGCCAATGAAATGCCAATCTCAGGTGCTAGCATGCCTGACATTTAGAAACTTTCGATTCTATTTCCTACTAAAATAGCACTCCATTGTAGTGTCATGGACCCTGTATTTTCCAGGGTGCACCAAAGCACAGTGTATCAGTCTCAGACACATCAGAAAGCATCTGAAGCACTGGGGAACACAGAGAGATTTTCAGTTTGTGCTATCAGCTTATAGATCTCAGCCAGGATGGGAAATGTTGTGACAGCCGTATCAACCTGGTTCAGTCCACAAGTGGCCAGTGATGTGGTTGAGTGGGTAGAGGAGAAAAGGGAATAGTAGAAAAAAACAAACTGAATAAAAAACGTATAATGAAAATAATGGCAATGAATAAAGTTCTAAAATGAACAAATGTGCACACTTTCAATTTTCAAAGTATCTTGTATTGTAGACATTCTTTTTTTAAAAAAAATGCCATTCTTTTTTTGTAAATGTGCAGATTTTTTTTAAGAAGGCTATAAAAGTTACATTCCTCTGGCTTGGTATGTAGCTTCTATGTGGCCTCTGTGTTGTAAATTTACAACTGCAACTTTGAAAAAAAGTCAACTACAACTTTTTTTAACTGAATGCTTATTATACAGCCAATCTGTCTGTGTCCTAATTGTCCATTCATGTAAATAGACAGGAGGGGGAGGAAGAGACACATTTATGTGCCTCCCTCTAACAGCGTTCTTTGCCATGTTGTAGCCTAAGTTGGCCTAAAAACTCAAAATAGTGTAGCTATGCAATTTCCAAGTTGATTGGTGATAATGGCATCCAAGCGGGTAGGGTTTAGGCAGCGTGGTGTTTGGAGCTTCACAAAGACAGCACCTCACTGTCAGTTCATCATACCTTTGTGACTATCTTATAGCTGTTCAGTTTCTTTGAGCCTTTGCATGGCTTATGGAAGCACCTAAAGGAAATATTTGTCTTACATAAATAATACTTTTTCAGTACAAGAAAAGCAACTGGTGACCATAGTCTTGCACTTAGACTAGTACAAACTTGTCACTGTAGCAAATAGGTGGGTAGAAAGGGAGGAAGCTTCACTTCACTTAACAGACCTTTATTGGCATAACAGCACAACACCAGATAAAATACACTGGAATCAGTAGTCAGAAAGAACATCTCCTCCTAGAGGCCTGGTAGAGGAACTTTGCTACAGATTCAATGATTTCACTCTTATTTGAGGCTAGAAGTATAAAGGTCTTACAATCCTCAGATTGACCCTTTAAAAATAGCAGGAAAAGCTTTAAAAATATAGCATGAAGATCATCATAAAATTTACAGTGCAAAATAACATTATTGTTATTTTGGAAGCTTTATTTATTTTAAAAAATGACATTTGTGCCAGAAGAGAGGAAAGACATCTTTCAAAGAACATTAAAATAATTCTTAAAATAGTGAGACAAGATAGCCTTGGACTATATGTTAAAGGACTACATGCCTTGTTTTGTTTTTATGGGAAAGCAGATAACTACTTACTCTTTAATCTTTTACCAAATTTTGGAGGGGCAAGGTTGTGCCCATTATATGCCATAAGAACCTAAGATGAGCCCTGCTGCTTCACTTTTTTCCCTTGAGCCTAAAGAACCCCCAGTGGCAAGTTGTTTGCATAACTCTGGAGCTCTGAGTTCTCAGACTACTTCATATGCAGCTACAAAGTTCTGCAAATAACTTCTCACTGGAGGGATCTTTAGGTTCAGGGAAAAGTCTGTCCCTCGTTCAGGGAAAAGGGTGTCCCTCGTACACCCATGCTGCCCCTTGTCAGGAAAACCAGCTTCTCAGGGTTTTTTTTTTGGTAATTATTGCTATTTCCTGTGTGAAACTGTGCTTTTTTTTTTCTTGTAAACTAATATTTATTCTGATTGTACTGTTAAAATAGTAAAAAAAAAAAAAGCTTTTCAGGCTTTTAAAGCAACATTCTTGGAGCTGAAGTGTGGCTTATCAAAGCCGTGGATCCGGAGACAACATAAATGAACTTAAATGTTCTCTTCTGTGTTTCCTCATAGGAGGAAAGATGCTCCAACCCCTTAATCATATTGGTTGCCCTCTTATGTGCTTTTTCCAGCTCTACAATGCTCTTTTTGGGACAAAGCTACAAGAACACCACAGTATTCCAAATGAGACCACACTATAGATCTATACAGGGGCTTTACAATAGTGACTGTTTTATTTTCAGTCCCATTTCTAATAATCATCAGCACAGAGATTGCCTTTTTCACCACTGCAGAATACTGGGTTGACATTTTCATTGAGCTATCTGTTATGACCCCAAGGCTTCTTTCCCTGTTAGTCTCAGCAAGTTTAGACCCTACTAGCATTTACTGAAAGTTGGCATTTCCTTATTGTTCCAGTGTTCATCACCTTACACTTACTAACACTGAACTTCATTTCTCACATTATTGCCCACTCACATGATTTGTGGAGATCTTCTTTGAGCTCTTCACAGTCAGCCTTAATTTTCACCATCCTGAATAATTCTGTGTCATCTGCAAACTTGGCCACTACAATGTTCACCCCCAGTTCCAGATCATTTATGAACAAATTAAGTAGCACCCACCCAAGTACCAATCCTTGTGGGACCCCACTCCTTCCATCCCTCCACTGACAGAACCTTTCATTTATTCCTACTCTCTGCTTCCTTTTAATCCACAAGAGGACCCATCCTCTTACCAGTCTTTGATGAGGTACCTTGTCCAAAATGCGCGGAAAGTCCAAGTATATAATGTCTCCTAGGTCATGGTTATCTACATATTTGCTGCCTTTCTCAAAGAACTCCAAAACGTTATTGAGGCAGGACTTCCCTTTGCAGAAGCCATGTTGATTTTTCCCTCCACAGGCTTTGTTTCTATGTGCCTAAAAATTTTATATTTGATTACAGTTTCTACTAATTTGCCTCTAACTGGTCTGTAACAACCTGGTTCCCCTCTGGACCACTTTGTAAAAATTGGTGTAATGTTTGCTATTCTTCCATCCTTTGGTACAGTCACTTATTTTGGAGACAAGTTACATATACAGTTTTAGATATAGGAATATGCTTGGAATATGCTCACTGTAATAATTTCACAAGTGGTGAGCCTATGCCCTCTTCTTGAAAGCAGGTTCTGGAGAAAAGTCCTGGTGATCCCTGGCTCAGACTGAGTATTGAATCCATTACAAAATTCCAAAAACATTTCTTTGTGTAAATGTAAAATTAGTATTTTTTTAATCCTTGGATCAGTGGAGAGTTTAGAGTCAATGAAGCAAAATATTTTTTTCCAGTTTCAAAGTATTTCCCTGTTCTTTACATTCAGCTGCTTGCCACCTTTGAAGGCTCAAACAGCTTCATGCAGAAATGTCAGAAGTGTTAATATTCTTTTCACAAGTCCTTGTGTTTATTTTCTCACTTTGTATGGCATCCATTCTTTTCCTGTACAAACTCCCTGTTTGTTTTTATTTTTTTGTAGATGTATTTAAATTGACTGGGAATAAATATTGTCAATTCAGTTTAAGCAATTTCATGACTTTTTGTTGGCTGAGAACTACGATGGATGGATGGAGATATCACCTGTAAAGTAAATATAATGAGAGTTTCTTGTTATTGCAGAAGAAGGGTATAACAAAATGAAGGAGTACTGGAACATCCATGGTGCTGTATTCAAGAGCATGAGACCCATCGTGTGAAAAGAGTACTCTGGGTATATCTGCAGTGTCTTGCATTAAGATATTTGAATATGTCACCAGTACCTGGGGCATTCTTATCTCACCAAATTCCTTTTTCCTAACTTGCTTTCCAGTTCCATGTTTCCTAGTTCAGTGCCTTAATTTTAAAAGTTCTAATCATCCCATGGTGTTCCTTATCAGCTACATTACTCTTACCCTTAGCTGACATCCCATCAGACCTTAAAAGATGAAGCTTGGGTCCTGATTCATTGAACACTACATGGGAATAAGTTCTGTTGACTTTAGGAAATGTCAGAAATATGGAAAACACATGAAGAACTGAAATACAACATGAAGGGACAAGCCAAATAAATCTGATAGGAGATGAGGTGAAGCGTGGCAGTACCATTACAGGTCCATGCCTGCACAGAGTTGCTCCCTGTGAACCAAATAGTGCTTTAGACTTCTGAATTTCCCACCTTGACTCTCTGTAACAACCATTTTTCTAAGTAGTGAGGAAGTCACTTTCAGTTAGCTGTTGAGGTGGATGCAGGCTGCATCCCATGGCTCATAAAATTTAGAGAAGCAATTTTCCACTGTGCTTTGGGCATGTTACTGTCTAGATTGCTTAGGCTGATATGTGATAGGGTGATGAGTTGATGTCCTTGTCTATGTATTGGAATCTGGACTGCATAATCCCTTTGAACCCACATCCTGATCCACAGAAGCCTTTTCTGTGAAATATAAAATGAGATATTTGTTCATTTCTCAGAATAGGTGTCAACATAATCATGTAGCAAGCATTTAAAATGCAGAAATCTGTTAGTGACTTTTTCTCTCCCACCCAGGTAAATATACTGGGCTAAGAGTAGCACTGGGGCAGGAAGCCATATATAACTATTCAGCCATAATTATTCATGAAGGGCATCTTCTCCTTTATTCTTCATGATTACCTTTCAATGAAGTCACTCCAGGTTTCAAATAACAGTTTTGTTCCCTGAATGTAAGAAGCAGGAGGGGGGGATCCCTCCTACAATCTCCATAATGAATTACTAAAAGTAGAACACATTTATGAATGGTCATGAGGTCTAATTACTGTAATTTTAATATAATCCTTTGAAAATGAAGAGACTCAAGTACCTCTTTTCCAGACCCTACATAGCTGTAATATTCAGAAGTCTGTTCCATAGCTTGTTCCATAATTTTGGGGAACCTTACTTTCTTTTCTTTGTTCATGTTAGTTTGTTCTGAATAAAAATAATGCTCTGTTTACCTAAAAAGTTTCTCAATCTATTCCTGCATGAATCTTACAATGGAAAAAAATAATAGAACTTTTCTAGACAGTTAACATTATATGTATCATTGTGTTATGGTTTTATTATATTGTTGGTTTTTATTTTTTGTAAACTTCCTTGAGGATTTTCTTTGTGTTCTTATATATTGATGAAAAATATTTTTGGTCAGAAATTAAAGCTGTTCCAGCTGGTAAACTGATGGCAATATTGCAATGCTTATCTTCAAGGATATTTTAATCTACGTATAGATTCCTTTACCCTGACCTGACCTGAATAGCTCAGGTTAGCCTGATCACATCGGATCTTGGAAGCTAAGCAGGGTCAGCTCTGGCTAGCATTTGGATGGGAGATGACCACTGTGATACATGTTCTGGTTACATTTAGATTAGATTACTTGATGGGGGTTCCCTTTAGAAGTGTTTAGAAACTTCAGTTGGCACAGAATGCTGAAGGCAGGGCATTGACTGAAGTAGGTCATAGCAGACCCTATCACCCCACTCTTGGCCCATCTATACTGGCTCCCAGTCTGTTTACAGGCACAATTCAAGGTGTTGGTGTTGACCTTTAAAGCCCTAAACAGCTTGGAACCAACATACCTTGAGGATCACCTACTCTCTTATAAACCCTGCTTTGGGTGACCTCACCTTCTGAGATTAGGTGGGTGGCAACCCTGAAGAAGGCCTTTCAGTCAAGACACCAACACTCAGCAACTTTATCCCCAGGGAGACCCATCTGTCCCTTACTATTGCCATCGTCCAGCAGCGTGTGAAGACTTTTTTTGTTCCATCCAGCATTCCCTTAGTCATCCCTCCTTCCTGTCCTATGGTTTAATTGGTCTTATGTTTTTATGTAGTTTAGCTTTGGTTTTAATGATGTGTTTTTGTTTAATTTTAATGGTTTTTGAAACATGTTTTATTACAAATGTTTTTAATCTGTTAGCCACCTTAAAAACAAACAAACAAACAAACAAATTATATACAGGTCTACTTTGACTAGCACCAGTTCTCTGTGGTCCTTTCCAGAAGACTTTCACATTACCTACTACCTGATCTTTTTTAGATTAAGATGCCAGAGACTGAACCCAGGACCCTCCTGTCTTCTGTCATGTTCCAGAGTTTGCTTAATTTTATGTTTGTTGCATCGATGACACTGTCTAACCATCTCATCCTTTGCCATCCCCTTCTTCTTTGACCTTCAATCTTTCCCAGCATCAGGGTCTTCTCCAGTGAGTGCTCCCTTCTCATTTGGTGGCCAAAGTATTTGAGCTTCAGCTTCAGTATCTGGCATTCCAGCAGTCAGGGTTGATTTCTTTCAGGATTGACTGATTTGATCTCCTTGCAGTCCAAGGGACTCTCAAGAGTCTTCTCCAGCACCATAATTCAAAAGAATCTATTCTTCAGCACTCAGCCTTCCTTATAGTCCAGGTCTTGCAGCCGTACATCACTACTGGGAATACTATGGCTTTCACCATACAGACTTTTGTTGGCAGAGTGATGTCTCTACTTTTTATTATGCTGTCTAGGTTTGCCATAGCTTTTCTTCCAAGGAGCAGGTGTCTTTTAATTTCATGGCTGCAGTGACCATCTGCAGTGATCTTGGATCCCAAGAAGGTGAAGTCTGTTACTGCTTCCACTACTTCCCCTTCTATTTGTCAAGGAGTGATGGGGCCGGATGCCATGATCTTAGTTTTTTTGATGTTGAGTTTCAAGCCAACTTTTATGCTCTCCTCTTTTACCCTTAGCAAGAAGCTCTTGAGGTCCTCTTCACTTTCTGCCATTAGAGTGGTATCGTCTGCATATCTGAGGTTATTGATGTTTTTCCCAGCAATCCTAATTCCGGCTTGTGATTCATCCAGGGTGGCATTTCACATGATGTACTCTGCATGTAAACTAAATAAGCAGGGTGACAATATACATCTTTGTTGTACTCCTTTTCCTATGCTAAACCAATCAGTTGTTCCATATCCAGTTCTAACTGTCGCTTCTTGACCCTTATACAGGTTTCTCAAGAGACATGTGAGGTGGTCTGGTACTCCTGTCTCTTCAAAGATTTGCCATAGTTTGTTGTGATCCGCACAATCAAAGGCTTTAGCATAGTCAACGAAGCAGAAGTAGATGTTTTTCCGATACTCTCTTGCTTTCTCCATAATCCAGCGAATGTTGGCAATTTGATCTCTACTTCCTCTACCTCTTCAAAACCCAACTTGTACTTCTGGCAGTTCTCTGTCCACATACTGCTGAAGCCTACCTTGTAGAATCTTGAGCATGACCTTGCTAGCTTATGCCATGATAAATTTATTAGTTTTTAAGGTGCCAGAAGGTTTCTTTGTTATTGTGGTTGTGGAAGGTTAACATGTACCCCCATGGAAGGGTTAACAGTAGTACCTTTAAAAAGACTTGAATCTGAAAGAAAAATTTGCTACTTCTTCCATCATGGATGTTCTGCTCACCCCCTTATATCAGTTTTGCTTTGGAAAGCTACAAAAAAAAACCCTGTGTGTCCATTTGCTTTGAATATGTGGTTAACTCTTTCACTGATCAATGAATGGGATTTAAATGTGTAAATTTTGACTTAATCATGGACCTTTATCTATGAATAAGAATTCTGTTTTTCCTCTGTTGCAATTAATATATGCTTCTGTGTTCTATTTGTTTTCAGGCACAGAAGAATGATTTGGTATACTATTTCACATGCTGTTATAACTTAAAATAAAATATTCACAATTCAATGAATCCTGTCTACCACCACCCATATGCTCTGCAGTGATAAGCTGAGTTCATTAGTAGGCTGAGTCATATATTATTCAATGGCTTTTTTTACAGCTTTTGTTATATGCAACTTGGTTTGCTTTTTCTCCTGGCTAAAGCAAAGGTGCTATTTGGTAAAGAAGGTAGGAACATCACAGGAAACCTTTTATCCCACATTCAAAGGCTGTTTCTTTCTCTCTCTTGCACACACATACTGGTCCCTTTGTATCCACACACAATTACTATATCAAAAAAAGCCTTTCAGTTTGACCTGTTTCTAATCTGTCACGAAAATAACAAGTAGTTCAGCTTCAGCAACTCTGTATTACAGAACAAATCTTCTATCCGTCCTCTCCTCTCCCACAGCAAGAAGAGCAAGTTCAGGTTTCAAGAGGTGGGCCTGCAAGACTCACAGGGACCTGGGGGGAGAATCCCATATCCCCCCCATTGCTGAGTTGGTGAGGCTCAACAAACACTGAGCCCAGCAGCTGGTGTCCACTGCTGCCCCAAGGCCTGCAGTGGCTGCTGGTGTCTGCTATTGCAGCACTTGGACTCGGAGTGGCTGCCAGCATCTGCTGTAGTGGCGCCCAGACCCACAGCAGCTGCCAGCATCCACTGCTGCAGCTGAGCCTAGAGTGGCTGCCAGTGTCCTCAACCACTGAGCCTAGAGCAGTGGCTTAAGTCTTTCTCCACTGTGGCAGCCAGCTGAAGCCATTTCCTGAAGTATATTTTGTATTTGGAGGGTATTGTATTAGGGGGGAGATTTAAATCCCCCTATGTATTTTTTTTAATTTAAGTTTTTTCTGCATACTTGGGGAGTTCAGTTGTAGGCATGCAGATGTTCAGACTCACTCTGTACCCTTTCTTAATGCAATAGGACTTTGTGCATTTTTGCGTGAATGAATAATCCTACCTGGCATCAATAAATACATATGTCTGGTGCCTGTGTAATATAGTCCACCAATACTGAAAAAGATCAGTTTATTTTTAAAATTCAAACATGTATATTTTGTATCCTCTTACAAAGTATCTTAACAACAAGATTTAAAATGCTAAATGATATAAAAATAATATGGTGGATCTAGATGTATCTAACATTTACTAAGCTGGATCCTCAACTCCCTCCCCTAAAGTAGTCTCGCAACAGAAAAAGACTTCCTTCAACAAAGAAAGGCATTATTCCATCAGTGGAAGACTTTCTCTTGAAGAAAAACTTTGCAGAAGACAGTCAGGATCCAGCATAGATGAAGGGAATTATAGGATACAACCCAATAAAATCAAAATACCACTAATTTGATTAACGCTAGTAGTACTACTCAGGGCCGTCGACTTTCTAAATCCCCGGGGGGGGCAGGGGCTCTCTCGCGCGCGCAGAACCATGTCTCTACCGCTCCTCTCTCCCCCCCCAGCCCAGGGAGGCAGACCCGCGGCGGCGGCGGCGGCGGTGGCAGCCAGCTGGCTGGCTGACTGCCGCCCGCACGAAGCGCGCGCGTCTATGTCCCCGCCGCTCCGTCCGTCCCCCCCCCGGCCCAGGAAGGCAGACCCGCGGCGGCGGCACCAGCTGGCTGGGACTGCCGCCCGCGTGAAGCACGCGCGCGACTATGTCCCCGCCGCCTCTCTCCCCCCCCCGCCCCAGGGAGGCAGGGCAGGCCGGGGGTGGGGGGGAAGGAGAGGCGGCGATGGCCGGCTTGGCGAGCATTTTGCCGGGGGTGGCTAAGCCCCCACCGGGAAATTTCGGGGGAGGCTCGAGCCCCCCCCCCGTAGTTGACGCCCATGGTACTACTCGAGCCCTCAATCAATTGATCTAATAAAGCCCTTTGAAAGTGCCCTGCCTTGCAGAATGTCAAAAATGGAGCAAGAGAAGGGGCTGTTCCTTAGAACATACCTTCACAATTTTCTTGTGTCTGATGTTACTTCGAAGGGATCATTTGGTACATCTCAGGTTCTTTGTGATACAATAGACATAAAGTTAACTGTTCCATAGAGTGCTATTACTGGAGATATTTTTTGTGCTTCCTCTATAATACTTGGAGCAAGATGAAAGACCAAGGAAGGTGGTTGGGCATAATGCAACCTTTCTCACTTCACCTCTCTCTGCAGGACCTTGGAGCTATACAGCAAAGCCAATTAAATCATACATGCGTCCACACATGAGACTCCTCCACCCCAAGGCTAAGTAACAATGCTAGGCAGCACCAAGGGATGGCCACCACTCACTCTCGGTGTTTTACTCCAAGAGAATTGTGTCTCCAGAAGTAGATCAAGGCACCTGCAGGTCCTCACTTAGGGTCAGGGGCATTCCTTGGAACGGTATGATGTTGCTTTTTAAAGGCATGATGGCCTACGCCTACATCTGTGAGCCTTTGGCAGATTCCCAGGCTTATCCCTGATGCTCACTACAGTTCCACCAATTCAGAGCAACAATAATATGAATGAAACATTTCTGTATTGGGACTCTCAAACAAGCAAACAACCTTAAGCCTTTCCACTCTGATGTACCCGCTGACAACACTTTTGTATAATGAGGATGCAAGCTTCCTCTGTCATGAAGCTTTTGCTGAAAAAAGCAACATATCGTTAAAAACATTTTTTCCTTATTAGATAGACACACACTACATTGGAATCAGGCAGCTATTGATGTAGCTCATTTATATTGCATTTGCTTTACAAAATGATCTGTCAGGCTCTTTTATGAAGGTTTAAAACTTCTTATGTAGGAGAAGTATATGCCACAGATATCAGCATCTCAGAAGCTAGACTTCCCATCAATTATACGTACATTATTAATTAATTGTTTGTTTATTTAATTTGTATCCCGCCCTCCCTGCCATGGCAGGCTCTGAGTCCTCTCTTTCCACCCCCAGCACTCTCCCAGCCTCCTGCCTGCTTCCTCTTCCCCCACAGCAGCAGTGACAGCACTCTGGAAATCACAATGGATCTCCCAGCTACAGAGATCAATTCACCTTAGGGCTGCCAGCTCCAAGTTGGGAAATCCCTGGAGATTTGGGGGCGAAGCCTTGGGATAGTGAGGTTTGGGGATGCAAGCAGCCTCAGCAGGGTATAATGCCATAGAGTCAACCCTCCAAAGCAGCCATTTTATCCAAGGAAACTGATCTCTGTCACCTGGACAACAGTTGGAATTCTGGGTGATCTCCAGCCCTTGCCTGTAGGCTGGCAATGGTTATTCTTGTGGAGGAAATGGCTGGTTTGGAGGGTGGAGTCTATGGTATTTTACTGATCCGTAGCTCCTCCCCTCCTCAAATCACACCCTTGCTAGGCTCCACCCCTCAAATGTCCAGGAATTTCCCAACCTGGAGTTGGCAACACAGTTTCATTCCCACCCAACAGCCAGACTACCTTTATCTGCCTCCCTGTCTTCAGCTTTCCATTTCCACATCCCTCCCCCACATCCTCTACCTAGGAAAATTACAGTTTTTCTCCACAGTGGGGACTAAGACAACTTACAGTATCCTCTCCTCCTTTTTATCTACACAACAACCTTGTGAGGTTGGTTAGGCTGAAAGTATGTGACTGGTCCAAAATCACCCAGTCAGCTTCCACATATATACATCTACATCTATAAAAAACTACCCCTAACAAAAAAAACTATCCCTACCAAAATCAGAGAATATACAATCGCAATAAAAATGCATATAATAATGAAATACTCCTTAAATCCAGTTGTCTATAAGAAAGTGAACAAACTTTTAGAAAAATACTGGCTATGCAAATGCAACTACCTGCGCGTGGTTAAAGTAACTAAAACTTTCCCCTTAACATCATCTACACATTAAAATTTATTTTCTCCTCCTCCCTCTTCTTTTTGGCCTAGCCATTTCTCTTTGGGCTGCCAGATATTTAGGGGCCGCTGCCCCCTTCGCTGAATCAGAGTACTAGATGAGCTTGATGATCCATCCAAGTCGTGTATGATGCCTTCTTCCTCTTCTTCTTCCTCTGCTGCCTTCTTCTCTTCTGCTATTTTTTGGTAAACATCCAAAAAAGTTTCTGCTCCTTTAAGAGATGTAATCTTTTCTTTCTTCCCGTTGTAACTGAAAACCAAACCTTCCAGGTAAATCCATTTATAAGGGGTGGAGTTCTTTTGCAGGAACTTTATCAAATTTTTATATTGCCTCCTTCTTTTTCTTATCTCATATGGAATGTCTTTTAGAACCTTAATCTCCATTTCCTTGATTTTCAAGGGTGTCCCATTGGTGGCCTTGAGCACCACATCCCTTGTCCTCTTAGAGAATTTCACCACAATTTCTCCAGGCAGGTTATTTTTCTTCACAAAATCAGGATATGTCCTACAGACAATATCCATATCGTTTTGAAGGTAATCCGCTTGCAAACCTGTTATTGGAGCCAAAGCTTCACTGAGGATTTCTTTTAAATTCTCTGTTTTTTGCTCTGGGACACCTTGGAACCGCAGAATATAAAATACTCGTTCCATTTGTAATCTCAAAAGTTGGTCCTTATCAGAGGCACATTCTTTCTCCACCACTTGCATCCTTTGTGACAGCTCTTTCGTTTGGATTTCAGCTGCTTTAGATGATTTGATCACTTCCTCTATCTTATGATTGGATTCTTTAGTCTCTTTTTGAAGAGCATTAATATTTTGATTCATTGCAGTCATCAGGTCCAGTAGAGGGCGCAGTGCTGCAGACAACAGACTTGGTAGATCTGTGGTAGCTTCCTGTCTAAGAGCAGGAAGAGACGGAACTGTAGCCTTTTTCTCCCCTGCCAGCCATTGTTCTGTGGGGGGGGGGGGGGGGGTCTGTTCCAGGAAAGTGCTTTTAACAGTCAGTCCTTGAGCACACCTCCACTGCACCTGAGCTGCAGGAGCTATGCCAGTGATCTCGGGTCCCTCGCTTTAAAAGTTTTTATAACATTTAGATGTTAGATGTCCCTCCCACTCCGCCGCTTTTCTTCAAGACCCCAGGATGCTTAAATGCCCTATTGAGTGGGGATCACTGACTCACTATTCTCCAAGCCTCCTCCGAAAGTAAGTTTCTTTGATTTTAAATTGTTTGCTTCTCTACATGCTTATCCGGTAGCCACTTTGTGTGCCCGAAGGCTTCCCGATTTCGGGACTTGTAGGAACATCGAGACGCCTCAATCCCTTGGCCGCCACCTTGGGAGAGGCGCCTCTCGTGTTCCAGGCTAAGAATGTCTGCCATGCTGTCATCTTGCTGGCATCCTCAGTTTTACATGCTGACAAGGAGCCTGCTACAAGGGCTCCGGGGGGGACCAGATACCTGCTGAATCCCCTCCCAATCGCCAGGGTTGTGGGCTACTTCATGCAGAGCTCTGCTGAAGCATGCCCGCCATTAAGATGCTGAAGACCGGAAATCTCTGAAGCTTTAAAGAAAACTTCTATAAAGATTTTGGTGTTTCTGCCTAAAATTGGAAAGTAACCATCATCTTATTCAGTTTGGTCTTAATATTGCTAACGTTGTTTTTGGAACCCTACCAATTCTATTTGACAAAGCCTCATAAGGTTAGTCAAAATATCACAAAGGAACATATTTTGGAGGCCTGAATACAGAAAAAGTGAATTTGAAGCTGGGCTATGCTAAAATTAGAAATAACAGTTCTTGATGTTTATGGTTTCACGTGTATGCAGTTGCAAAAGAAAGCTAGTGTAATTGGTTAAAAATAAAATAATGAGAAAACAAATAAGTTTGATTCCACACAAGTGTGGAAGAGGAAGATAACTAAGTGGTATAATATTTCACATACATATAAAGAACCAATTAATAGTACATTTCCATGCCATAGAACAAACCAGGATGTGCAGAAAGAAGATAACGAATACCTGGAAAAGCAACTGCATTTCTCCCCATTGAAAGCAGAAATTGGCAATGCAGACTAAACATCCTACACTGGCCTTGCAGTTGGAGCCTTTTGGGAGTTGCAGACGTTCATAACTGAAGTGGTCTACAGGTACTGGAGATGCATTTTTACATATCTAAATCCCTTCAAAATGCCCTGAATATGCAGAATTCCATCAAAAGAAAAAAGAAAATAACCATGAAATAAATTAAGTAAAAAAAACCACAGCCAAGTGACACCCTTCTAAATCTGTTGAAGTCAGTGGGCTTAGTAGTTACAATTTAGTTTATGACTGCACAGTTAGTCTGTTTGAATAGTCTGTGGAATATGCAGACTGTTTAGTGCTACAAAAATCAACAACAGCTACTGTGGTCATAGGGATGTCAGCCTCCAGGTGGGACCTGGGGATCTCCTGGAATTACAGCTTGTCTCCAGACTATGGAGACCAATTCCCCAAGAAAAAAAATGGATACTTTTGAGGGTGGACTCTGTGGTGCAGTACCCCACTGAGGTCCCTGTCCTCCCCAGGCTCCACCCCCAAATTTCCAGGACTTTCCCAACCTGGATCTGGCCACTCTACCTCCCCATCTGCTGCTGGTGGCCAAGGGGGACCTGGCAGTCCTAGGTCTTCAGCTCTTTATTATAACAAAGCTTGCTCAGGAGACTTCCTGGATCATTAGCGGTCATGGGCCCTGTGATATTCAAAGTGCAGTCCTATGCAGTGTTACTCCAGTCCAAGGCCAGACAAGCTGTAATGCTAAATGCATAGATGGGAATTCACATGGTTATATCCAGAAGCCCAGGGGTTTTGAATAACTAGCATTAAATATGGCCTTGCAAGTAGCTATGTTTCAAAATAATATTCTATTTTTTATCATTGTCTTTTAAAATCTTTGAATAGACAGTTTTTAATAGTAAATACAACTGCTTTCTTGTGTGCAGCTTCCAGCTGAAATTCCTTTCCTTTAAGCTACCTTTAAGCTACCAGAATCTTTTGGATTCTGGTAACCCAGTTCTTCTAGCTTCTGTTGTATACTTTGATTCTTCAGTCTAATATAATACATATGTGCACATATGCATACATACTCAACTATAAAACCCCTAGAATATGAATGAAGACTAGTAACATTCTGTAGCCTGTTATTATTTTCTTACAGATTATTTTTATCACCTGTAAAAAATGACAATAACCTGGTTCATTCTTCCCAGAGTTATCCATTCCTGCCATAGGCGTCAATGCTGTAGAAGAGGAGAGGACTTCCTAAGGTTATATAAGAGCAACTTTTCTCTCTTGCACTGCTCTTCTTATAAGGACTTATTACATGTGGATAAGTTGGGGTGAGCAATGTTCTCTTCTCCATGTCTCTCTAGTGAAACCTGTGCAAGTTGTTAACTCAGATGGAGAGGATCATTTTCTGCCTTTGTATTCTGAAGTATTTCAAGTAAACCTGGAGGCTCTTGGAGCTGAATTTCTACAAGGGAACAAAATGACGAAAACAACAGTGTCCTTATTCATAAACGTTCTCAATAGCATACAGGTAGGGCAAATAGGCTGTATGATACAGCCAGGGAGACTGGATTGTGCCCAGAAATTATTCATTTCTTGCATTTTGTTTGCCTTGAAGCTACAAAAGAGACCACCACAGAAGCTAGCAGAATACATACACTGTGTTGAGCAAAATTGTAACTGAAGGTTCATCCATATTTGAGCTGGCTATTTTTCAGTTAGAAGCTAATGGGAAGAGATATGTTTTCCCCGCAGAGGCTTAACCTTTGTACTGAACTTAATAAATTTAAATAGCAATCTATAGAAAAGTTCGTTTGTGTGATATTGAATATGTATTTAAGTAGCTTGGGAGATTTCCAAAATGTTTGGACAGATGTCAGTATTAGCATGTTCAAATAAGTGTTTAAATAATGGATTATATTTTAAGTGTTCATATGCACCCAAGACAAATGTTTTCCCCTTTGTTCCAGAATATGCAATGACTGCATAAACCTCCCTCCCCATGCCATGTTCCTGGCCCAAAATAACCCCTGGGGTTGCTATTTGCCCAGAGGGACAAACATACAGGTTCTGAATTAGGTTTTCTATGTTTGTCCAATGGGGCAAATTGCTGCCTCAGAAGGTCATTTCAAATAGAGAAAACAGAAAGCTGGGATAGTTTTTAATCCATTATCACACCTCACTCCCTGCCCACAGCATACACTGTAGTCCAAAGCAGGGTCATATTCTTCAATTATTTTAAAGGAAAAATGCGGAGAATTTCTCAAATAAAGCTTGTTTTATTATTTATTTATTTATGCATTTTTATTTCCATTTTCTCCCCAAGAGGGACCCAAAGCAGCTTGAGAAAAATACCACAATACAGCGTAAATCAGAGGTGTCAAGCTCTGATTTGTTATAAGGGATGGATCAGACATAAATGTCACTTTGTCAGGCTAGGCCATGTGCTGGGTGGTCCATGGGGGAGGGAGGCCCAACTGCCGAGACACATGCTCGGTGGCAGGACTAGGCCCCCAGTATGTGGAAGAAACTGCCAAAGAATGCCCCCCATGGGCCAAAGCAGAGCTGCTGCTTGGGGGGGGCATGAGTATGGTGGTGGAGGTGGCTGCCAGCAGACCCCCAAAAGAGGAGTGTCTGCACCCCCCATGTACAAATGCTGATCCCTGAAGCCATCTGGGACAACATCCCTGGAGCTACAGATCAAGCAGAGAGGTATGAATGCAGCTGCAGTGGCTCCCAACTTACCCATAGGCATCAACTACGGGGGGGCTCAGGGGAAAGGGCCACCCCTGAAATTTCCTGGGGGGGACTGAGCCCCCTGGTGAAACAGAGCACCCGCCTGTCACCGTGCCTCCCCGCCACCGTGCCTCCCCACCTTCCTTGCCGCCGCTGAGAGCCTCTCCCCCCCCCAGCTCCCCTGCACTCCCTCCTTCCCTCCCTTCCTCCCAGGGTCATCCGGGCAAAGTGCCCAGCGTGATGGCGTCACCCGGAAGTGACATCATCATGCCGGGCATGTTGATGGGGCGACGCTCTAGCAATCACCCCGAAACTCTATGGCACCATAGAGTTTCAGGGCGATTGCCAGAGCATCGCCCTGGCAATGTGCCCAGCGTGATGACATCACTTCTGGGTGACGCCATCATGCTGGGCACATTGCCAGGATGGCCGAGGGAGGGAGGGAGTGCAGGGGAGCCGGGGGAGAGAGGCTCTTAGCAGCAGTGGGGGCAACGGGAACATCGTCCCGGCATGCGCGCAAGAGCTCCCCCCCCCCAGAAACTAAAAACTTGACACCCCTGAACTTACCAGTGAGGCTGTTCCTGAAGTGAAGGGGTTCTGGTTGAGTACTGCAGATGAGGTTGTTCCGCCATGCTGAAGCCACAACTGGAGTGGCTCTGCCCCCCCCCCCCCCAGCAGCCTCCTTTTCCCTCCTCTGTTGCTCATGGGCCACATGAGAGCTCTGGACAGGCCAGTTCCAGGCCCCGGGCCTTCTGTTGGACACCCTTGGTATAAATAAACAACAGAATATACTAAAACACATCCTGATCTGGTCCTGGATCCACTAGGCTAACTCACTCTGGGCACAGGCTATAAGACATGAGTTCAGGGTATTGCCCTTTACTACTTGCCAAAAAGAAAACCTCACCTCACTGGCCTTGCCTGGGCTTAAGTACCTGCCACAGGACAGAAATGGCAGCTCAGCCCAGACCTTAAGCAACTGGCAGACATTGTTCCCAAGATTTTTCTTCCTTGCTAGCATCTCCTCTTTGATTTAGAATGGAGAGAAGTGACTTGATTTAAAATAGCAGCTGTGTAACATGCATTCAAAGTACTGTGTTTGAATCAAAGTCAATCTACTGAAATGATCACTAACAGAAGCTTGGTTTATTCCAGACTGTTGGTACTTCTTTTACTCCTGCGGCTCCAAACACATCTGCTGCAGAAGTAGCTGTCGTTCTCACAAGGCAAATAAGTCATCTCAATTAATATTGCAGCTCATGTATGTGTGTAAATCCCCAAAGGCAAATCTGATGGTTGACATTAGATAGAATTCATTTAGAGTCAAATGCAGTCTTATATCAAAGATTTCGTGTATGATAGACTTCTACATCCTTTCCTTTCATTCTGTATAATCCAAAATATTTTTTTAAAAAAACCCAAAAGTTGCTTATTTAAAAAGGAAGAATGGGAGATGTAAGGAAGACAATAACATTGCTGTGTGTTAGACAGAACTGTTTTGGGGAATTGGTCTTTCTTTCTTTCTTTCTTTCTTTCTTTCTTTCTTTCTTTCTTTCTTTCTTTCTTTCTTTCTTTCTTTCTTTCTTTCTTTCTTTCTTTCTTTCTTTCTTTCTTTCTTTCTATTACTTTTATCCCGCCCTCCCTGCTGAAGCAGACTCAGGGTGGCTTACAACATTAATAAAATCAACATACAACATAAATACATAAAAACAATAAAATCACACAATCAGTTGTCGTTTCCAATGGTGGCGCAGCATGATAAGGTGCATCAAATGTGTATACTCTAGCATAGCATAGTGCCTGTTCACAGACTGGCACCCAGCTCGTCAAGGGTGTAATGCCTACTGGAATGCCCGTCGGAACAATTCCGTCTTCATGGCCCTATGGAACTGCTGAAGGTCCTGCAGGGCTCTGATCTCATTTGGGAGCTCATTCCAGTATGTCGGTGCCACCAGGGAAAACATCCTGGCCTAGTTGAAGACAGCCTGGCCTCCTTAGGGCCAGGAAGGGCCAGGTGGTTTTGCATCCCTGACCACAGTGCTCTCTGGGGAACATACGGGAAAAGGCAGTCCCTCGGGCTGACAGGTCCCTGACCATAAAGGGCTTTAAAGGTTAAAACCAGCACCTTGAAACGCACCCGGAATGCTATTGGCAGCCAGTGCAGTAGTTTTAGCATAGGCTGGATGTGCTCCTGCATAGGGAGACCCATCAGCAGCCTGGCCACCACATTCTGCACTAGCTGCAGCTTCTGGAGTTGCCCCAAGGCCATTAAAGTAGTCTAACCTCGAGGTGACCATCACATGAATCACTGAAGCCAGATCTTCGCATTTGAGGAAGGGAACCAATTGCCTAACCAGCCGAAGGTGGTAGAAGGCTGTCTTGGCAGTAGCTGCAACCTGGGCCTCCATTGTCAGGGAAGCCTCCAGGAGCACTCCCAGACTCCAGACCCTCGGTGCTGGCACCAATGGTGCCCCACTGAAGGCCAGTAATGGGATCCCTACCCCCAACCCACTCCGATTCAGGCACAGGACTTCTGTCTTCATTGGATTCAACTTAATCGACTCAGCCTAAGCCATCCAGCCACGTCCTGCAGCGCTCGGTCCAGATTTTCCGGGGTAGAGTCAGACTGGCCGCCCAACAACAGATAGAGCTGAGTGTCATCAGCATATTGGTGACACCCAAGCCCATGCCTCCGGGCAACCTGGGCAAGGGGGCGCATATAGATGTTAAATAACATCGGGGAGAGCACTGCCCCTTGGGGCACCCCACATATTAGTGAGTGCCTTTGGGACAGCTGCTCCCTGATGGCCACCTTTTGTCCACAATCTTAGAGGAAGGAGACAAGCCATTGTAGAGCAAGCCCCTGAATCCTCGTGTTGGTGAGGCAGTGGGCGAACAACTGGTGGTCGACCACGTCAAATGCTGCCAACAGGTCTAACAGCAGCAGCACCGCCAAGCTGCCCCGGTCCAGATGCCTCTGGAGGTCATCTGTGAGGGCAACCAGGACTGTCTCCAGACTGGAAAGGATCTAGCGTGGAAGCGTCATCCAGAAAGCTCTGCAACTGTATCGCCATTTCTGACTACCAGAAGCTAGCTCAGCCTTCTTATACATTCTGGGGCTTCAGCAAACAAATTCCACACCCCCTGTGTAGTGTTGCTGCCATCTTCCCAAACACAAAGATTTATTTGTTTACTTTTCTCCCTCATGGGGACCCAGATTGGCTGACATCATTCTCCCCTTCTCTATTTAACCTTCACAACAACCCTGTGATATAGGTTGGACCAAGAATGTATGACTGGCCCAAAGTCATCCTGCAAACATCTATGGCAGAGTGGAGATTCAAACCTGGATCTCCTGGATCCTAGTCTGACACTCTAACCACTATGCCATTATGGCCCTTACTGAACAGGACTCTAAAGCATGGGGAAGAAACGGTGGCTACTTTTTCCTCTATATAAATTCTCAAGGAGGGTCAGTGTCTTCTGGGATCTGTCCATAGTTGAAGTTAACAAGCCAGTTTAGCAGATCACCTAGTGTTCATGCTGAATTCATCATTAAATAGCTTTTGAATTGAAATTTGGGTTCTCACTATTGCTGAATAATGTTTCATGGCATTTTATTCTGTGCCAGTGTAAACTTGATGACAGTACTTTCGCCATTATTTATGAGCAAAAACAGCACATACTTTATTTGTAACCAAAAGATTATGATATACTTGCTTTTTGTAAAGGATGTTTTGTACTCTTTAGTGAGATAAGAAAAAAGGCCAGCACATACCATCTACCTAAAATGCTCCAAGAGACTGATAAAACTTGTATTTTGGCTTCTACCTGGCAAGCACTGTTGTAGGGCAGGTTAAATAAATCTAACAAATAAGAGAACCAGAATGGTGTAGTGGTTAGAGAGTTGGACTAGGATCTGGGAAACCCAGGTTCAAATCTCCACTCTGCTATGGAAGCTTGTTGAGGGCCCTTGGGTCAGACACACACACACACAGAGTCTAAACAAAGAACAAGGTACACTTTTTTGGGTCTGCATGGGGAAGAAAGGAAGGGAATATAAGTAACTACATGTCTGGAGAAGTGTGTGCGCACACAAAAGCTTATACCTAGCATAAAACTTTGTTGGTCTTAAAGGTGCCACTGGACTAAAACTTCGTTCTTAAGTATAACTGAGAAAGTAAACAAGCAAGTAAATAAACAGATGAGTCCCAGAGTGTGGATCAAAAAAATCTGCATAACTGGGCCAGTCACAGATGGAGGAATTTTTTACATGCCTTAGGGTTAGACCCCTCCCCCCAAATAGGAACAACATCTGTAGGTTTAAGAGATGAATGCCCATTGAGATCTTATGAGGCTATGTTCTGAGATCTCGGTGTCCTTGGGGGGGGGGGCATGTTGCAGGGCAACTATAGCAATATTGCTGAGCCATCCAAGCCTTGGTTTCTGTCAATCAAAGGTGGGTGGGGGAGACTGCAAAAGGTAAGAAATGGAAAGAAGGGAAGGAAGCCAGGAAAGGGGAGACAAAGGAGAAGCAGTAGGGAAAGAGCAGGAAAGGATAGTGAAATGAGAAATGGGAGAGAAGAAGGAAGGAAAGCTGAAGACTGTGGGGCAGTTGAGTGGGTGGGTTCTTAGGTCCAGTCAGAAATGCTCAGAGCTCCCAAGGAGTGCTCAGGTACAACTTGAAAAGAATCAGCATCATAGCATCACCCCCTGAATATATGGAAAATATGGGAGTGGGGAAAATATGATGCAACTGGAAAAAATTATACAGCGGTAATCAGCAGCACCTAACAAAAGAAAATGGCATCATCCTACTTGCGTACTTCAATCCCAAAAAACAGCCAAGTACATCAGACAAATAGCCAATCAATTTTTTCATTCAAACTTCTTGGTACCAGAGTATCCAACATGAAGATCCAGAGGGACCCCCTTTTCTTCAAAAGCCAAATTTTTGTGAAGAGTGCACTTGCAGCTTTTCTATGACCCAGAACTTAAGGTCCTTTTCTGTATATGCTTCACAAGCAGAGCCTGCAGTCTTTACTGTCTGGTGCAGCCACACAGTCATTCCCACATACAACAAATTACATGTGCACTGTATACTATAAATGACCTATAAAATGACCTATATCATGGACTGTATCATGCACTGTATACTATAAATGACCTATATCATGGCTGCAGTTCCTTCTGATAATCAGAGAAAAAGGTAAATTTCTCATGTGATAAGGATGGAAACTATCTCATGTTTAAAAAGAGTTAGCATCCATGGGCTTTCGGAAAACACCAGTATGTAACTCAGTAGCTTCCTTTTAAATGAAAATATCTAAAATGTTAATCCTAGACCTGTCATACCCCAATTCAAATTTAATACTGTGATGTATAGTATTAATATACTGTATACTAATATTAATATAGGGAGGAAGGTGGAAGAAGAAGAAGAAGAAGAGATTGGATTTATACCCCGCCCTCCACTCCCCAAGGGAGTCTCAGAGCGGCTTACAAACTCCTTTTCCCTTCCCCTCCCCACAACAGACACCCTGTGAGGTAGGTGGGGCTAAGAGAGCTCTTTCCCAAGCTGTCCTTGAGGGAACAGCTGGTACAGAGCTATGGCTTGCCCAAGGTCATCCAGCCAGGTGCAAGTGGAGGAGTGGGGAATCAAACCCGGTTCTCCCAGATTAGAGTCCATGCACTCAACCACTACACCAAACTGGTGGAGGTGGAGGAAGAGGAGGCTAAGGGGGGGGGGGGGAAATCCCCTTCCTTCCTTCCTGAGATAAAACCAAGGGATTGGGAGTGAGGCTAAATAGCTCACTGTATACTTCTGAGGCAAAACATGATAAAACAGGATTGCAAAACACTGTTCTGAGAGCACGTTTGTATTGTAGGTCTCCCTTCAAAAAAATTTAATAGCCTAGAGTAAAACTTACAGTTGGATTGGCATATACAGCTGCTCTAAAAATCTAATTAGGAAAAGAAATCTGAAAAAGACAAATAAGTTAACTTCTGTAGAGGAGGAACTTGACCTAATATTCAATGGATAGAATTTGTCTGATGAAGATTTTAATGTGCTGTACTGGAAAATATTACACTTTTTAAAACACCCAGTACTTTTCTTCAGGAAAGTGTGAAATCTATGATAAATCTTTTAACAGACAATTACATTATGGCAGTTCTAATCTGTCTCTTTAGTGCCTCTATTGCTGCAATCATTAACCAAAGAAGAATGCCTGAGGAGCTATTTCATGTTGGGGGGGGGGGGGCGGTGTTTCTTCCTTGATAATTCAGATATTTATTTAATCCTTCTTAAGGTAGTTCCCCTGGGGTTCTGCCTCTTGCTTGACCCATTTGATAGATAAGACCTAAATGAATGATTAAAAAATAGCCTAGTTATCTTGAGAAGCAGTATGAATAAAATGTAATGAAATAACTTGCAAATAATTCTGTCTCCTTATAAACTCTGTAGAGAACTGTCACTGGGATGCATTCAGCCAAGAAAGATGAAGATCTCATGGTAACATTACTGTGCATTCCAGGGGAAAAGAAATTAGATACAGGACTATATTTCCTCTGTCCTAGAAACATTGTATGTAATCCTAATATTTTCAAAGAGCTCACTCCAATGTCTTCTATTACAGAGATAGTTCTGAAAGCAGACTGCAGGGGACAAGTGGAGGCAAAAAAAAATGGGATGATTAGACATTTTATAAAGCATGATTATCTTGTCTTGAAGTAAAACAGAATAATCGGTAATGCTGATTTGGTAATGCCCAAATTATCAGCCACAGCACAGGGAAAAGAGGCTGAGTGATCCAGTTCCAAAAATATAATTAAATACTTTGCTAAACACCCTTTTTGTCCAAGAATGGGAGCCTTCTCACCTTTCAGTGCCAAATGGTGGGGGAACTGAGGTGTGGTGGAACAGCCTCACTGACCTGCAGGCCCTGTTCTGTCTTGCCCTTGAAGGGGCTTTTCTCTCCTCCTTTTGGTTCACCTACTGCCACCACTTGGTCTTTGTAGGATTTACCCACTAAAAAGTAATTCCCAGCCACCCTTCCCTGTGTTGTTATTCTAAGGCCCCACATTGTGCTGGCATGTCCCACTACCACTTGTGCACCACTGGGGAATTAGCAGCTTGCCAGTTAATTGACTGCCTCCCTTCTCCTGGTGCCTGTTTAAAATAGTGTGGTCAAACAGTGGAGGTCTAGGTCAGGGGTGTCAAACCTACAGCCCATGGAATGGTACTGGCTTGCCCAGGTGTTGTGTTCTAATGGCGACCGCCATGCAGTCAAGCCATGCGGTCTGGCCATGCGGTCTGGCCATGCAGTCCGGGGCAAGCACATGGCCAGGCTTTGCTCCAGAACACAGTAGACTGGCCGGATTGTGATTTAGACCTATCCGTCAGCCAGGATGCAAATAAGGGCCAATGATCTGGGGAGAATTAATTGTAGTCCTATCAGAGTATGTGGGCGAGGCCAGGGGCGCAGTTTATATACGCATATAAGCAGACCCCCGAGCCCAGCTCAGACATGTGTTCCTGAACCTCCTAATAAACTATGAGCTGATTTCATTGCAACGCGTCTCTGGACTGAGTACTTTATACTGGCGACGAGGATGGGATCCCTCCGAGTTACACCAGCACCAACTCCAGGGCAGCATCGAGCTCCGATCCGATGGCAACCGGCACCACTAGGCTCCAGTGCCTCCCCACATCGCCGACTGCTCCAGAGGACATCGCTCACCACTCCTGAGAGGATGGCAGCCACTCCGGGACAGCTCTCCGCATTCGACCCTGCTCGGCCCGAGCTTTGGGAACCTTGGGTGCAAACCCTGAAGTACTTCTTCCTAGTCCAGGAGATAGACGACACTGAGAATAAGAAGGCTTGGCTGATCAGCTCTTGTGGCATCTACACGGTCCACCGGGTTCAGAGCCTAATTGCTCCCAGGACTCTGGATGACGCCAGCTACAAGGAACTCATCATGGCGCTTACCACCTACTTCGTGCCAAAACCATCTAAGATGGTGCTGTGGATGGACTTCTGCTCCCGCACACAGAAGACTGGTGAGTCAGCTGCTAACTACATGGCAGACCTCTGGTGGCTAGCCACTGGGTGCGAATTCCCCTCAGTTGAGGACACACTTTTAGCCCAGTTTGTCTGGGGGGTCCATGAGCCGAAGCTCGGGCGGAAGCTCGTGGCCACCGACGAACTGCGGCTGGACGTGGCATGCAAAACTGCAGCTGTGTTCAAAAAGGTGCAACAGGATCTCCAGGGGTCCACCACACACTGCCTGGTGACTACCCACAGCCCCACCGCAATGTCTGATGAGGAAGAGGACGTCCTGCAGCTCTGAAGGCCAGACTGGAGGAGACAACCAAAACCCGCTGCTGCCTCACCACAGGTCACCTCAAAGACCTCCATGTCCCCAAGGACGATGTGTGCCAGCTGTGGTGAACCCCGTGACCACTGGACCTGCCACTTTCACAACACAGCATGCCGTTCCTGTGGCAAGACGGTCCACATCACCCAGGTTTGCCACTCCCAGGCCTCTCAATGCTCCCAAGCCACGCACCTCAAGTTGGCCGATCTACACTCCACATCATCGACTCAGGTACTAAACTTGCCCCAAGACACACCCAACAAAATCTTCATTCCCATGGTCATAGAGGGATCCCCCTGCCAGATAGAATTGGACACGGGGTCCATGTACTACATTATTTCCACAGAGACCCTTAAGAGACTCTGCCCACAGGGGGGCAATGCAAAAGCCACTGGGACTCAAGCTCCGTGACTTTCAGAAGAACCTGATAGTGATCAACGGGTGGGGAAGTTTCAGAGTCCAATTCAAGGACTTTTGCAGGTAATTGGACTTTTTAGTGGTCGAAGGAAAGCTGTCTAGCCTGCCAGGGCTATCATGGTTTGGGCCCCTAGGACTGGGAGTAACAGGCATAAACCAACTCCGCAGCGCAGACTTTCAGTCAGTCTACGACGATTTTCTGGCCATTTTCGACGGAAAACTCAGAGAAGACACAGGCCCACCAGTAACGCTGGAACTGGACCCAACCATTCGGCCAATACGGATGCTGGCCAGGTTATCTCTCCTGGCGGTGACCTTGTGCTTCTTTTTTATTTTAAAAATTGCTTTGCAAAATCCCACTATTCCTCCACCTTTCCAATTTAGACAAATACATTTTAAGGGCAGGGGGGTGGTTGGGATCTGCCAGGGTTAAAATATAGAGTTTTGCAAACTCCAGTTTTGCCGAGAAATATTAGTTTTAACACACACACCCTCCTAATTTGAAACTCCAAAGGAATAATAGCAGAGCAAGTGCTGAAGAGGACACCCAAAATTATTATCTCAAACCAGCATGTAGAAAAATTTTTGAGACCCTGGAGAGCCACTGCTACTCTGAGTAGATTAGGGGAGGGGGGAGAGAAGCTTGCAATGCTCAGCCATTTCATGTTCTTCTCTAGGGTCCTAGGCTCAGACCACTTATATTTGTAGTTTATATTTTTAGGTGCAGGAGAGGTTTGGGACCAATCAGGGTTAAAATATAGAGTTCTGCAAACTCAAGGAACTCCAGTTTTGCAGAGAAACATTAGTTTTAACACACATACCTTCCTAAGAGGGTCAGTTTGGTGTAGTGGTTAGGAGTGCGGACTCTAATCTGGGAGAACCGGGTTTGATTCCCCCCTTCTCCACATGCTGGTATGACCTTGGGTCAATTACAAGTTCTCTCAGAGTTGTTCTCTCAAAAGCAGTTCTCTAAAGAGCTCTCTCAGTCCCCCTCCACCTCACAGGGTATGTGCTGTGGGGAGGGGGAGGGAAAGGAAAAGGAGATTGTAAGCTGCTTTGAGACTCCTTTGGATAGTGAAGGGTGGGGTATAAATCCAATCTCCTCCTCCTCCTTCTGTGGAGCTCTAATGGAATAATAGCAAAACAAGTGCTGAAGAGGGCACCCAAAATTATTATCTCAAACCACCCTGTTTAAAAAACCCTGAGACCCTGGAGATCCACTGCCACTCTGAGAAGACCTGGAAGGGGGGAAGCTTGCAATGCTCAGCCATTTCATGTTTCCCCCCCCCAATCCTAGGCTCAGACCATTCATATTTGTAGTTTATATTTGGGGGGGGGTAGATTTGGGACTAACCACAGTTAAAATAAAATAAAATAAAATAAACAAGGAATTTCAGTTTTGCAGAGAAATATTAACTTTAACACACACACCCTCCTAATGTGGGGCTCCAATGGAATAGCTGCTATAATATCTTTAATTGTGTTTGTCTGTGTCCTTTATAAAGTTTATATCTCTGCTACCTGGCCTGGCCCTACAAAGTCCAATTTATGTCAGAGCCTGCCCTCATAACAAAGGAGTTCGGCACTCCTCGTCTAGGTGGTACAGAAAACAGCTAGCAGCATTAAAAGGTATGAAGCATTTATTTAAAGGAACACACCCACATTCATATTCTCAACATAGCAACAGATAGAGTTAGAGATCCAAAAGAAAAGTGTAAACACACAATTCTTGTGTTCCTCACTCTGTACATGCCCTCGCTGATGTTATTCTAAGGCAGGCTCCTTAATTTAGATGTTATAATGGTTCTAAAATGTTCCAATTACTTTGGAGTCTTAGTTCAGGCCTGTAGTCCTCCAAATAGCTATGGCCTCCATCAGCAGGAACCCAGGTGAGAGCTCCATAAGCCTGGGTGGAATCGGCAAAAGAGATATTCTTCTCCCCATGCCAAGATGTTTTATTATCTCTCCTTGGCCACCTGTAGGTCAAAGAAATATTTCCTGAAGTTACTTTTTAGCACCTTATGTCTTCCAAATGTCTGCTCCCTGATAGATGTCACCTTCTAGCTCAAGATGTGACGACCTTTCATTGTATCTAGCCAGGAAGCAATTGCCATTTCTAACCCCCCCCCCCCCCATTTTCTACTACAAGAGAAAAAACTTTAAAATTCAAGATTAAGTTTTGTACAGTCCAAATCTCCAAAGTAAAACACATTTCTTGTGGCCCCCTGTTGCCCCTGAAGAAATTATAACTTTAATTGGTCAAATAAAAATAGGTAAAGGATGGAATTATTCCTGAGATCTTGAAAGCTGACCCAGATAGGTGGGCCTCCCCCTTGGCCTCTTTTTTTACAATGATAAAAAAAATGGGTCAGATACCTAGAGCCTGGTTCAATGCCATTATTGTTCCCATCTACAAGAAGGGATTGCAACATAACCCTTCCAACTATAGACCAATAAGCTAGCTCTCTGTAATAAGGAAATTATATGCCAAATTTCTACAACTAAAGCTCTTTAACTAGACCTCATCTTCTAAGATCCTTGGTCCTGAGCAAATAGGGTTTAGCTAGGGGAAATCACCTCTTGATCACTGTATTCTTCTCTCTCACCTGATAAATATACCAAAAAAAAAGAAAGGTGAAGCTTTATTCTGCCTTCCTGGACCTTAAAGGGGATTTTGATTCTGTCTCGAGGAACTTACTTTGGAGGAAACTTATCACTTGCTTTCTGACAAGAGATTATTATTCCTTATCAGACGATTGTATTCGGCTACATCCTGTCAGATTAGATGCCCTCCCTCTAGAAGCCCAATGATTCATATAAATAAAGGGGTTAGGATTGGAGGGATGTATTTTGGCCCCTTCCCTCTTCAATCTTTTCTTAAATGACTTTGCCCCTTTTTTATCTTCAGTTGATGGCCACAGCCCCAGACTTGGCTCTGCACATATTGCTTTACTCCTGTATGCTGATGACGTGGTTTTTCCGTTGTCTACTCGTTTGGGGTTAAAGTGTTTACTTAATCGCTGCTATGAATACTGCACTGCCAACCATCTTGAGCTAAACTATGAGAAGTCCAAAGTACTGTTTTTTTTCCAACTCCTGGAGGGTTTATGACTGAAAAATTAATGGTCACTCCTTGAAACAGGTTAAGACCTTTAAATATCTTGATGTTTATTTCCAATATAATGCCTCTTGGGTTTGCCATCGAAAAATGGCAATTAATACGGCCAAAGTAAATGTGGCAGCAATTTCTAAATTTTATTTCTCAGGAAGAGGTAACCAGTACATACCTGCTGCCTTAAAAGCCTTTAATGCCAAAATAGGGGCCCAGTTATTATATGGGGTGTCCATTTGGATTAATTCAGTGTGTGTTCCCTATGCAGCTCTATGTCTGGAATGTGGCCAGAGCATGTTGATAACTAAAGTGTGGTTTACTACTATTAAGTATTGGCTTTACCTTCTTTTCATCTTGGACCCCTCTAGTTACACCTATCAGTTTCTATTAGAATTTAATGACTCAAATTGGATTATCTATATAGAATCCAAAATTAAATCTCTGGATATCACCTTAGATTCCTTATTCCTTACTTCTGAATCGGAGGCTTTCTCAGTTATAAATCCAGTTTACTTCGCTCTGAGCTACATTCATTATATAACACTACTAGTAAAACTTGTTCACCTTTGTATTTTGGAATATCTCCTAAAGTCGGCCAAGCTGCCTATCTCATCTCTATCAACTGCATATCCCCAAACTTTGTAGAGCCCTCTCTCTGGCCAGATTCAACATACTACCCTCGGCCTTATTATCTGGCCACCTCCAGGGTGTGCCCTTCACTGATAGATGTTGTCCATGCACAAATGACCACATCGAAGCGATCCCCCATGTTTTGTTTTAGTGCCCCTTCTACCATTTGCTACATCAGAAATTTTTAAACTCTATTTTGACTTAGTTGGAGGAATATTCTGATGGTCTAAAGATTCTTACTCTTCTTGATAATCCAAATCCTGAGATAACAGAAATTGTTGCCAGATTTCTATTTGCCCTTTATTTACATGGCAACTCCTTTTACATTTGTTCCTTTTGTAAGTACTATTTTCTGTTGCTGTTGTTCTTGTTCTATATGAAACTGTAAGTGTTACTTGCCAATAAAGGTAAACCAAGTGGTAAACCATTTTTTTTTAATTTTGAAACTTCTCTTTATACAGTCTGGAACAAATACCTATGAAAGGAATAAAACTGGCAAATTGCCCACAGAATGGTAGGAATTTACATAGAGCAATTGTGTTGAATGATGTTTGCCTTTTGCTTGTTCATCATTCTTGATATTTTTTCCCATGTCTATTATACCCTGCAAGCTTTTCCCCTTTTCCTTACTATTAGGGATACTGGTTGGTGGTCTAAATAAAGACAGATCCAAGATTAGCTTGGGTATTGGTGTAATAATAGTTGATGTCACAAGGGCACTGATGGATTCCTAAAACAAAGGAAGGTTATTCAATCTATGCAATTCCTAGGGAGAATGAGCACCAGGTGACTCTTCTGAGTACATTGCCTACCCTGGCAAAGTTGGTTAAGAGAAAGGAGAGGTGAGACCAACCATGTGGAAAGGGAGGAAGGTAGAACTTTTGTTCTGACATTAAAGTCAAATTTCCAGCCAAGTAACCCTGACATATTAAACTCTGGATAAGTGAAGTATGACTTCTTGCAGCCCAGTAGGTATGGTGCCAGTGAAAACTTAATGTTTCTCAGAAGAAACACAGTTTCCATCATTGCTAGAGAATGAAGTAGTAATTTTTAAAATGCCATTTTCCAACTTAGAGAACATGTAGTGGTTCTAATGCACATCTAGCTAAGGACCTCATCATAATCAATTATTGCTATCAAAAATTAATATGAAGAAAGCTTAAAATGTCATTTTTGTTTCATTTTAATACCAAATACAGCAGCAAACTAAGTGCTACAGAAGAAAAAAGAAATTCTCTTTCATAGACCCTGTAACTGAAAAATTGGAATGTCTGTGTCTCTACTGCTATAACCTCATGACTCCAACCACTTTATGATCCTTTCATATAGCAAACAAGAAAAGAACATACAGCCAAGAAATCAATTATGAAAGCTTTGAGAAAATGAGATATTAAACAATATTTGTTGCACAAACATGTAACATGTGTACACATGCACCACAAACATGGGGAATGAAGTAATGTAGCCTTGTTGATGACTGTTCACATCTAAGCTACCCAACTTGCACAGTAGTTTTTGACAGGAATCACTGTCTTTGGACTGTTTGTGAATTAGCTTTTCTGGTCAGTTTCAAATGTCATTAATTATCTGTGCCGATTTAAGCAGAGTTACACCCTTCTGATCCATTAGAAGTCCTTCCCACCTAGAAACTCAGAGGAGATAATAATACCTTCAAATAACTCAATTAAAACTGGGACTGCACTGAAATTCTGTTTAAATGTTGTTGTTTTCAAGCACAAATTAGTTGAAGAGGGTGTAAGATTCCCAGTTTAACCCATAACCTGTGTTGTGTATTATTCAAGGGATGGGCAGGCAAGACTGGTGTTTGCCTGACCCTCACCATCTTCTTGGATTAGGGCTGCCAAGTACCGGCGACTTATCAGCGGGGGGGAGTTGTCTCCCCCCGGGAGCTCTTCTGGCGCATGTGCTTTGCGCGCGCGCCACGGCAATGTAATGATGTCACCTCCGGGTGACGTCATTACACGGGGCAAGTCGTCCTCACCGGACGACTTCTGGGGCGGGGTTCCCCCCACCGTCCGAATGCCAGCCAGCGGATCGGGAACCCCTATAGCAGGGGATCCCCCACCCCCCGGGCTGACTTGGCAGCCCTATCTTGGATTAAGCACAGATGGGGCAAGCCAATCATGGCTCAGCGTGAGAGCACTGGCCAACCAAGGGCGAGCACACCAGCCAGGTCTGGTAGTAGCCACCTTCCATGCTCAGATCAGCCCAGCGCAAGCCCCCCCCCCATCCGCCTACCCTCTTCTGGACCATGTGGGATTAGCTAGTCACTGTTCTTTCAGGGCTGAGCAGGAATTTTTTGGGCCTCACTCAGACTGGCCAAGTGGGGGTACTTTATTTGTCTGCTTCACATGGCTGAAAGGGGTGAGGTTTAAATAGGCCTGGTAAAGCTGGTTAGGCCCTAACTGGGAAGGTGGGAAAAGCAAGGGTTGAGGGGATTTTGAATTGGCAAGTACCCTGAGATATCAGCGATGGGGGGGTTCCTCATACTGGTGCCCATTTGTTTTGCAGTCAGGGTGACTCCGTTGGGAGCCTCTTCGGGGTGGGGGAACATATGACGAGCCTTAGGGCTTTGCAGCCACGAGCTGGAATGTGCCCTTTCCTCCCGTCCATGCATTGGCATGCGGGCCATGATAAGTAAGGCCCGGAAGAATCCAGGACCTGGCTCTGAGCTGTGGTGGGTTTGCCCTATTAGTAGGCTTGCTTTGCAAGCCCAATGCAACCCGTGCTTTAAAGAGTTGGTGCAGATCAGCTTATGGAGAAATAAAATTCCCAGTTTAACCCACAGCTTGTGTTGTGTTTGATTTAAGGGGTGGGTGGGCAAATGATATGGGTAAAAAATTCAGACTGAGAATAGTGCCCCAGATTACTCAAATCAGCTAGTCTAACAAACTGGGATCATGTGACAAACGTGATGTCATCATGTCTGATTTGTCTGCTCATTGAAGCAAATAATATTAGCTTATAGTAAGTGCAACAGAAAAACACTTTAAAAAAAAATTGAAAAAAAAATCAAAAGGGAGCATTTTCAGTGCTGCCAAAAATATTTCTGTGTAACCTAATTAAAATTTATTATTTATGCAACTTAATCACTAGTCACCAAATATATTAGGTTGCCAAGTGTTAGCCGCAGCACCCAGGTCTCAGTTTAAATTATGATGGGGGAATTTAGCTGAAAGACCTTTGCTTAATGGGTGTGCAAGCTAGGGATCATCCTCCAACTATACCAGAGTCAGACACAGAGTGGCACAGAGGACAGACAGAAAGTATCGTTTGGAAATTTATTAAGAAAATATCCCTAATACATTCAGCTAATTCAATGAAAATATCACACACACGCACATTCAAGAGCTAAGAAATAATGGGTTGAAGTGACTTTAAGAGATCAGAGATGAAAGAGAGCGAAGCATAAATCGGGTAATAGCTACCTTCTGAAGAGAAGAGTCCACAGTGAAGAGCAAGTGATTTGGCTGGCAATCACATCTGTGAGGACCCAAGAGAGATAAGGGATCCAGCCAGTACGCGTCCCAGGAGACTGAACCAAGGATGGCTGGGTTGGGAGCCCAGACACAGGGAAACTGAGCCTTCAGGGTAGTGGGCACAATAGGGAAATGGTCCCAAATAGCCCATTAAGGCCGGTAATGGCTCAAAATGGGTTTTGAACAAAAGAAGTCCAGGTTTGGGAAGGGAAGCCTTTGTGAGCAAGGCGTGGGGCAATTGTATAGTCTTGGCTCTATTAATGGCTGGACTATCACAGGAACAATGATGACAATAGACCATGGCCAGGGTAGTTTCAGTATCGGGGGCAAAGTCCAGAGCTTTGACTGTTGGATGGAGACCTGGTATACAAGTATGTGGATACCTTTTGAGATACTGAAAGTAAGACATTGTCCTTTCATGATGACAGCTACGTGCTTGCTGTATCTGAGCTTGATGGCTGAAGGAGTCAGAGTGACAGTCCTGAGCACATATCTGGGCTTGCTGGCCTTGCACACATAGTTGGCCATATGCCAGCTTTGGACCTAACCTGTCCGGGATGCCATCCTTCATGTTGCAAGGGGAGGCTTTGGCTAACACAGATGTTATGGGTCAAAGGGCCTCAGACCAGGGCACACTTGTTCATTCATTTTGGAGTCACCTCCCTTGATCCTCATTAGCCTAGGACCCCTAGATTAATCAAACAATATATACCAGCTCCTGCACCAAGTATTTACTACAGACTCCAACTTCACCCAGTCCAAACAAGCCCCAGACCCTTAACCTATCATGCCAATGCCAAGTGCACTGAGGCGCCAGGCAGCCCTGTAGCCAGCCCCGAGACAGGTACCTTAAATTTAGAGTCTTTCCTACTTGTCTGTGAAGTCCTTCAGTCATCCCAATTTCACCTATGCCTCCCTCCTTCAGTGTCCTTTCCACTGCTAGTCCACCCAGTGGTGCTTCCTTGCTGGTGGAAAGGGTGGGATTCCCCTGTGTTTCACCTCAGCAGTTGGTTCAGGTCCTGCTCTTCTGGGCTCTTAAGTCAGGAGGCTGCCTCTGTGCTATGTGCTGATTCTTTGCACTGGGCTTGCCTCTGGTGAGGAGCCTCCAGGTCGACCAACCTTTGGCTTTGTGACCCCTTCTCAGGTAAGTAGCACCCCTCTCTCTTCATTTGGTACCACTCCATCCAGTTCCTCCTTCCTTGCCACCTTGTTGTCACCCACTTCCGCAGTTCTCTTCCTTCCCTGGCCAGCTTTCAGGTTTCCTTTAAAAGGTCTCAGCAGGCAGGTCTGGTCCTATCCTTCCACCACTCATGGCCAATCACCCCTGGCCCAAGTGTTCTTACTTCTGCCTGGGCTGCCAGCAATCTCCAACCACTGGCAGGGCTCCGCAGGACTGGCTGCCTCATCAGACCAGGCCACAGCTGGCAATCCCTGGGAGGACTGGCACAACAGCATCACACCAGGACATTGACAAAACTTCTGGTGAAAACCAGAGGTGACATCATGGGACTCTCTAGGGTTTGCAAAAACTCTATAGTAAAACCATAGAGTTTTTTCAGTGTGCCCCAATTGCTCCCCCATTACCTCCTGCTGGCATTTCAGGCACCAGTGGGACACACAATGGGTTGCTGGGAGGTCTGGAAACGCATATATATCCTATCTGTTTTTATGTAAGCCAGCTTTGGCTGGGAGTTTTGGCTGAGCCAGCTTTGGCTGGGAGGGTGGGGTAGAAATTTGGAATATATATATATATATATATATATATATATATATATATATATATATATATATATATATATATATAGTCTTAAATTCTGGAAGATGCTAGGGCTGGGGCTTTAAACTTATGCTTCAAATTCAATTAAAATTGTCCATCTCCATTAAAAAATGTAATACAAATCTGGGAAAGTCTCCAAAGGCAATTGGGCAACAATTTTAATTTAATTATACTGGAGAGAAATCAAAGTTATTTGTCTATAAAATCTGCTTTCAATGGAAGAGACACGTTCTCCATCCAAACCATAGAAAGGCCAGGCTGAATTTTATTGAAGAAAAAACTTCAAACAACTTCACTATAGTGCAGAGCAATAAAAATAACATCAGTGCTGACAGTCTCCTATGTATATTAGCTAAACACTTTAGAATAAACAGTCAGTGGAAACAAGACAAAGCAAAGCATAAATAGTTAAAAACTTTTTGTGGGTCCTGTATTCAAATTATTTTCTTGTCAATATTTATGACTGGATAGCATAATTTGGTAATGCATATGTTTAGTATATGAAATGTCCCAGGTTCAAATCTCTGTCATCTCCTGCTAAACAGATCTCAGGAAGGAGGAGGAGGAAATTGGATTTATACCCCGCCCTTCGCTACCCAAAGAAGTATCAGAGCAGCTTAAAATCTCCTTTCCCTTCCCCTCCTCACAACAGACACCTTGTGAGGTAGGTGGGGCTGAAGGAGCTCTCTCAAGAACTGCTCATGAGATAAGAGCTCTGAAACAACTTGTAACTGACCCAAGGTCACACCAGCAGCTGCATGCGGAAGAGTGGGAAATCAAACCTGGGTCCCCCAGATTAGAGTCTGTACTCCTAAACACTAACCACTCCTAATTGCTCCTAACCACTACACCCAGGGCTCATTTCATAGCAGGAGCTCCTCTGCATATTAGGCCACACACCCCTGATGTAGCCAATCCTCCAAGAGCTTACAGTAGCCCCTGTAAGAAGAGCTCTGTAAGATCTTGGAGGATTGGCTACATTAGGGGGTGTGGCCTAATATGCAAAGGAGCTCCTGCTATGAAATGAGCCCTGACTACACCAAACTGAAAGCAGACTGTAAGAACCTAGGGAGCCCCATCCAGTTAGAATAAACAGCAGCTTGCTCTGGTGCAGCAATAAAGTGTTTTTTCTATAGAAAAGGTGGATTATACCTCCCAGCTGCTATTACAGCTTTTAATGCCAAGGTGTTACCTCAAGTATTGTATGGAGCAACAGTCTGAATCCATAAAATAGATGATACCATAGATCGATCACTAACACAGTTCCTACATCAGATCTCTGGAATACCAAATTATGAGGCAGGTACCCCCCCTCGGAGTAGAATTGGGCTAACATTCCATCAAGCTAGAGCTTGGATCTGGTACTGAATATGAGATTTAAAATAATATGCTCTGAGAATAGCAGTTTACTGTTTTCTATGAAGCAAGATAACTTCTCTAGTGCATGGAACCAGGCAATAGAGGAAAAAATGAATGTCATGCAATGCTCAGAAAATGTAATTGCTGCTCTAAGATGGCCTTTAGGTTGTAAAACCATCAAAAAACGAATTATGAAGATAGATGCAAATAGTACCATATGCAGAGCTAGGCGGATCTGCTGTTGCCTCCATATATGGATTCCCCTAAGCTTTACAATTCTGAAACATTTGTTTAGTTTAACAGTCCCAAAGTACAGACGAGCAACTATGCTTGCAAGATTAAATGCATTACCTTCTACAGTTTCTGAAGGCCACACAATGGACATACCATTCTCAGATATTGTGGCTGTGGTTTTGGGTGCTGTTTAATCTGTAAAACATGTTCTGTTTGAATGTCCCTGGTATAATGAGGCGAGACAGAAATGGATTAAACCTTTGACACAGCAGTGGACAGTCCTCAGTAGATATCCTTGTTTCTAAACTATCAGCAAATTCAAGAGTAGAAAATATACTCATTTTAACTAAATTTTTAGTTCAGGCCATGAGAGTTTGGGCAACTTACAAGACAACAGCTGTCTTTGTAGTATACTCATATTCTTCCTCATATTCCCAGTTATGTTTGATAAACACTACTCAAGACCTATAGGTAGGAAGGAAGGAGGGCGGGGAGGGAGGGAGGGGAGGGACTGGATGAAGTTGTTTACAGTTGTGTTGGTCCAAAAGTAAAATCCAAAAATCAAGAAGACAATCCATTTTATACCTCCTATTAGGATCAGCCCAATGACTGGGCTAAATAAACTAAGGCAGCTTCATGCATGCATTTTAACAAAAATAGATACGTGGCCAAGTCTCATCTATTCCATTTGTCCTCTTGAGAACTTTCCCTGATTTACCATCAAATGCAATATTCATGCAAACTGCTTGTTTGTACCTGTCTTCCACTTCGAGTGCAATTGGCACAACTAGGAAAATGTCTGTTTAGACTTGTTATATTGCAATGGTTTTTAGCCATATTCAGTAAATTTCCTCTACCTGCTTACCTGCCCATTTTTACACATTTCAGACCCCTACCCCAAAAAACATGTTTGCAATAGGTTACAAGATATTGCCAGCATCCAGAAAAACAGACAGTCTACTATTGTCTTCTTTGCAGTGCAATTCTAAGCCTTCTATATCCATTACTCCCTTCTATATCAACTGAAGGCAATGGGTTTGGAAGGGTGTAGGTCTGCTCAGGATTTCACTGTTAACCAGACTTTTCTTCTTTGAAATTTTTTGCTATATCTGGGTGCTTCTTTTGGTAATCTGTCTTTTTAGTTATTCAGTTATTTATGCTTTCCCTTTTTAGGATGGAGAAGGAAGGTGAGTGAGCTAAATATGCTAATTCTATTTCTATTTGCTTCTGTTTTTTTTAATAAGACTATTAAAATCATCATCATGGTGAAATGGTTTCATTTAGAAATGTAAGGTACCGTATAACCATATATAGATTATCTAGACATACTGACTACGTGACAGCTATATAGACAGCTGCTATTTTGCTACTCTACGTCAGCATTTCAGTCATGTTACATTTTCCTAAGTGTGTGTGGAGCGGGGACCATATCAGTCCAACACCACAGCTTAAATTATCTACAATTTCTTGTGTTTCATTTTTAGGAATGCAAGAAAAAATATCTGCCATGAAGGTCAGCTTCCAAACATGCCAGACATAGGCCGAGGACAGACTGGCAATCTGAAGCGGGGCAGGCACGCTTCGCAAACGGAGGAAAGGAGCCCGTTCAGACATGCGCATCTGCCCATCGGCTCCGTTGCGTACTTACCCGTCTCCCAGCCGCTTTCCTTCCGCTTTACCCGGACACCGGGTAAAACCGGTGTTCAGGGGCCTTCCTCCGCATGCCTCCCGCTTCCAAACAGTGTGAACTGGAAGAAGCGGGAGGCATCCGGAGGAAGTGTGAACGCACGGCAAAAAGTTTTGCGCATATGCGCACATGCAAATATGCGCATATGCAAATATGCGCATATGCGCATATGCGAAAAACATCAAAGGAAAACAAAAAAAGTGCAGCGGCACGCGCGAGCCCCGCGCGCTGGCTATGCGGCAGTCTGAACTCTCCGTGGCAGTCTGAATGCTCCGTATCGCCACTGATCCGCATTGCTCTGGCCAGTGTGAACGGCCAGCTCCGTGAGTTTTTTCCCCCGCTCCAGTTCCCTCCGCTTTGCCTCCGCTTCAGATTGCCAGTCTGTCTTCGGCCATAGCTATCAAAGTGGGTAATCTAAATCTGGACAATCTGTCAGCACCCAGCATGCCAACAACTATGCAGAAAAAGAAGTATATTTTACAGACTTGCCAATCAAGGGATGTAAGGAGACTTATCATAGGTTTTGCACATTGTTGCTAAGAGACATATACCACAATTGCAAGCTTCTTTAATCAAAATTGTCCCACCGAGTTCAACATGATTGTAACAGTGCAATCCTATACAGAATTACACTCCTCTAAAACTATTGAATTCAGTGGATTTAGAAGAGTATAACTTTCTTTAGGATTCCACTGGTATTTTCCAGTAAATATACCTATGATAGTAGTTTTAAACTGTGATCATAAACATATTTACTTAGAATTAGATTCCATTAATTTCATGCTTGCATCTTGGTATATAGAATTAAGATCAAGTTTACATCTAACTCTGTAGCTTCCTGCACCAGAAAGAGTAGCAGATTGAATCTGAGACTTACTTCGTGAACATCATGCTCCCTATAATGTCCATGGGACCTAGGAATGTAGTGATCTCTCTTTGGCCTGGATGAAACATGACTAAGGTAACAGCAACAAAAATACAAAATGGCTGAGAGTAAGACGCTACAACTATTGTACAATAATTGTAATGTCTTACTCTCAGCCATTTTGTATTTTTGCTGCTAGTCATAGCTGAGGGGTCTCCAATTGTTTCTTTGTAAGGTCACAGCAAAGCATTCCCATTCATAAGCATTCCATGCAGCCATCCATTCATTTAAAAGCTCAGATTACATACATTATTTGGACCTAGGTCGCAATCAGAATGGTTGGTCGCAAGTTACACCTATTATTGTTCTTCTTAGTTGGTAAACCAGGAGAAACATGCCCTGCAGTGTTAAACAGTCACAAGATTCAATCTCCTGGATCTGGTAGATGGCCAGATAGGAAATGACAACAATAATGAATGTAGAATAGCAGGTAAGAGATGGGGTGGATAATGTGCATCCATTTACATGGGCTGATGTATGTGTGTACAACAATATCATCGCTATGCCTAGATGGTCAGGAACATGGTGCCTTGGAAAGGAAAAGACATATGCAGGCAATGGTGCTGCCTACTTTGGTAAATCTCATCTAATCTTTAGTAGTGACTTCACTGGCATGTAACCAGTCATCTGTTAGGGACAAAAAAGTAAAAACTGCTACAAGTATGGAGACTCATTCTCTCTACAGTACTCTGGGACTTGATAATATTAAAGTCCGTGCCATAAAGGCCACAGAGACAGATGGCACACTGATTTGCTTGCTTTCATATTCCCCTGCAGCCAGGGAAGCATCAACATCTGAACAAGGTTTTCTTAATGTGATTCAAGCAGCCACATCTTGACAGATGTTTCTTCTTTTTTCCCCTTAAGGGTAAGTCCAGCATGCAGCAGCAATAAACAGCTACTGACATATAGTGGAAGATTAGGGTAAAATCCCCCATACCATGGAGCATATCCCAGGCCAACTACAGTAGCAGCTGTAGCTGGGTCCAAGAGGAGATACACTGAATATGTTTATTTGCTATCTTTATTAATGAGATTCGAGGGAGTAGGTATAGTAATGGTAACACAGGTGTCCATAACAGAAGATTATAAGTTTGTAAGATCTTGTGGTTCAATTATATGGCAGTCGAGCTGAACAAAATGGCTGGCACAGATTGTTCAATGCAAAAGCATACAGCAGAGAAGCAAGAAAAGTTGAGCCAGAAGTCAGGCAGCTGTAGATTGAGGCCAATGGTCAGGGTCCATGGAAGAGACATCTAAGACACAAACTAAAAACAGGAAGAGGTCAAGAACTGAGACAAGTTGCTCAGACTGAAAGGCTGTGGGCAACACCTTTATTCTTCCAGGGTGGATCTTTTTGTGCCCTTTAGTCAGCTGCTCCAAGTAGCTCTTTTTTAAGTTTTATTTATAATTTTTTATAACATAGTCAATACATTCCATTGAATACATTTTACATTTTTTTGAGCTCTGATTGGCTCCTCCGAGCAGGATGTGCTTCCACAGATGGCAATTTTCAGGAAGGCACAGGAGAGAGGGCCCTCATCTCTTTCTCAGGACGGGCAAGTCCTGGGTTCAGTTCCATATGGTGGCTGATGTAGATCAGTTGTCACAAGTAGGACTTGCAGATTGTCCAAATCTCTCAAAGGAGGTTAGCTCCACAGATGGGCAAGTTAAGAGCTGAAAGTGTCTATCTTAGCTGTGAATTGGTAAGATGGAACTTTGTCTGATCCAACAAGGCCTTTATTCTATTCTTAAGGATTTATAAGGGATGGAGAGGGACTGTGGAACCACTGGGAAGGGATGTGTGACAACAGCATTGGTTGGCCCAAGGAAGATTTAGGTTCCCAGGAGAACAGAGCCAAGGAAAGTACTATGTGTGAAAAGTGGAACATAGAGATGATCCTGGGGTTGGTTTTGCAAACTTTCATAAAGGACTGCCTAGAAATTTTAAGGTTTTATGAATCATTTAGATGATCTTCTTAAGCCATTTAGATGAATTGTTGTTTGAGGCTGCCAAAACCCCTCAGGTCATAAGAATACATAGCCTTCATTACAGTGCAGTGGTTTAGGTGATGCTGCTTTTGCTGGCAGAGTGAATCCTCAGAATCTGGTCAAGTCGCTAACGTTCTCTGCACTTTTTCGCACTGGTCACATCCCACTCCGACAGCCTAATGTAGTAAACTGCAGATGCCACAGTAAAAAAAAGAAAGGAAACAGCACAACAGATCAAATAAAGCTCAACAGATTAAACAGATCAAGCACAACAGGTCAAATAACAATGACTCAGACATTGCCCAGAGAGCAGTTCAAAAACTTGAACATTCCTCTCACCAAATAAAGAGGGGGGTTTTCTGCTTCAGACTTCAATATCACAATTGCTGCAGAGAAGCCAAATTGCACAGATGTCTTTCTGCATCCATGCTAGCTACTATAAGTGCCATGTATGTTGTTTGAGCCTGGACAACTTCCCCCAAAATGAAGGGCTCCCTAGTTTTTGGTTGAATTGACCTGAACCATGCTTACACATGAGTGGAGATACTCTCACTATTCAGTTTTTGGGTGGCAACCACATCACTGAAAATACATCTGAAGCAGCACTGGCAACTGCACCACTGATGAAATAGCTGAAGCAGATCTTAATGAACTAGATACATGCATTTCTTCAAGGGTTGCCAACTTCAAGTTGGGAAATTCCTAGAGATTTGGGGGTAGAGCCTGGGGACAGTAGGGTTTAGAAAGGTGAGGGACCTCAGAGAGGTATAATGCCATGGAGTTTACTCCAAAGCAGCCATTTTATCCAGGAGAACTGATCTTTGTAGTTTCAAGATTAGTCGTATTTCTGGGAGATCTCCAAGTGCCATCTGGAGGTGGGCAACCCTAGTATCTTTTTTCCCACCCGTTTCCTTTGATATTCAAATTGCAAGTGAAACTTCTCTGCTGTAAAATTATTTAGTCCACTTGCATCAGGTTTCAAAGTCTCTTATTAGTCCATCTGCCGACTTAAGACACTGCTTCTCCTACTAAGAGCTGCAGCAGAGATACTGGGGGGAACATTCATTCCAGTTTTGGGGAAATCATACATCTTGCCTAATAGCAACAACCAATACAGAGAAAAACAAGCTGCCTTCTTCGGCATTCATGTTGTGCAGCAGCTGATTAATTGCTGTTTGTTTGCTTACCATTTGCTTTCCCAATTATACAAGCTCCAGAAAGCAGAGCACAAACCTGTGATCTGGTTTGTACACAACAATCTTATTGGCTGGTAGGCAGTTAAAAAACTTCAAAGTCCTTTGCCTCTTGTAAATTGTCTATGGTAAATACCTTCCTCCGGTGCCTATGTCAAATTTATAGGACCCTGTTACAATTTCAATGAGTTATCAACACTGAAGTAAGCATAGGATATCACTGTATTCTTTGGAAAATATGTATTAAATGGATGCCTGTTATGGAATTAATAGAGATCCACTTGATGAGATATTAGAAGGGAACTCTGTTTCTCTCCCACTCTCCCTGTGTACCACCTTTTTGCTCCATTTTCCTTCCTTTCCACTCTTCTCTGAATGTAATGTCTGCCCAGTCCTTCTCTCCTCCTACTGACCATCTTTTAACTTTGTAGTGGAATAAATTACCAACAAACTATCACAAGATTACCTCACTAGATCTCAGCAGCCATTTTGGTTGCTTACTCAGCCATAAACATCATCAACCCAAAATGGCTGCTGAGATCTCACAAAGTAATTTTGTGAAATATCATCACTTAAAGTATGTTGCATTTATTTCCCTCCTCCAACTTTTATTATGTTTAAGATTTTATTGCAAACCTGTGTATTTTCCAGGTTTATAGAAATAGCCTCATCCTGACCAGGCTAGCCTGATCTTGTCAGATCTCAGAAGCTAAACAGGGTCAGTCCTGGTTAGAATTTGGATGGGAGACCACTAATACAGTTCAGGGTTGTGATGCAGAGGCAGGCAATGGCAAACAGCCTCTGAAGATCTCTTGCCTTGAAAACCCCACTAGGTCGCCATAAGTCAGCTGTGACTTGACAGCAAAAGAAAAAAAAACTAGAAACAGCCTCCCTATCCCTAGGTAGCCCCATTGTGCAGATTTTTTTTTTTTGGTACTGTTGCCAAGTTCAGAATTAGATATATAAATGGGAGAGTAATATACTAGCAGACTGAAATGTTAATTTAACAAGACAGAAACATTAGAGCCAGTTTGGTGAAGTGGTTAAGAGCAGCAGACTCTAAGCTGGAGAACCAGGTTTGATTCCTCACTCCACTCTTTGTTTCTCCAGGTGACCTTGAGTCCTGTCAGATCTATTCTCTCAAGAGCAGCTCGCTCAGACCCACCTACCTCACAGGGTGTCTGTTGTGGGGAGAGGAACTGTACTGCCTCAGCAGAGCACAGAACAATATATAGCAAGTAGCTTGTCTTAATGTAGAACACTGCTGTATCTTTAAACTACTGCATGCTGGGAACTGTAGTCCAAAGTCAGATGCTCTGAAGAAGCTTTCCTATTGACTAAAAGTAGTCTCCATTTCCGGTTTTTACTAGCCCACAAAAATCACCATGGTCTACATGCTTGTTTGCTTTCTCAGAAAACTCCAAAAGGTTGTTGAGGCAAGACTTACCTTTGTAGAAGCCACACTGATTTTCCCTCAGCAGGCTTTGTCCCTCTATGTGCCTAACAATTCTATTTTTTATTACAATTGCAACTAATTTGCTTGGGACAGACATTAGGCTGACTGGCCTGTAGCTTCCTGGTTCCTCTCTGTATCCCTAGTTAAAAATTGGTGTAACTTTTGCTACTCTCCAGTCTTCTGGTACAGCAGCTGAATTTAGTGATAAGTTACATATATGGGTTAGGAGATCAACTATCTCACATCTGAGTTCCTTAAGAACTCTCAGGTGTGTGCCAACAGGACCTGAAGAGTTATTGGTTTCTAATTTCCCCAGTTAGTCTAGAATTTCATCTCTGGTCACCTCAATTTGGAGCATTTCTTCAAACTCCCTTCCTGAAAATAGGGGCTGTGGCATGGGTATGTGCCCTACACGTTCCACAGTGAACACAGAAGGAAAAAAGTCATTGAGGTTCTCTGCCATCTCCCCGTCTTCCTTTAGGAATCCCTTGATTCCTTTGTCATCCAAAGGCCCCTCTGCTTCTCTGGCTGGATTCCTGCTCTGGATATATATTTTTTAAATGTTTATTGTTTATTTTTCTGCATTTGGCAAACTGGTCCTCAAAATCTCTAATTATTGACTTACATTTCTTTTGCTAGAGCCCGTGGTGTCTCCTGTTCAATTCATTGGGACAGACCTTCCACTTTTTAAAAGAAGCCTCTTTACTTTTTATAGGTTCCTTGACGTGTTGTAAACCATGCAGACCTTCTTTTAGACTTGGCAGTGTCTTTCCTATCCTGTGGAATACATTCTATCTGGGCTTCAGTTAGAGTGGTTTTAAATAGCTTCAAAGCATCCTCTAGGGATTTGACTCTCTTGTGTTTCCTCTTTAGCTTCCCTTTTACTATTCCCCTCATTTTTATAAAGTTCCCTTTTTAGAAATCAAATGTGACAGTTTTGGACTTTAGGGGTAACTTTCCATTGACCTGAATGCTAAACTTAATAGCACTGTGGTCACTGTTCCCAATTGGTGTAACAACCATTGTTCCCAATCGGTGAAACAACTTCTGCATCTCTCACCAGGTCTTGAGACCTACTCAGAACCAAGTCCAAGATCACAACCCCTCTGGTTGGCTCTGTGACCAATTGTTCCAGTGCACAGTCCTTTATGATGTCTTGGAATCTCATTTCCACAGCATGACTCGAGCACATGTTTACCCAGTCAGTATGAGGGTAGTTGAAGTCTCCCAGTATAATAACATTATCTGCTTTAGTCACCTCCCTTATTTCCTTCTCCATCTCAAGATCAGCCTCTAGGGTTTGATCAGGTGGGTGATATAGTAAACCCACACTTTAAAGTAACCCTTAGGGCCCAGTATTTCCACCCATAATTCTCCTGATGTTTTCTAATTTATTTTATTCTATGCTTTGTTTGATGTACAATGCAACAACACCACTAACCCATCCCTCCCTGTCCTGCCTATAGAGTTTATCCCAGAAATGACTGTATCCCATAGATTTTCCCCATTCCACCTACTATATCTAAATTGTCACTGAACACCAAGCACTCCAGTTCCCCCATCTGGGCTTGGACCTCTAGCATTGGCATATAGACACCTACAGGGGTCCTTTCATAGAAAAAGAGGTGCAGGAGCTCATTAGCATAACTCATTAGCATATGCCACATCCCCTGACATCACCGGAAGTGTGTCAGAAAGGGAATGTCAGTTTCAGCCCCATTATACCCTATGGGCAATTGAAATCAATGGCAAAAACTCATAGGGTATATGGGGGGCTGGAGGAAAGAGGGTTTGAGGGAGAGGCTCCAAACTTGCAGGATAGCTGCTGGGGCCTCTCCTTGAGATATCCACCAAGTTTCAAGAAGATTGGACCATGGGGTCCAATTCTATGGGCCTCCAAACAGGTTGCCCCATCCCCTCCATAGTTCTCTATGGTGGGAAAAAAACATTACTTTTTTCCCACCATAGAGAACAATGGAGGGAATGGGGGCAACCTGTTTAGAGGCCCATAGAATTGGACCCCCTGGTCCAATCTTCTTGAAACTTGGTGGGCATTTGGGGGAGAGGTCCCAGAAGCTACCCTGCAAGTTTGGAGCCTCTCCCTCAAACCTCCTCCCCTACAGATGCTTTTAAAGTTGCCACTGAATTTCGGTGGCAATTTGGCGGTGGGCCAAATCAGATCAGAGAATCTGATTCAGCCCATGGCTGCCCTACTTCCCCTCCTGAGCTGGCAGAGCGGCGCTCTGCCTCACTCCGGCCCCAAAAGACCCCTGGACACCTATAATGTGTTTCCCTCCCCAGTAACCCTCACTTCCCTCAACCCTTTAGTCACCACACATGGCCCTCAGTTGCTATTGTGCCTGCCCTCCCATGGATGCAGAGCACGGGGTGGGTTTTTCCCCCCATTTTTGCACTTGGGCGCATGAGTGCCCAAACGTGAAAGTGCAAAAGAGGGTGGGAAATGGGAGGGACGTTCACACAGCCCTCTCTTGCAATCATTGCGAGAGAGGGCTTTCCAGAACGGCTCCAAAGCGGGCTCCTCGTGTGACCTCCGGTAAAATACTTGTTTTTCCTGGGGTCAGAAAACATGCTAGAAAAGCAGGAGGGTTGTGTGAGTGAGCCTGCTTCGCGGTGGGAGCCATATGAACAGCAGCTTTGAAAGCGGGAGAAAACAGCACTTCCTCCCGCTTTAAAGGGCCGTGTGCCCACACCCTTTGTCAAGTAGAAAAGAGCAAGAGTCCAGGAGCACCTTAAAGACTAACAAAATGTGTGGCAGTGTATGAACTTTCATGAGCCACTGCTCACATCTTCAGATGCAGTGACTCATGAAATCTCATACCTTGCCACAAATTTTGTTAGTCTTTAAGGCATAACTAGGCTGTTGCTCTTTTCTACTGCTACAGACAGACTAACATGGCTACCCATCTCAAACTATCTGTCAAGTAGTAATGCTGAATTCCTGCCCTCTTATTCAGGCCTTTGTTCTCTGTTCCTTATGAAAGAATACCTGTATCCTTTACAAGAAATAGAAACAATGTTAAATATAATTGGTATTGACTATCATATCATGGAACTGCTAGAGAGAAACATAGCTTCAATTAAAGGAAAAAGTGGTCCATATTTTATTTCAAGCTACCTTATTCAGTCCAGATTTTGACCCAAATGTTCTATAAAATGCCCCATTTCTCAGCTGTGTTGTATTGCTCTCGTGGCATTTATTTTCCCCAGAGTAAAAACAAGGAACAAATATCTTATTTTGCCCTTGTTGTGCTCCTACTGAGGCAAATGGCGACATTCTTGCTTCCAAAGGGAGCAAGACTGTGTCTGTCAGCCTTCACCCATAGCACCAGCTGCTGTGATGCTTGGCAAACATTTCTGCTCAAATGGTTCCCTGATTAGTTTCCACAGTGTCTGCTTTTCAGAGGAAGGCTAGAGACTTCCGTTCCATTTCCTTTAGCAAAGCTTTTTTTTTTTTTGTCTCGGATTCTCCCTTTGGAGTTCTGCACCACAGAAAACCTGTCATAGAGTCGAAACAAATCATCACTGAAGCCATTAATAAAGCCAGAAGCTTCAAAAGGCTCAGCTCCCTCACCAGTAACAACAGGCTTCCCTCGTCTATCATGTACAGGAACAGATATTTGTTTTACTGAAGGTTATTATCAGTCTTGCAAGTGATTCGTGCTAAAAAATAACAAAGTGTGTGTTGATGCATCGCAGTTGCACGCTTCCCACGCAAGCCCAAACGTGTAGAATGAAATACATAAGGGAGATGTATACACCATACTAAAACTGTATTGCATTTGAATATCTAAACTGGATTCATTCGATAATGCAAATCTTATCAGCAGCCACATGTTATTTTGTTCGATATTGTATCTGCCTGTTTTTTCTGCCAAGGAGAGGTTTGCATGAATGAGCATTCATTTCAACTTAACAAGCTATTAACTTGCATTGACCCGCCTATCCTTCAGCAAGCATAACTGAAAAATAAAGGACGCTCAGGTATAGCCTAACAAGGGGGTTGCTCCTCAAGGGCAAACCTGATGTGAACAATTCCATTGATATCATTCCTTTTTGGTTTACTGTACCCATTAGCCAGAAGTAATGTAACGACTGCTTGGCATTTTCATTCATTCTAAGGCCAGTTCCACTATTATTGCTTTTCTCCTACATTCCTTATTTTATGTTGCAATTAAAAATTCATCACTCATGGGATAGGTCAAACCCAGAGGGTAAGCTGTGAGAAAAACACAGCTACTTTTACAGAAATCCGTTGAAACCATCATTTACTTGTACTTTAGGGCCCTCTAGTGGACTGATGTCACTGAAAGTGAACACTGTGTTTAAAATCACAAAAGGATAGGAACAGTAAGTCCAGCGGCACTTTTAAGACCACCAAAGTTTTATTCATGGTATCAGCTTCCATGTGCATGTACACTTCTTCAGATACAATGAAATGGAAATTACCAGTCCACACACATAGGTAGAGGATGAGTAGGAAATTAGCACACAGCATAATGAAGATGTTTAACAGATTCAAGAACTAGACAGGAATAACAAGCTTAATTTATAGGTTTACCATCTGTTTGCTTTTAATTGGGGGGGCATAGTGAAGAAAATAAATATGTCAAAGTTGGAGATTGATGGGCAGATGTATCCTTAACTGTGGGATGCTGAGTGTAATTAACTGAGACCCTGCCATTACACTCTATCTGTCTCTTCTCAAGCATGGAGGTGACCTTACAGCATCTTCTTCTTTGAATTGGGGCAACTGGCTGTGTAGAGTTATCTCCCCTGTCCCCAGACCAGAGAAATACATTCTAATCTACCATTCCAAATTACATTACATTCTACTATCTTTTAAAGTTATATTACAATCTACTATTCTAATCATTTATTCCAAATAAGAAATTAAATGAAATAAAGAGGACTTATGGCCCTTCTGGGGGATTGGTGAGAATACAGATGTAAGGGCTGAATGAGGTTAGCATATGTAATAAGATAAGAAAGCAATATCCCTGTTAAGTCCTGGGGATCCCATTGTTCTGAGTGTTGTAATAACCTCAGCCTGAATTCCAGAGAAGAAAGATAAAGCAGCAAGTTGTCCATTTCTGCTGGTAACAAAGGATAGTTTCATCTTGTATGGTGGTGGGTGGAGATCTCCCTCTATACATCTCCAGGCAACAGATCAGTTCACCTGGAGAAAATGGCCACTTTGGAAGTTGGTCTCTATGGCATTCTACCCCAAACCCTGTCCCCATCAAAGTCCACCTCCAGGTATTCCCTAACCTGGAGCTGGCAACCTGAGTTGCCAACCTCCAGGTGGGGCCTGGAGATTTCCAGGCATTATACTTGATCTCCAGACTACAGAGATCAGTTCTCCTGGAGAAAATGGCTGCATTGAAGGGTGGACTCCATGGCACTGTACCCCACTGAGGTCCCTCCCCTCCCCAAATGCTACCTTCCCCAGGGTCCACCCCCCAAATCTCCAACCACTTCCAAGCCCAGAACTGGCAGTCCTATGATCTGCCTCTAAACAGTTGAATACCAAGGAAACATACTGAGCAGTTTCACTCCAATACTATTTCATTTCATTACAACATAAATGTGTGTGTTGTTCTCACAATACACAGAGGTTCCACCCCTTTACCATCCTTGAGCAGATATTCATATGGACAAACCTAATTTTTTAATGGATATGGATGGTACACTTTCTTGTGATTAGGGCTGAGGAGGTGTCAGTGCCGTTGGCTGTATCTGTGCTTAGTCAGTTGGCCCACTACGGATCCCCTCTTGAGAACCTTCCCTTTCCAGTGGCCCATCTAAATCCTTGTCCTAGGGAAGATTATCCAATATGGATCTCTTATTTCAAAGCTCCAAGGAACCAAAAACCGGAGGCAAGCTGCCACCAGTCAAGCCAAATCGGAGAACAAAGGAGACAGAAGTGAAATCAGACTGGCCTTTTGGTGCCATGTCCACTGAGCCGTTTCTGCAGGAGGAGAAGGCATACAGTACCTATGCCAGAGTGCCTTTGTTAGAATTATTTTTTGTTTTATTGTTCTTTACTTTTGATTTTAATTCCCACTACTTTATATTATCGAAGCAAATTAACAACACTTAGGAACATGTAAAAGGTGAAAGATTTATGCGATGAATGATCCCTAAAGTTTAAGCCATATTTACTTTCTTGTAGTTTAAATCTAATCTCAGTACAGAGAATGAATTATTATTTCTTCTTTCTTTTGAAATCAATATGAAATATATTTGTCTTGGTGAAATATACCTGGTTTCCTTCAGACTTTGTGCACATGATTTGTAGAACAGCTGTCATTAGAGTCCTTTCCAGCTTGTCAACATCTTTCCTGAATGATGGTGCCCAAAACTCATTGCAGGATATAAGATGAAATCTTACTGGTGCAGGGAACAAGGGCGCTTTTGTTTTGCTGGTCCATGGGGGTAGGCAGAGACCCATAAAAAGAGGTAACTTGGATGGTTATAGTTGGACTTGAACAAATTGAAAGAGCCATTCGGGAATGATATTTGTTGTGAACATGAAACATTTTGTGGGGGCGTTATTTGGCTTCTGATTAGTTTTTATAACGTCTGTGTTTCAGAAGAAAGCTCTAGATTCCACCCTGACTCCTTCAGCAAATGTGCTCCTTAAGTTTCCCGTTTGGGGCTGCTGTGTTGCAGGAAAGCTGAAGAAGAGTAAAAAACAAAAAAACAAATGATCAGCTACACTGTAGTCATCAGTGCCTCAAAAACAAGAAAACTTAGGCAAGCCTGACTCTGATAGATCTCGGAAGCTAAGCAGGGCCGACTCTGGCAAGCTTGGAAGGGCAGCCTCCAAGGATTACCAGAGGCAGGCTAATCAAGCCACCTCTCTGAAAAGCATCCAAGCCCCCAGTAGGGGTCACCAGAAGTCAACCATGACTTCTGGACAAGCACACAAACATACCCATACACACACACACACCAAGAAATCTTGAATTTGAACTTTTCCAGAAAAAATAAAAGCAAGGGGATATTTGTGACAGAATTACCAGCACAAGGCTGGCAACCAACAGGAAGGGAGGCATTCACTAGCAATGCACTGACATCATTTCCTGTGTCACTGACCAGGTTGCAGGCTAAGGCGTAGTGTATGGCTAAGGCTAACCAGTGAGTCCATTGTGAAATGAGGACTTTCCAATTCACACATAACATAGGGTTGCTAGCATGAGGCTGACATGCTAGGGGAGGAAGCTTCACCAGCAACATCATTACATTGTCAGTGCTGAGGTCACTTCTGGAACAACTGGCATCATGAGTTGCAAGAGCAGCTCTAGCATTTGATCAGAACTTTATGCAGGGGTCCTTTCGTAGAAAAAGAGGTGCAGGAGCTCATTAACATAGCTCATTAGCATTACTTATTTGCATATGCTACACCACCTGACATCACCAGAAGTATGTCAGAAGGCAAGAAAGAAAGGAGAGAGAGAAAGAAAAAGTAAGTAAGAAAAGAAAGAAAGAAAGAAAGAAAGAAAAAGAAAGAAAGAAAGAAAGAAAGAAAGAAAGAAAGAAAGAAAGAAAGAAAGAAAGAAAGAAAGAAAGAAAGCTGGCAGAGAGGGGACAGCTACTAATCAAAGCCTCAGAAATGCCACTATTCTGGGAGGATAGCTTCAGTGGTGGCTGAAGCCTTCAGAAGGCTGGTCGGAGGAACAAGGACCTTTCCAGGGGACAGGGTCATTTTGCTGCAGCCATGACAGAAGTAGGCATTCCCCCGTGGGGAGGGAGAGCTGGCACCAACTCCCGGAGCTGAGCTCCCCTGAGCTACTGCTCGAAAGGACCCCTGACTTTATGGTATAAAATATACAGTTTTGACCAAATGACAGAGCACTGGCAGTGATATGCTGACATCATTTCTGGTTGCACAGGAAGTGATGTCATTGTGCCAAGACACTGAAAATGTCCCTCTCCCCAGTTATACTGCCTTGTGACTGAGCGGTGACAGGAAGGCCTACTATGGTGTGTGTGATCTTTTGTCTCCAGTATGAATGTGCAAAAAAAAAACAGTATTTTTTTTAGTTCGGGTATATTGAAACCAAAAAAATACTGGTATTTCCCGATATTCCTGAATACTAATTCCGGTATGGTATACAGATTTGGGAAATATTCAGGAAACCCGAAATTGTTTTGCTCCGTTAAACTCAATGGGGACTGCAATCAATTTAAATGCCTTCTGAGTTCACTTGCCAAGTTGCACCCTCTTTAAATGCTTTCTCCAAGCCCCGCCGCTGCTTCCATAGTGGCACAACTCAGCAAATGAAAGGCATTTAAAGAGACCATCTCTTTAAATGCCCTCTCATAGCTGAGCTTAAATAAAAGCCAAATAATATCTGCTTTTATTTGGGCTCAGCTATACCGGCAGCCGGAAAGAAAAGAAACACTCCTCTACTCTCCAGAGGGAAAATTGCATCCATACTATGAGTTCCCTGTCCATTCTTAAAACAAGGTAGGAAGTAGAAGCACAAGTGCTTGTGCATACAATTTCTTTACTTTGAGCATCTTCTTTTTGCTATAACTGGGACTTTCAAAGTCTTTCTTAGATAGTGTGCCTCTGGGAGATATGATTATGCCTTTTTTATCTGTGTAGTGCTGACCCAGTGGATCTAGGCAGGGTGTAAAAACAAATAAATGTGAAAGATTAGAACAGGCCATTTCTCTTTTCAGATAAATTGGAATATAATTGTGCAGGTAAATTTAAATGTGTTCATGTGTAGAAAATGCTTACAGTAAAATATATACACACTGCTCTTAATACTTACAGTTAGTGCCCTGTTTTGGTCCCAGCTATACAAACTGTAACTAAGAGATTAGAAACCTGAATATTCCTGGGGGGGGGGGGGGAACCCTATAGATGGGAGGGAAGTAGAATTCATTGTAGTTCTCTAGAAAAAAACAGAACTCCCTAAGATGCATTTTAAAGTAATTGTTTGGGGAAATAATATGGGATTTAAAGGGAATGGCCAGGGTATGATGACTGACAGGCATGCAGTTTACATTTACTGGATTAATCGAATTATTTGTCAGACAAAATACAAAAACCCAAAAATGCAGTTGAACCCTAGGAACATAAGAAGAGCCTCCTGGATCAGACCAGTGGTCCATCTAATCCAGCATCTTGTTTGTTTGTTTATTTATTTATTTAGTTAGTTAGTTAGTTAGTTAGTTAGTTAGTTAGTTAGTTAGTTAGTTAGTTGTCCCGCCCTCCCCACCGTAGCAGACTCAGGGCAGCTTACAACATACATATAGGTGTATACATTAAAAGTCCAAAATGCTAAGAACAGGATTAAATTAAAAATCACTATATAAAAACCATAACTACTCAAAACATAAATATAATAAAAGATGGTGACATTCTCTCAGCATTTGAATGGTCGCCTACCCCCTAATCCAGGCTCCTGCCAGGCTGTTGATCATCAGGCTGGTGGTAGTGTTGATATTAGGGCCATGATGTTCAAGGCGGCACCCTAATTGAAAGCCTGGTGGAAGAGCTCTATTTTATAGGCCCTGTGGAACTGTGAAAGGTCCCACAAGGCCCTGATGTCATTCAGGAGCTCATTCCACCAGTATGGAGCCACCACCGAAAAGGTCCTGGCCCTCATTGCATTCATCCTGGCTTCTTTAGGGCCCAGGAGAACTAGGCGATTTTGGGATCCTGATCTTAGTGCTCTCTGGGAAACATACAGAGAAAGGCAGTCCCTTAGGTAAGCAGGTCCCTGCCCATATAAGGCTTTAAAGGTAAGAACCAGCACTTTGAACTGGATCCGGTATGCTATAGGCAACCAGTGCAGTGCTTTTAGGGTGGGCTGGATGTGTTCCCGCACTGGAAGACACAACAGCAGCCTTGCATTCTGCAGCCTTGCATTCTGCAGCAGCTGCAGGTCCAGATCTGGGACAAAGGCAGCCCCATGTAGAGAGCATTGCAGTAATCCAATCTCGAGGTGACCATTACGTGGATCACTGTTGCCAGGTCATTGCGTTCAAGGAAGGGAACCAACTGCCTAATCAGCCATAGGTGGTAGAAGGCAGACTTCTCAGTGGCTGCTACCTGGGCCTCCATTGTTAAGGAGGTATCCAGGAGCACTCCCAAACTCCTAACCTCCAGCGCTGGCACCACTGGCGCCCCATTGTTGGTCAGGAGAGGGATCCTTAACCTTGGCCCATTCCAAATCAGGCACAGGACCTCCATCTTCGTCAGATTCAATTTCAGTTGACTCAGTCTAAGCCAACCAGCCACAGCTTTCAACGCCAGGTCCAGATCTCCTGGACTAGAGTCTGACTGGCCGTCCAACAACAGATAGAGCTGGGTGTCATCTGTATATTGGTGACAACCCAGCCCATGTGTCTGGGCAATCTGGGCAAGGGGGCGCATATAGATGTTAAATAGCATTGGAGAGAGCACTACTCCTTGGGGCACTCTGTAATTTAGTGGGTGCCTTCCAATAGCAGTTCTCCAACTGCCACCCTTTGTCCTTGACTCTAAAGGAAAGAAAAGAGCCACTGCAAGGCAACCCCCTGGATCCCAGTATTGGTGGTATTTCACACAGCAGCCAACTGGTTGCCCTGGAGGAGACCCTCCCCTGCTGCTGCCTCCCAGCATTAGTATTCAGAGGTTTTCTGCCTCTGGATATGGAGGCTCCCTTCAATCACCATAAGGAATAGTCACTGATGAACCTCCATGAATGTGTCTAATCCCCTTTAAAAACTGTCTAAGTTTATGGCCATTACTACACCCCCCCCCCCCCCCGGCAATGAGATCTACCCTCCGTAAGGTTGAAAACTGGTGTGCCCTGCCCTCTCTAAACTCCACCATGCCTCAGCACCACCTCCAAATCTCCAGGAATTTCCCAAACTGGCTGTGGTAATCGCAGAAGTCACACCCATTGTGTCAAGTAGTACATTTGGCAAGAGCACAAGAAATGGAGGGAGGTTGGGGGGACATGAAACTCTATGGTATTCATATAGGACATGGAATAAATATTGTAACTGAGCTACAATGTGACAATGTAGGAATGAAAGAGAAAGGCCTAATATTGACACAGTTGGAGGACAGTGCAGAGTCAGACTTGGTAATGATAGAGAACACCGTAGGGAGTCATGGTATGGCCTAACAGCAGGTTTCAAAGATTCCCTGCACTAAGTAATGGCCTTTTTCATTCAGCTTTTACAAAATACACTGGCTGGACTCTAGAGGAAGTAAAGCACCTTCACTAGGCCTACTATTAACTTCCCTAACTGGAGCCCATGATTGGCTCCTTTTCTTCCTACAATAAGAAAAAAGCCACTGTTTCTGCAGGGACCTGGCAAAGCAAAGCAGTAAAGTATGTCCAGCATTTTTATCTTCAGCTGCCTTTGTCTTGCTATTCTTGTGAAGATGTTGATTTGTGGGGCTGTCACTGAAACATCCACAGTGCAAGGAAGGTTGACCAGAAAATAGTATCAGACACCATAAGTGAAAAACATAGCCAATGCAGGATGAGTTTTCCTTAGAACAAAAGAGAGTTCTTTCCTTGTCCTTTTTTTTCACCTATGGGGTTTTGGCAATCAATATTTTTTTCCTTAGAAGCATACACAATTTTTCATTCATTTGTTTACCAAGTGGTGAGGAGGAGGACAGATGGGCAAGCCAATAGACAGGCAGGGGGTCAGAGGGTGGAGGAGGAACAGGAGAGGCCACTGATTCCTAGGATTGCCAGGGCTGGATTAGGAAATCCTGGATATTTGGGGATGGGGTTGAGGAATAATGCCATAGAGTCTATTCTCCAAAGCAGCCATTTTCTCCAGGGGAACTGATCTCTATACTCTGGAAGATGTAGCTAGATACCTAGACTGTTTTATTGTTTTTATCCTCACATGCAACTCTTCCTAATTTTCTTCGTAAACTTTTAAAGCTAATTTACACATGTGTGCTGCATCATTGCTTTACTCTGCTAAATATCCAACATCTGTTGTCTGGAGATCAGTTGTAATTCCATGAGATCTCCAGCCCCCCACCTAGAGGTTGGCAAACATACTGATCTCCCACACTACTGCACCAACCCAACGTAACCTGCAGAAAGTGGGCAATGCAGGGCAGTGGATGGGGGAGGCAAAAGCTGCCAGCACTACTCCCCTGCTTCCACATGAATTGTGGAGGAGTGGCAATGTAGGCAGGCAGCAGGGGGAGGAAGGACCCACCAACACTGCCTCCTGGGAGCAGCGAATGGATGGGTGAGCGAGGCGGGTGGTCTGGAAGAAGGAGAAGTGAAAGTGGTACTACCAGTGGGCGGGCTGCCCAGCAAATAGCTGGCCTAGCAGACAAATGGGGGGAGGGGGGGAATGGGATTCCCCCCTCCCACAAGTCTTGCAGATCCCTTCTTGCTATTTGTAATAATCAATATAGACTTTTCTCCATCATTTTTCAATGTTAACACAGAAACTATTATTTTTAAAATTGTATTTAAATTCTTATCTCTGAATTTTATCACTGAAACTATTATTTAAATGTAGGATGGATCTATAAATAACTAAAATTCCTAGCTGAAAGTCATTTTTCTATTGTTTGGGCCCCTCTGCCTAACTGCAACCCATTCAAATACTAGAAGCATTTTCAAAACAGATTTCCCAATTTCCCCATCGCTCTTCCATTTGCCCTGGTTGCATTGGTCAATTTCACACTCTTCGCTGCGCAGTGGCGGTTTGACCCTCAACTCCCCCGATTTCCCCCACGTCTTCTCAATCTCAAAAAACAAGGATTGAGAAGACGTGGTGGGGAAACAGGGGGGCTGCAGGTCAAAATGCGACCATGCAGCAAATAGTGTGAAATTGACCAATGCAAATGGAAGAGAGATGCCAGCACAGCTGCTTGTGGGAAATTGATCAGAGTTCCATGAAGGCCTTGAATAGCTTAACTCACAGGCTCACATATGAGAAACTGGGCTTGTAAGCGACCTAGAGGGTTCTGTTTCTGGATGAAGCAAGACAAAGTACATAGAGAGCATATTCGGGAACACTGATCTAATCGTAAGGAACATATCTTTCTTGTTGTTTAATATTTTCATCAGGACTCCATGTCCATTGCTAATGCTCCCTCTGCCAAGAATAAAGAAGGGCCTGCATCTAATGAGGTGTTTATATGCTTCTTAGAGGTTTGCTGCCTCCTGTAACAAATGAGGATCTCGTTACGCCTAGAGTCCAAGAGAATTATTTATTGCCTCTTTCCCATTCTGAGCTCTTGGAAGAGAGGAACATGACTAACACCCGCCATTGCACTTCCAGATATTCCTGCCTTGCAGCTGCCTCTCTTCCTCTTCTCAGTGCCAAGAGGGTAATTGCAGCAGGCGTCCAATTTTCTTGCACTGTTTCCAGCACCATGTGTTCTTCCTGCCTCTGAGCTGGAGGAGGAGGAAGAGGGAGGGAATGAATTTTAGGAGGGCCACTGTGTCACTTCTATTGGCAAAATATAAGCTGACTTCTATTTCTTCCCTGTTCAGGGAGAACAAAAACACTATTTGAACAGTTTGTTCCCAGAGTAAGAAAAATGGTGAAGACCATGATTTTGGCTATCTATCTATCTATCTATCTATCTATCTATCTATCTATCTATCTATCTATCTATCTATCTATCATCTATCTGTCTGTCTGTCTGTCTGTCTACCTACCTACCTACCTACCTACCTACCTACTGAATATGTTTTCATCCCACCCTTCCTCCAAGAAGCTCAGAACAGTGCTCAGAGGTTTCCTTCTTTCTGCTTATCCTCACAACCTTGTGAAGTAGGTTAGCTGACAGAGTGACTGTCCTGAGGTCATTCAACATGCTTCATGGCTGAGAGGGGATATGTATCCAGCTACACATTACAAAGGACACAGGCTAGGTTTGGGTCCCATGCTGTGTCAGATGTAACAGGCACACATGAGTTGTGGGTTCTCCTCATTTCCTGTGTATTGTTTCTGAAATTGGTCCCTGTATCAGGTCAAGCATGTGAAAAGCATTCTCTTCATGTGTAGAACTAAAACACAAGTTCTCTGGTAGGGGTCATTTAAACCTGTAGTGTATACACTTCCCACCTAATGTAATATATCGCCATTGAAAGGAAAGAAGGAGATGGAGACAGATACTTAACCAGAGAGTAACTATTATTGACCTAAACAGGATATAGAGTAGCACAGGGGGAAGTAAAATGGCAGGCTGTACAAAAAAGAGACACTAAACTACTCAAATGGCAACAATACAGAGAAATTTACTCATGGCAATGCAATAAAACCAGTCACATTTGCTTAATCCTAGTGTTCAGCTGTATTAATTTAAGCTAACACTGCACCAAAATTTTGGGAGGGGCCATGGCTCAGGGATAGGGCATCTGCTTTTCATACAGAAGGTCCCAGGTTCAGCCCTGGCATCTCCAATTAAAATTTTCAGGTAATAGATGGTGTGAAAGGCCTGCACCTGAGGCCCTGGAGTGCCACTGGAAAAGGTAAGTTGAGCTAAATGAGGACAGGAAGGAAGGAGTCCCTAATCAAGGACTCTGACACACTGATATGAAAGCTTGGTGAGTAACCTTGGCCCATTCACACATTCTCAACTTCACCTGCCTCACAGAATTGTTCTAAGGATAAAATGGAGAAGAGGTGAATTATGTAAGCTACTTTGGGTCCCCACTAGGGACAAAGGGTATAAATGAAGTATAATTAAATAAAAATAAATCCCACTGGCTGCAAGGCAGACTAGTCATGAACAGGGAAGGGAGAAACTAAGAGGTGGGAGAGCAGACAGAAGTAGGTGGAGGGTCAGTATGGGAAGAGAAGCAGAACAGGAAAGAGGAAAAGTGTGCTTTGACTGTCTCAACAAAGAGGTCCAGTAATTTCAGTGTCAGTGCAAGCACAAATTTTATTGAGTCCCTACTTGGGCACCATGGGGTGCTGATAGATTCTGTCCATGAACCACATGTTGTGCAGCTATGGAATGCATATGTGTACATCTTCCAACATGATCCTGGAATGGAGAGAGATCCACTTTTCAAAATTTGTGCCAAGACCTTTTGGCATCAGTCAGGGGGCATGAAATGTAGAACTGGTACAGGAGAGTTAACATGTGGCAGAAATGGCATTGCCAAGAAAAAACTGTTGTTTTCTTCTCTGGAGTCTGCAGTTGTCTTAGGGCCAAACTAGACAAGACAGGCATCTCAAAATTTGTTCCAGGAACGTGGTCTCATTTTAAAGAATGGTTTTCCACCCAGGATTTCCTTTAAACTACACAGTGGGGGTATAATTCTCATTGGGACAACCACAGTGCAGGAAGAGATCATGCCAGGGAAGGGGGGTATGGGGAAATAATGTCCCGGCATCATTTTGAGTCAGTAAAATGGCAGGCAGAGGCAGGATCCCCTCTCCATACCATAATGGTCCAACCAAAATCATGCACATTTTAAAGGAATTCCTGTGTAGGAATTCCTCCTTAAAATGGTGGCTTGTCCACAGTGCAAACTGAGAAGTGCCCATCTTGTCTGGTTTGGTCTTTAGTTACTTCTGAATTCAAATTGACAACCACTGGCAAAGCACCATCAGAGCACTCAAAGAGGCATGGGTCGTAAAACAAAAAAATGTGCAAATAGCAATGTGATTAAGAAGATGTACGTGAAAAGCTCCCTAGTGTTTTTAATCTATGACACTACTTTAGATTAGATTGAATTGCTCCATCATGGTGATTTTGCCTGAAGAAGCCTGATGAATCTCTGACCCATGCCTGTAGGCCTGTCTCTGAGAAGCTGCTCATGTGCAGTTCTGAATGTAGAGAAAATTAGACAGAGAAGGAGAGCTTTGATTCGTGGAAGCATGCTGAGAGTGTACTTGCTCTCTTTGGGGAGACAGTACAGGGTTAACTAGTGTGTGGTCTGCTTGTGTATCTGCAAATAAAGCAAACATCACAAAGACATTCCAAAATTCTCTATTCTTCAGGTAACTAAACCCTGTTGCATTTGTCCCTGGAGCTTCTCAAGGAAGCAGGGATTGATAACAATCCATATTTCATCAAAAAAAGATAGAATTAGAACCCAATTACTCCATCTATCCATTCAGTGAAGCTCTGTGAGGACATAAAAATCTGCTCTCACAAATATACAAATTTATTTAAATTCAGTGGAACATGATCAAATGAGCCAATCTGCTACTAGAATAAAAGAGACAAAAGGCTTTCTCTTTCCCATTTACTGACCCATAAATGAGATCAATGCCACCTCAGAATGATTCAACCACTAGATGGCAGAGGGACTATAACAGTGCTACAAACCTTGTTTTCAAGAGATGCTCCAATGAACAGAATCATAATAATATTAAGAGACTGCATGTTGGTGTCCAAAAAGGACAGCTCATACAGGCAAGTTACTTCCCCCCTCCTCTAGCTACTGCTTACCAAATGCATCCCTGGGTACAGGTTCATACAGCATGCATCACTGTGAACCAGGCTGTAGTCATTAGCCACTGGCAAGCGCTCGCTCAAGCCACTGTTATTATAGAATTCCACTGCCTCCCACTCCACACTGAGGTTTGTCCTGGTGCTTCCATGCTCAGGGATTACTGAGAGATCACTCAGAGGACCAAAGTAGCCAATTTGCAGATGTGAATCAGCTCCAGCTAAGGAACAATAAGAGGCTAAAGGGGTAAAGTACAAGAAAGGGAAGATTTTCACTATATTATTTGACATAAGCTCATTTTGAAAGTGTTAATTGATCTTTTTAAATAATGAAATGAGATACTTATAATTTTACCAAGAACTTAATTTACAGCAGCAGAGTTCAGGAGTTTAAATAGTATCTAAAAATGTCATACTCCCCCCCCCCCTTTCTAGAATTTATTTCCAACCCCAGAGTGTCTCTGTGATCCTTCACGTTAGTGTCTTCTGGTTCCCCATAATATGCCTGGACATGCAGATGCCATTAATACATGAATGGTTAAATCTTCACCCATTGGCTTATTTGCAATATTAATACCGTCAGCTTCTCATGGGCTTTTTTACTAGCAATAAGCATGATGCCCCTTCCACATCCAGTGGACTTCTCTGCAGAGGTAAGCGATGCCCATTGGAGAGAAAAGAGTCCCCAAGTGCACGGATAAATAATTCCCTGAATCTTGGGGTTGATTTGAGGTAGAGAACACTTCCATGTGTACAGCAAAGCAATATGCACACATCTGCTTTTAACATTGCAATGAACTGGGCAGCTCGAGTATCTTTAACTGGGGTTATGATGGAGCCACTTGGAGGTGCTTGAAGTGCATAGAAGCAACACTTGATGAGCCATGACAGAAGTAAGCTAAAATTAGGCTCCCTTCAACTGAGGTTACACCAGCCAGCCATTGCCTCTGTCATCATTAAAGACATGGCAATATCATCATTTCCAAAAGCACCACTGTCTGCCATTTGAAAAGAAGATATCCTCCAACCAAAGAGCAAACATTACCCAACACAACATCCTGCATTTGCAGTCTGTCAATATGTCTGCCAAAAGTAAATGGATAATCATGCAAACGGCAAAGTTTGCTGCATGGGTGATAAAGGCCTTACCAAACCATCCACTGTTAATGCGGCTGATGGATAAAGCTATGTATTTTGTCAACTACATGACAGAATTGCTTGAACTAATGTTGGTTTTAACTCAATTTTTTGTTGTGATCTTAAAGATTGTTTAGAAAATTGTAATGTCTATTACAGTTTTTATTGTTATTGTGATTGTTGCATTATAAGTCTGATGTTGTTGGTATTTTTGGAGTTAATTGCTAAGGCTGTGAGCTAATGCAATAAATCTTATGATTGACTGATTGATCAAATATGTCTGAAAGATTTTGAAACCCAACTTGATGGATAGAAATTCCATGGTCCTTGCCTGAGACCTTCTGCCTGTTCTGTTTGCCAGTTAGATGTTTGCAAACAACTGTCTCACCAATTGGATTATCTCCAAAGCATTGGCTGGCTTTAGTCAATCTTCTATTGTGTTGTGAATGAGGGATTCAAATGTGGCAAGTAATCACAAAAGCAATATTTTGAGATAGGGACAACGGGAGCGCCAGTATAGCATATTGTTTACTGCACACTGTATGTGTGATAGCATTGTGTTTCCAAGAGCAATTCTTTCTCTTTCTGATTTGTGGTGGCCAGGAAAATTAAAGGGTTTACTTTATGCAAGAGCAAAACAGAATGTAAATATTAAATCATGAAAACTCTGGATGCTCTCTATAACACTGAGAGATGACAATTTTTGTGTGATTGTGTGTGTGTTTGTGTGTATGATTGTGCCAGAAAATGAACACAAATTACCAAAAGACACTTATAGTATGACAATTGGATAAACTGATTCTGTGACATACCATGAATTTGTGTTTGACAAGATCACTTAGGAAGTATATTTTTTCCTAGCGGAAGGGATGACACATTTTATTGCAAAAATTTGCATTCTCATTATGTTTCAGACAAAGATTTTGCATGCTGAAATACATTTTTTTGCCATTTCTATGGCACTTGTGATGTGTGAAGTGCTCTCCAATCCCCCCCAATTAATAATGTTGCAAGTCCAACAGAACCAATTTACAAGGACAGAATCCAAGTAAAACCAACACAGCATGCCAATACCAAGCCCTGGAAACAAAGACACAAAGGAGAAGGGGGGGCAGTCCTGGAGCCTTCTAACACTGGCTCTAGATATTTACAGCTAATATTTTTGGGATTTTTCAGGACCCACTTCCCAGTATCCAGGAAAATCCTGGATATCATCCAGACACCTGCATATATCCAGAAAATATCAATAAAGTGTATGTATATATGTGTGTGTATATGTGTGTGTGTGTGTATTCAGACCTGATCTATCCAAATGAACATCACTGCCCTATAGAATTCACCCAAGCAGAAGTTATAAAAGTGGTGCCTAATTAGCATCGGGCTTGGAAGCGAACTTTTAAGCAGAGATTGCTGTAACAGATGTGTTCAAAAATGGGGTTTGACCTGCATAGAACTATTCATTTAAATGATATATTCTAGGGATGTAAAGGAAGAGATTTTAAATGCTGTAGAATTGTTTGGTGCAATTTCAAAAATGCAAAGGGTAAAGGGGCAAGAGAATAAAATGTGACATCAAAACAGGTTTGGCAGCCACAGCTGGCAAACCCCTGGGAGGAATTAGGGGAAGGCATGGCAGCATTGCACTGGCATGCAATATCATTTGCAGGAAGAAGAAGAGACATCATTACATCAGGGGTAGGATTAATCGCAAACTTGCCCATAGAAACACAGGTTTCATGTGCCATGACCTGAATAGGCCAGGCAAGCCCAATCTCATCAGATCTCGGAAGCTAAGCAGGGTTGAATCTGGCAAGTACTTGGATGGGAGACCTTCTTGAAATTCCAGTAGTCGGGAGGTAGGCTTTATTCAGCCACCTCTCTAAATATCCTCCAGGCCCCCAGTAGGGACCAGTCATCTGAGGTCGCCATGACTTCCAGGTGCACACACACACACACACATGTATGAAAAATACAAAACACAGGTTGCATGGAGAGTGAAAGGTAATCCCTGTATATGTAGAAGTTAGACCATTGTTTGGGTAAGACGTAAATAATATGGCACAGGAAGGAAAAAATAATACCAAATGGTAGTTGTGTGGAGGAAAGCACTCCAACTTCAACCTCTACCCCTGCTGTACACACTAAGGAGTGCAATGCATATGGTGCGCAAGTTCTCAACAGACTTTCCAATACAGTCTAATCCATTTGGGGGGAAAACTTCCTCAAGAGTACAATCTGCTGAAATATGCAATCATCTGTCACACCTTATAAGAAAAAAAGAAGCTAGCTTTGGAGCCATGTCACTCAAAGGCAGAAGAGAAGTGTTACTTTGCAGAGGAACTGTGGCCGTAGATGTCCATGACAAGGCACAGTCAAACAAGTGGGAAAATCCTTTCCAAAGTTTGCTTGGCAATACCGGCTCTGAACAAATACAGACAGAAAACTACAAATAAAAGTCCTTATGCAAGACCTAATTTTTTTTTAATCATGATGCTCTTGAAGGGCCAAAGAAAGGTCAACCGTCCAGTAATGATGCAATCTCCACTTTCATCAGTTTTATTAATCCCCCCCCCCAATATAAAGAGAATGGCACCAGGTATCTATTGCCCCATTTTAGCAATGGAATTCAAATATCAGTCAGAAAAGACGAGGCTACTGAAGTGACTCCGTTCCACTGCATGTAAGGCTATTTTAATAATTGTTTTCAAACCAGCAATGAAATCTCTTAGCTTCCTAGATCTGATGAGATTGGGCTAGCCTGGGCTATCCAGGTATGTATAGACATTTTGATAAAGAAATTCGCAGTGCAATCCTATACTGAGTTACCCCAGTCTAAGTCCATTAGTTTGAAGTAACTCCGCATAGGTTGCAGCAGTAATATATCACTTTGAATAATGCTGAAAAACTGAAGGAAGTTAGTACATATTACCAAAAACTGAAATTAATTTTGTTAATAGTTTAGGATTACTTTTGGGGTTCTTTCTGAACTCTCGGATGTATGCCATCCAGGTGGACCAGCTGCTTGCTGTTTCTGAACTCCAGCTGGCTTCAGTCAGGTGACTGCACATTCCTCTTCAGTCAGGGGAGGTGACACGGTGAGGGAAAGGAGTCTACTAAGGGGGTGGCTGGCCAGTGCAGGATGCCAGCAAGGCAAGGCAACCATCCATGCTGATGCTGCTGCAGGGGAAAAGGCTTGGAGAGAGGATTACCCACTGCTGACCCTGCAAGCGCCAGGCTCCAAAGGGTGGGGGAGAAAGGCCAGCACCGAGCCCACCCTACACAACCTGCTCTGGAGGCAGTGAAAAGAGAGCAGTGCCCGGAATGACACACGCCCACCCATGCTCTGCAGAGAAACCTAACTGGTCTCCAGTGACAGAGCCCCTCCCCCTTCCCTCCCCAAACTCCACCCTCCCCGGGTGGCCCCTTTGTGCACCCCAACAAAATTTTTCTGGGTATGGGGCCGTCCCTTTGTCTTTCTGCAATGGCTGGTAAAACTGGGGACTGGGGACATGGCTTTGCAGGGACTGTGTTTTTCTTTAGGAGAAAGATTCCAAATGACAGTATAGCAAAACTACGGTATAGAATAACACTCTTCTCCACATTAAGCCAGCATTTCTTTGTACCCAAGTTTTTGACTAAGAGTTTTTTAATCTCCTTTTTTGTTGTTTTAAGTTCTGCTTCCAGTTTAATGACTTTGTTTTTATAGTCATGGTATTGTTTTTAATGGTTTCTTTTTCATGTCAATAAAGTAAATTCTGGTTTCTGTGGTAGTGTTTTCACTTGTGAAGCACCCCTGAGCAGGTCTATGAAAAAGTGGCACAACTAAATATATGCTTGCATACATATAAACATACTGCTAGTGTTCAGTTTCTTACATCCTGACAGTGCTGCTCTCTGCCACTTTACATATGTAGACATAACTATCTCTTTTTGTTATACTGCGAACACCATGTCATTCTTTGCTGGTTTGAATGTAGTTGAACATTATGTATTTTGCCAGTTGCTAAGCAAATTGCAACTCCAGTGACTGGCATAAGTCCTCAAGGCCGTAGTCCATGTGTCATAGATTGAGATTTGACTTTATATAAGTTACTGTCCTGAGATCACCCCTTGCTAGATTTTGAAATCTGAGAAAAAATGGAAGATAATTCTAAAGTCCATTCAAGCCTGTCAATATTTTGACTGGTTTACCAGAGACCATCACAGATGAACAATGAAAATATGTTCATGTCATACATGTATTCAGAATGGACTGCTATAACCCACCATGCAAACAGTGTGTCTGGTACAGAATGCCATTGCCCACTTGCTAATAGGTATGAGCTGGAAAAACCAGACCTTACACATGGTGAAACATCTACACTGGAAACCAGTTGGTTTCTGAGCCTTATTCAAGAGTCTCTTTCATATATTTTCACTAATCATTAACTGTTCTCTCTAAACGAACACTTCTGACATGGTCCTTTATTTATGTAGAAGGCTGTCCCTGAGTTTGATCTCAGTTATGCTCTTTCAAACAATTTGATATTGGCAGCAAAGACATTCTTATACAACTGCTAATAAAAAGACACAGCTTCCTATAATCAATTAGTATTATATTTATCAGCATTAGAAGTTTGCTGTTGATGGAGTACTTTTGAGTTAGGTATGAAAGCCTGTTTGGGGGAAGTGAGAATTAGAGAGAGAGAATATTCTGCAAAATAAACTTTCAAATACAGTTTTGGATAAAGTATTTAAGCTATTTATATCATGCTTTTTCTCAAGTGGGAACACAAACCGGCTTACAACATTATCCCCACTTCCATTTTATCTCCACCATTATGTAGGTCAGGCTGAAAGAGAGTAACAAGCCCAAGGTCACCCAATGAGCACCCATGGCATAGTGGAGATTTGAACTTGGCTCTCCCAGATCTTAGACCAACACTCTAAACACGGTACTACTCTGAAAGATAAGATGCCAGTCGGTAAGCAGTCTTGTCAAGATGGAGGGAGACTTAACTAATCCAGCATCTGACCATTAAATGGGACAATTCCAAACCTGCAATCTATGTAAGATTTACCCAGGTGGAAGCACACAGAAACCTTCTGACTATATGGCCAAATCTTAATTTATAAAAACCAAAAAGTGTTTGGGATCAAGCCTGTCACAAATCCACACTCTCTGCCCTTCTTCGTAAAGTCAGATGTACTGAAGGGGAGTTGACTATGAGTAGGAGAAACACACTATGCAGATGTCTAATTGCAATCTGTTTGTTGAATTAATTCACATTTGCCAGTCTACAAAGCTCCAACAGAGAACAATGAAAATATATTCCTTCTACTGGTAGTATCATGTGTGTACATGAACACTACCGCTACTGTAAGTCTACAAAATGGTAGATTTGTTTAAATTTTTAAAAAATGCCTTTTCCAGGAAATTAGAAAAAGTCATGTTTTTTATTTTCTTTGATTTATGTGTTATTCATCATTATAATTACAGAGTATGGATTTTATTGCTAGCATTTTAAATCTGACCTTTATTGTGTGCTTTATCACACAGGCAGTTGTTATTTGTTTCAGTCCAATATTTGGAAACCATAAAATAAACATAAAACATTACAAAACGTTCCAAAATGCCAGTAATATTATCCAAAAGAGGGTAGTGCTAATAAGAAGTAGAGGGGTAGACAATTGCCGCACAATTTAGGATTAAACTAATTTATGACTGTGTAGGTCATTGTGATTTAAGAACAAAAGACCCTGGAGGGCTAAAACTACTTGGGTTTAACTGCCTTTGTTAGAAGATGAGGTACTGTATCCTATGTAGCACTGATATCTGAACATGGACTTTCATACCATGTAGGTTGTTTGCTTGGTTTATCCTGCAAAAAAGGTAAGGGTAATTTTACTGCACAGAGATTATCAACTGCTGGAATATCAGTTCCAGAAATCTGAAACTATTTGCTTAATTTCAGTGTCATTTTGCCCCTTAAACTAAACTATAGAATGTGCAAGATCTAGTCAGTATTAACCTTTGGTTTAGCAGGACTGGTGGCAGAAAAATGGCCAAGATTTTTTCTGTTCAGTTTCTTCTTTACCAGTTCAATTACTTTCTACATAGAGTTTAAGCAGAAGGCTAACCTAATTTACCAATGAAAAAAGTGAGCTAAACAGAATTCACTAAGCTGAATGCTGTGGGCCTGGGTAGTCCCACCCACCCCCACCTCTCCACATTTCTCCATCTGTTTTTTTTGCAGTTACAAGTTTTATTACATTTTAAGCAGAACATATAAAAAAGAATATACAAACAAAAAAAAGAATTCAGAAAAAACCCCAGAAAAAAACTAAAGAAAACAGAGGGGGGGGGGGAGAGAAAAGGCGAAAAAGAAGGGAATATATTTCAACTTTCATCTACAGCTAGTTCTCTATTCTTAATTCTCTATTCATTCACTCTAAATATAAAATAAAAAACCCCTCTCTTTTGTCTATAATTCTTTTCTTGCCTTAATCTTTAAACCCATAGATCATCAGTTCATTTTTTTCCGTTTTGTGCAGAAAAAATCCATCAGGGGGTTTCAGTTAGCTATAAATGTAGTTAATGTCTTTTTTCTGATCAAAGAAGTCAGTTTAGCAATTTCCACAAATTCCATCATCTTCACCATCCATTCTTCTATTGTAGGTATCACTAAGGATTTCAATCTGAGCATATAATAGTCTTGCCGCTGTTGTCATATACAAAAATAATGTTTCGTGTGTTCTTTCTAATTGGCCATCCACTGATCCCAACAAAAAAGCCTCTGGTTTCAATTGTATGTTAATCTAAAATTTTCTGGCTAACAGAATGTATTTGTATCTAAATTTTTTCTAGCTTTAGTATTTGTCCACCATAAGTGATAAAATGTCCCTTCTCGTTGTTCACATTTCCAACACTTATATGAAACATTTTTATACATTTTAGTTAACTTTTCTGGAGACATATACCATTGGTACAACATTTTATAAAAATTCTCTTTTAAATTAGTACTTAACGTACATTTAAGACCTTTTGACCACATATTTTGCCATTGTTCCAACCGTATGTTATATCCAAAAATTTTAGCCCATTTTACCGTACAATCTATTTGTTCTTCCTCTCTCCCAAATTTCAACAATTTATACATTTCTGCAATAAAGGGTTCATCATTCTTACATAATTTTATTTCAAGTTCTATTTCAAATTCAAAACCACAAGATCTCTTAGCTATTTTAAACTTTTCTAGTAATTGCACATAAAAGAACCATTAACTACGTTTTTGGTTACCATTTCCCATCTAAAAAATGCTTCCTGTGTTGATAGCCAGTTTTCCAACAAACCCAGGCTTATATTTATTCCATATTATCAAAATGGTGTGTCTAACAAAATGATTTTTAAAATCAACATTAATCTTTACTTTATCATACCACAAGTAGATGTGCCACTCAGATCTTAAGTCATGACCTTCCAGCTCCAATAATCATTTCTTTCTCACCAAAAGCCATTATTTCATCCACACTAAACAACAAGCAGCAAAGTATATTTTTAAGTCAGATAAATGCATTCCTCCTCTCTCTTTTGCATCTTGCAATCAGGGGTCCTTTCATAGAAAAAGCGGTGCAGGAGCTCATTAGCATAACTCATTAGCATATCTCATTAGCATATGCTACGTCCCCTGACATCACCAGAAGTGTGTCAGAAAGGGAATGTCAGTTTCAGCCCCATTATACCCTATGGGCCATTGAAATCAATGGCAAAAACTCATAGGGTATATGAGGGGCTGGAGGAAAGGGGGTTTGAGGGAGAGGCTCCAAACTCGTAGGATAGCTGCTGGGGCCTCTCCTCGAAATACCCAACAAGTTTCAAGAAGATTGGACCAGGGGGTACAATTCTATGGGCCCCCAAACAGGTTGTCCCATCCCCTCCATTGTTCTCTATGGTGGGAAAAAATGTTAACTTTTTTCCTCCCATAGAGAACAATGGAGGGAATGGGGGCAACCTGTTTGGGGGCCCGTATAATTGGACCCCCTGGTCCAATCTTCTTGAAACTTGGTGGGTATTTCGAGGAGAGGCCCCAGCAGCTACCCTGCAAGTTTGGGGCATCTCCCTCAAACCCCCTCCCCTCTGGTTGCTTTTAAAGTTGCCACCAAATTTCGGTGGCAATTCGGCAGCAGGCTGAATCAGATCAGAGAATCTGATTCGGCCCGTGGCTGCCCTAGTGGCCACTCCTGAGCTGGCGGAGCTTCGCTCCACCTCGCTCCAGCCCCAACGGACCCCTGCTTGCAATACTTTATACTTATATACAAAGGTTTTTTCCTTTGCCGCACAAATTTAGAAATATCTTTTTGCCACTTTAAACGATATTTCTCAAGATTTTTTTAGACTTGGTTGCTGAATAAAGTCTGTTAGATCAGAGTTCTAATGCAATGACAAGTCCCAAATCATCACAGTGATTTGGAATTGGAAAATAGGAAGCTGCATTAGCCAGAACATAAAGCAGAATTTTTTGTTCTGTATCCCAAGATGCTCTTCAATCACAGATGCCATGATCAGCTATAAAAATGCATTAAAAAGTTATATTTTCTGATTCAAGCCCCACTTTGTATCAAATAATCCAGTTCCCTTCTTTCTCAATTCCCGACATAGTAGAATTCAAAAAACCCTTTGAGAAAAGAGATATTTCATAATCCTTGCACACCTAATAAAGCTTCAATTGAAAATGGAAACAGGGGGGTTTTGGAGGAGATTTCTGGCAGGAAATCCATAGTTTTCCACATGAGCATATCTCTTCCATGTTGCATTAGGTAACTGGAGTGGCTGGAAGGAAACACATTTATAAATATCAGTTTCACTGATTTTGTATTTGTTGAAATAATGCTAAACATTAACCCTAAGTTTAAATTTAAAGCCCTGCTTTTCTTATATGTCCCACCAACAAAATTTTGTTTAAAGCTTATGTATTAATTCAAAAGTAATTCATGGAGGCCCCCCTCTTCCCCTCATTAAACAACAGAACTGCCAGCAGAATGACAAATCCACTACACACCTTAAGAAAATGACTGGGTTACAAGATCTTATATGAGAAGCACTGCCATTCCTGTCCTGCCATTGCTCAGGGTTAAACTGTGCAGCAGTTTTAGGTAACTGCTTCTGAACAGCACTAGAGCACAAGAATCTGTGGAAGAATTGTCACCCCATCGGCCCTGTAAGTTCTTTTGAAGACCATTTTGAAGCTCCAGTAAATGCAATGTGTACCAGCAAGGCTGTTGACTAATATACTGGCACAAGAATATATCTCACAAGTCTTGAATTACCTGCACTGGCTGCTGATTTCTTTCTGGCTCCAGCTTGAAGTGTCTATACTTGCCATTACACTTCTTAAATGGACTGGAACCCATGTACCTTAAGACTGGCCCTCTGCCATACAAGCCTGCCTGAACCCTGAAAGCAGTGCCAGAAATCATTTTGAATGTGCCCTAGGGTCACCAACTCTAGTTTGGGAAATTCTTGGGGGTGGACCCTGGGGAGTGTGGAGTTAGGGGAGGAATCTTAGCAGTTGCAGTAAAACTTGGGGGTGGGGGGAGGTTGTGCTCCTGGAGTTTCCCCTCAGCTGCTCTTAGCCAGGTTGAGCAGTGGCTGTCAGCAAAGATCAAGGGTACTAGACCAACCAGAATGAAGATGAGTTTTAGCCAGTAGGTGAATGCAAGTAACCACATAGTGCCTCCAAGATCAGCCCAGCCTCTAATCGAAGAAGGGCATTCACAATACAATATGGGACTCCAAAGATGGTTTGTAGGAACTTAGATTGTACCACTTCCAGTTGGTGACTTTCTCTCTCTTTCTTTCTTTCTTTCTTTCTTTCTTTCTTTCTTTCTTTCTTTCTTTCTTTCTTTCTTTCTTTCTATCTGTCTGTCTGTCTGTCTGTCTGTCTGTCTATCTATCTATCTATCTATCTATCTATCTATCTATTGTTATATCCCACTCCCTCTTCCCTGAATGGGACTCAGAGCAGCTAACAGCATTTAAAATACACTAATACAAGCAATGCAAAGGTACAATAATAATCTTTAAAACATAAAACAGTTTAAAATTGTTTCCCATTAAAACCTATCCACTATCAAGCAGGGTAGGATGCATGGATGGTGAAGACACAGCTGAAGGAGACCAGCTGCCTGGTGGATCACAATCACCCAAAGGCCACCTGAGAAAGAGCAGGTTTCCATGATCTGCAGAACCTAGGCATGTCCTGCAGGGCACACACCTCTTTGGGCAGCTGGTTCCACAGAACAGGGGCCACTCCTGAGAAGGCTCTCACCCTTGTTGACCCAAGGTAGACAGTTTGTGGACCAGGGACATTCAATAAATTCTGAGATGAAGATTGAAGAAGACAGGGAGGATCATGCCAGAAGAGGCGGTCCCGAAGATATGAGGGTCCCAGGCTGTTTAGGGCTTTAAAGATAAGTACCAATACTTTGAATTGGCACCAGAAACTAATTGGGAGCCAGTGCAGCTGCTGTAGGATAGGTGTTATATGTACCGACCAGGACACTCCTGTCAGCAATCTGGCAGCTGCATTCTGGATCACTTGTAGCTTCCAAAGTGTCTTCAAAGGTAGCCATGCATAGAGAGCATTACAACAGCACAGTCTTGAGGTGACTGTTTAGTGAATTACCATGGCAAGGTCCTTCCGAGACAGATAGGCAAGCCCAGCGTAGATGGTAAAATGCTGTCTTTGTCACCAAGGACACATGTTTGTTCATGGAGAGCAAAGAATTAAGCCATACTCCCAAATTCCTGAAGAAGTCAACTGTAGAAAGATGGACCCCATATTCGGTAGAAGTGGCCACCCCAGTGGTCCGGGTTGGGTACCATACAAAAGCTGGGTGACAGCCTTTCCTTGGAAAACCTTGATTGCTGCAGGGATAAAGGAGGCCCCTTTTGTGAAGTAGAATCTTATAGAATGGCAGAGGTTGTTCTGTGGGCAGTCTCTGTAGAGTGCATTGCCTGAGCTCTCAAATGTTTAGATAACTGGAAGACTATGCCAAGATATTAAAAGATTTTTCTTTGTTTAATGTTGTGGTCCTCCATTTGCCATCTGTGGTTTGATGTTTTTTTGGCAGAAATGAGGACTTTCTTATCACAAGCTGCTCCTCTTTACAGTATGCAGTGAAAGCACAGAGTGCTCTCCTAAGGCCTATTTGTGAATGGGATAAGAGGAAGAGGAGGAGAGGAGGAGGAGGATTTATACCCAGCCCTTCACTACCCAAAGGAGTTTTGTAGCTGGATCTCTAAGGATGAAATAAGCACATGGAAATGAGATTCCCAAGGCAGGGAGAGATGTTGTAACTTATCCTTGGAGACTCTGTGTGGAGCTCAGTGCAGTCACTTTAAAGGAACTGCACAAGAAAGCCCAAAAAATAGCTGAGCAGCAGGGCGACCCTCCTCACCATGCAGCTGTTTTTGCAGCTTTTGTGAAAACAGAGAGCAAGGGCTTAAAGGAACTTGGAGCAATAATATGCAACTACTTGAAAATAGATCTCGCTACTGATCAGTTGCTTGACTGTAACTGTTGGAGTACATACTGGACAATTATATTGCTGTCCTTCTATCTGGAATTTGTTCTATATATAGCGCGTACTGCAGCGTTCTGAGGAAGAATATCGAAAAGAAGAGTGGAATCCAGAGCCTTCATCCTCCTTTTTTAAAAAAAATAATCCTTGTATATTATTGCTAATATATAAGGTTCATTTGTATTGTCTAAGCGTACTTATTAGTTATTTGTTACTTACTATTTGAACTACATTGTGAAGTATATCTTTAAAATTATTACACGTTACTTTGTCTGCGTTATAGATACAGTGCTTTTTGTGCATGACTATACTGTACTGTTCTATCATTTGTGCTACATTATCTGCATATTACCCACATACTTGGTTCCAAAGGCTCATTCTTTTCTGCAGCTTTTGTTGAGAAATGTCCTTGAGCATCCATTTAGCTCCCTCATCTGAAGTTAGATTATAGCATAAACTATATTAGCTAAACACATTTGTGTTCCTCTCTGTGTCTTCTTTCTTTTCTCCATCAAAATCACAAAGTACATTAACTATCAACACACACACACACACACACACACACTGCCATTCAGTTCACATGTTCATATGCAGAAGCAGAGCTCAGTGGGATTGGGATATACATATTACAGACCTGCTGCCAGACTAGACTGTTCTTGATATACTTATTCAGTATATGACAGCTTCATATGCTTAGAAAGCCAAGATAGGTCACATGATGGTGGCTTAGACTACAGAGAGGAGTACTGTACATGTGCAGGCTGACTGAGCTATCTGGGAGACAGCTCAGTCAGCCTGGACTAGCATCCTGAATTTGTGAATTGGGGCTGATCAGGCTTTGAGTCACAGTCCTTCTGTCTCTGTACCATTCCAATTTTAGTATATGTGCTGCTGAAGAGAGTCACAGAGCTTTACCCCTGTGATACACGACATTTAGAAGATGCCTTAAGGCAAAAATAGACATAATGCAGGAAAGTCATGATTAGAATCTCCCACATTAAAAAATAGGAGCCATACAGAGCTGTTCTGAAGACTGAGGAAGTAGGGCTGAAGTTGGGTATGTTTAACCCTTTCACCTATGACATTTATCCACCTTTCCTGATGCTGCTGCACTGGGTGGGCAGGGGAAGACAGTTAAACAATATCTGTATTGGATCCTCTAACAGATCTGTTCCAGTAGATCTAATAGATCTGCTCCAATGGATCAGAAGTCTTTCTGATGAGTGTCAATGGCTCCTTGCTTCTTATTGCAGCATCATATGAACACATGAAGATGTCTTCTACTGAGTCAGACCACCGGTCAGTCAGGGCCAATATTGTCTACTCTGACTGGCAGCAGTTATCCAGGGCATCAGGCAGAGGTCTTTCACATTATCTACGACTTGATCTTTTTAGCCTGGGACCTTCTGCGTGCATGGCAGATGCTCAACCACTGAGCCGCAGCACCTATCTACAGAAGAGTGCCATATCAGACTATCATTTAAATTAAATTTAAATCTAAGTACTTAGGCACATCAATATCAGGTAATATTTACTCCTTCCACCCCGTATGAACTATATTGGGCTTCCACAATGAGCCTTAGCAATGGGCTGCAGAATGGCTTTTTCTAAATTTCAGGCATAATTGGTTTGCAGCTAGCATCATGTCTTGTGTGTTTACAGCTTATAAAAATTGTTGTCATAGGAGATGTAGCATGCTGTGTTTTATTAATTAGGGGTAATGAATTAGAATTTGCAAGCAATATATCCTATACGAGTGCTGTGCGCTGAAAAAAGTCCTGGGGAAAAACGCCTCTCTGCAAAGGATAAAGGGTCGCTATGCTGTTATCTGTGCTGCCACAGCTGGAAATCTAACTCTGTGTGTGATCTGAATATTTAGAGCTCAGTGGAAAATTCCATAATTGTAGAAAATCTTGAATAGTTTCAACAGCTGCCATGAGTCATGCATCCAAAACAAGTGACTGTCAAGTAATTACTGTTAAGCCACTGTGTCATCTTTAGTGTTTTCTGTCTGTTTTTAATTAATTCAATATTTTATAAAATGACATGTGCCTGGACACCTATAAATCCTGCACAAAGGATCGTTTTAAAGCCTACATCCCTTATATCACTCTAGGCAGTAAAAGGTCTGTGTTAGGAAACATAGGGAAAGAATGTATAGTGAATTCCCACAATAGTCATAATGCTGTCTTGGAATTCTTTTCCTGCATACATAGTGAAACTATGAAATATGCTAATTTAAAAACAGAAATGCCTTGAAGTTTCATTGCAGGTGCTATGGGGTACAGTGAAATATGTGTGTGTTGTGTTCTCTCTTTTTTACAATTTTTATTATTTTATACAATTATACATATGTACATATATGACATACCATCTTGTTCTTCAATAGCTTAAACATCTCTCATTTGTTACAATATAATGATATATACATTATCAGATTTTAAGTTCCAAGATGATGGTAATCAAGTTTACACTTAGTTTCACAAATACCAAATTAACAAGTAGTAAGTTCTGTTAAGTTTATGATAAGTCTAACTCCAAAAAAAAATAAAATTGAGCTTTCAGTTGTTTTCTAACCATCTATAAAATTTTGACCAAGTATTTTCAAACAACATTTCTTCTTTTTTATGAATAATATTACTTAACCATTTCAGCTAAATCTAATAATTTAATTATAACCTCTTCTCTGGGGGGGATCCTTTCAGATTTCCAGTGTGTGGCCCAACAAATTCTGGCAGCAGTAAATGTATATATCAAAAAAGCATACTCACTACCATAATCTCTCTTATCGAGTAAGTTCAACAAAAAGTTTTCTGGGACTAAAGAAAGACTGATGTCAAGTATTTCCATTACTAGTTTTTGAATCATGGACCAAAACTTCTGGGCTTTCGAACATCGCCACCACATGTGAAAAAACATTCCTACATTTTTTTCCACATTTCCAACAACTATTTTGACCTATTATCATAACATCTAGCAATTTTTTCCGGAGTCCAGTGCCATCTGAAAAACATCTTATATAAATTTTCCTTGTAAGGTATAGCTGACAGAAGTTTTAGGGATTTCCAAATTCTTGTCCGTGTGTGTTGTGTACTTTGACTCCTTGGCTCAATACACAATTTTAAAAAATCTCTTTTTAGCACATTTCCATCCCACCCTTCCCTCAAGGACCTCAAAGAGCTCATAAGAGTTGTCTCCTCTCCTTTCCACAAGCTTATTTGTTTCATCTTGGTTTCCAGTTTGAATTTGAATTTAATATGCATATGACAGGGTCCAGCTGAGAGTATTCTACTGGTTTCTTCTTCTGAATTTAGAAGCAGAACACTAATAACCCACTTTTAACCTCACAACAACCCTGTGACTTGGCTAAGAGATAGTGACTGGCTCAAGATGACTCTATGAGCTTCATGACTGAGTGGAGATTTGAACTTGGACTTCTCAGTCTTAGTCTGACTCTCCAAGCACTTGGCCAGATCATGCTTTTCAAGGAATGATTGTAGCTGGCAGACTAACTGAATCTGACAAAAGATACTATGTGCTATGGAGAAAACCTGAACCTCCAACCATAGGTCAGGACTGAGCAGCACCCTAAGTGCTAAGTTTCAGGGGAGCACAGTATCCTCCAAAATAGGCTGACTCCTCACTTCTCAAGTGTTATTGGGGGGGGGGGTTACATTGATAAACAGTACCTCAGCCTTGTTTAGATTGACCTTTGGTGTATCGGACTTCACCCATCCCATTACCTTCTTCAGGCATCTCTTCAAGGCTCTTACACAAATACAGCTGAATGTTATCTACATATTGGAAGCACCTCATTCCAAATCTTTGGACAATCTCTCCCAGTGGTTTCATGCAGATGTTAAATACCGTTGGGGACCAAATGTGTGGCATAAATGCCATAGTGCTAAGCAGCAGATCCCAAGCACCCAACCTAGAATCAGCCAGAATAAAACCGGAATGATCCCACTCTCTACCCATTCAGAAGGATACTATAGGCAATGATATTTAGAGCTACCAAAACAACCTGGAATATCAACAGAGATGCACTTTCCTGTCACACCAGTTAGTCTGTTTTCACCCCAAAACCAGGCCTGAAATCAATTGAAATAGTTCTAGATATTTCATTTTCTACAATACTGCCTGAAACTGTGTAGCCACCACTCACTAGAGCACCTTGCCCAAGAACAGAATGTTGGCCACTCGGAGATAATTATTTCAGTTGGGTCTGGAGATGCCTTATTTAGGCTTCTGTGTAAATGAACTGAATTATCACATGCCAGATCCCCTGGACCAAACCAACCCAGCTAGATAATATCAGTAATGAAGGTCAAAAGTGGAGTCTAGATGTGGTAGAGCACACACTTCTAAAGAGCTTGTCCATGTTATCAGGCCTCAACAAAAGCAAGTTATCCATACAACTGGGACCTGACTACACTCTGATTGCATCAAGAAACTGAGGTGTAAAAGTAATAGCTACGGGGGAATTGCACAACTTTAAGGTAGACAATGAATAAACTGAAATTGTGAAAGATTTTCTATTCCTTGGCTCAAACATCAACCAAAAGGAGACTGCAACCAAGAAATCAGAAGGAGACTGAGACTGTGAAGGGTAGCCATGAAGGGGCTAGAAAAGATCTTTAAGTGTAAAGATGTGCCGCTGGCAACCAAGATCAAGGTAATTCATACTATAGTATCCTGCATTTCTATGTATGGGTGTGAAAGTTGGAAAATGAAGAAACCTGACAGGAAGAAAGTTGATTTCTGTGAAATGTGGTGTTGGAAGAAAGTTTTACAAATACCGTGGACTGCCAAAAAGACAAATAAGTGGGTTCTAGATCAAATTAAGCCTGAACTCTCCCTAGAATTAAAATGACCAAACTGGGTCACATCTTGAGAAGATAAGACTCACTGGAAAAGACAATGATATTTGAAGGCACTAGGAAAAAAATGAAGACCTAACATGAGATGGATTATCTCCATTCCACCCCCAGCCCACAAAGCTTAATATATTCTGCCCTTTCTCAAAGGAGCTCAAAGCAATGTACATCATTCTCCCTTTCTCCATTTTGTCCTCACAACAACCCTGTGAGGTAAGTAATTATGATCAAAAAAGAGTTGCAAGAGATTAAGTGACAATCTATATCTATACAAAAATACAAGGTAGTCTTTTTGATCACAAATAGTTACAAAGTACTAAAATTGATTTTGTTTAAAATATGTCATTGTTTCCAAAAATGGTACAGTAACCATGATTGTATAAATGTGGGGGGCCCCCACGCACACTATTTTTCTAGTCCTGCTTCCGAGATTTTCACCGTTTCAGCCATTTTAAGATTCTCTATAATCTTTGATGGTTGAGGCTCCTAGAAAACTCTTGGACAGCTCCCCAAGTTTTCCTGAGTGTTCTCAAAAAAACCCCAAACCCATAAAAGCTCTAAAATTGCAAGGCTTACCTATCACTAACTCTAGAGTATATTCAGACTTGTCAGCTATTAATTCCTATCCTGTGGGTATTTTCATAATTCCACAGGCTACATCATCTCTGATTTCCTGAAACTGGGGGTTCAGCCAGCTCTCTCAGCCAGACATTGAGAAAGCAAATAAACTCTTTCATCAACCATCTGGGATTTTATGAAAATGAAACAGAACCAACTGTCATCTATGCACTGGTAGTATTGCAGCCCCAATCATCTCATCTCCCTCAGTGACCTTACATCCATGCTGAGCAGGAATGGTGACAGGATAAAACCCCACTGAATTCCAGAAAAAGAATGTGTTTGCTTGAACTGAACCTTCCCCAGGATCCTTCTGAGAAGAAGGTACAGAACCTCATGAAAGCAATGCTGTCTTCCCAAGCAAGTGTCCACTGGTGTGTTAACAAACAACCTATGATCAAAGGCTATCAGATGTCGCTGATGGAACTAGCAAAGTCAGTGTGAATTCTTAACCTCTTTCTCACCAGAAGACTGATCACCAGACAAGACTAACTCAAGCTCCATCTTATCCCTAAGGTCAAAATCAGGTTGACAAAAATGTGAACTTATGCCCAGACAAAGGGAAAAGGGGTTGAGAAAGCCTTAGTGGATGAAGAATAAGAATGAAGTAATAAGAAATTCACAACAGATTTTGTAGCTTTTTGTAATTTTTTCCAACATTTTTTTTAAAATCTGAGCACTTGTTATTGCCTGTCACACTATTCCAAAACAGTTGCATTGACACATGTTACTGCCTTCCACAACAGGAGGACTGCTCACTTAACTTACAGAGAAATTTCCCTGTGAGTCTCTACCATTGTGGTGTAGTGGTTAAGAGCAGTGGACTCTAATCTGGAGAGCCAGGTTTTATTCCCCACTCCTCCACATGAAGCCTGCTGGGTGACCTTGGACCAGTCACAGTACTCTCAGAACTCTCTTGGCCCCATATACCTCGCAAGGTGCCTGTTGTGGGGAGAGGACGAGAAAGGCAATTGTAAGCTGCTTTGAGACTCCTGAAGGTAGAGAAAAGTGGGGTATAAAAACCAACCACTACTACTACTACTCTTCCTCCTAACTCTTCTTCTTCTTCTTCCCTAGAGAGTCACTGGCAGCTAGAAGAAAACAGAGCCCATCTGCAATAACTCTTCCAGGACCTCAGAAGGCACTTGGCTCAGACCATTTAGTTCACCAACTGCCTCTTCCCATATGGGTGCCAGTTTGCAGGAGGAAGCAACAGATAAGCCACTGGCCACTATTGGTACTGCTGGTCAGGTCTGTGCTGATTGGCATCTACAGCAGTGGACTGTAGTGGCTGGTGTCAGAATCTGCCAATTCAGCCAATGTATTAGTCAGATCTAGATTTAACTTCTTGCATGCATGTCTTTAACTATCCTATGTATCTAAAGTATATTGGGACCTATGTAACCATGATGCACTGTTTCTGTCCTGGCCGGGAGGGTGACAACAATGATTTGCGAGAACAAGGAGGCCTCACATCCCTGCCTCCGCATTCCAGCTGCTCCGGCAGTAACTTCAAGGGAGGATGCTTCTCATCTCTTATCACATGCAAAAGAACCTTGGAGCCATTGATTGTTATGTGAACTCGAAACATCTGAGGGGTCTGGTTTGGGAGAGGAAATTTACTGCTTAACACCTCACTTTTTTCCTGTGAGAACCAAACGGTCAGGACACCTTTTAGCCCGCCAATTTTCCCTTAAGGGGATTGGCTATCTATGGGTAATTCAAACTCCTTGGAATGGTATAATAGACCCGCTTGTATAATCTGTCTCATCTCTGACAATAATCCGAGATGCTGTACTAATGTAGAAATAGGGAATAAAGAACTGTGGTTAACCAACCAAGATCTGATCCTTGACTACTCTGAGCAGAACTCTCACACTGTTCAACTTGGCTTGCTCCTGGACCATTCTATCCTCCCAGTCCCCTACACACTAATTTACACTGTGTATTTGACCTCAGGCTTGGAATAAGGTTCCTGCAAAACCAGCATATTAAATAAGAACATAAGAAAAGCCAATGCTGGATCAGGCCAGTGGCCCATCCAGTCCAACACTCTGTCATACAGTGGCCAAAAACACCAGGTGCCCTCAGAAGGTCCAGCAGTGGGGGCAGGAAGCCCTCCCACTGTTGCCCCCCCCCAAACACCAAGATTACAGAGCATCACTTGCCCCAGACTGAGAGTTCCTATCTATACTTTGTGGCTAATAGCCACTGATGGACTTCTGCTCCATATGTTTATCTAATTCCCTCTTGAAGCTGTCCATGCCTGTAGCTGCCACCACCTCCTGTGGCAGTGAATTCCACATGTTAATCACTCTTTGGGTGAAGAAGTACAGACTATAATGTAGCACTGAGTGATACATCCCATCTTTAGGTTGAAATCCTGAACATCCTTGGAAATAAATCCTAATGAAATCAGTGGGACTTACTTCCTAGTAAAAGTATTGAAGTAGCTTACTTTCAAAGATTTTTCAAAGAGCTCACATGGACTCTGCTTTATTTCTCAATATGGCAGCTACCTTGTATTGAAGACTGAGTAACTTTATGGACACCACAAGGACCTCCCTAAAAAGAAGTTGCTGTGACACATGGTGGAACCCAAATTAAGCAGCAAGTCACTGCACATAAACTGCTCATGAGCATGGAGATATCCCTCAGAAGGACCAGCATTTATTTATTTATTTATTTATTTATTTATTTATTTATTTATTTTTCGTATTTTTACCCCGCTCTCCTCACAAGCGGGCTCAGGGCGGCTTACAAAATGGCACAGCACCAGGTTAAAATAAACAGTTAAAACATTAATAAGCAGTTCAATGAATTCCATAAAGTGCTTGCAATGATGGTAGTCAAGTTATGTCCAAATGGCGTCCTGCAATTTCTCTTTGTGTTCTCTTTGTGAAGTATCACACATGTATGTTTCCAGATTATCACTGTAATTCACATCAAGTAGTGGCTTGCATATAGACAGCACAGATTAAAAACCACAGATAGAATGTTTATGTCATCTCATTATCCCTAACAAGAGGCTTTCCATTTGAGATGGCTCACACATTCAGTTGTGATTCATCATGAGCCAAGTGATATCCCCAAGTTAGCGTCTAATCAGAGACATGGAACATAAGAGAAATTGCAACATATAAATTAGGGTTCATGTTCTTACTCAGACCTTCTAACAGAAAATAAGTGTTTCTTTACATGATGCATAATGAACCAAAGTATGGTTTGATTACCATAAACAGATTTCTTTAAAAAGTAATAATAATAAAAGATATCAGTTGCTACAAGCCATGATAGCTAAAAGCATTGCATCACTGTTCAGACACAACATGATTTTTTAAACATTATTTATAGTCCACCTTTCTCACTGAGACTCAAGGCAGATTAGACAGTGTAAGTCAATGCAATTAAGAGGATGAGACATCCAATAAGGATTTCAGAGCCCTGACCTGGATAGCCCAGGCAAGCCAGATCTTGTCAGATCTCAAAAACCTCCTTGAAATACCAGAGACAGGAGGTGGGGGCAGGCTTTATTCAGCCACCTCTCTGGATATCCTCCAGGGCCCCAGTCACCAGAGGTCACCATGACTTTCAAGTGCACATGCACACACGCGCAGACACAAATGTACATATTTTTAAAAAACCCAATAAGGACTCCAGAAACCTGCAACAAACTTGGAAAAAAAGTATGAACATATTAAATGATGCAGAAATTACATAGCAGTGTAATCACTATAACAACAGAACAAAGTTTGAGTTCAGTGGCATCTTTAAGACCAACAAAGTTTTTTCCAAGGTGTAAGCTTTCCTGTGCCTGCACACTTCTCCAGATATATAAAGGTAAAGGCATGTCTCTGCAACAGAAATCACTAGAGACTTCCCTTTTGAACAAAAGCTGGGTATTCAAAAAACCTGGTGTACATATTGCTATGCTGTTTTATCAATAATAACGTTATCCAATAGCCAGTTTTAAAACAAATAAACAGCTCCAGGTGGCAGGGGAGGAAGCAGCCTCTGCAACAGCCACAGCTTGTGGGAGTCCAGGAGCCTGCCGACCCACCTGCCTTTTCTTTCAGCTGAGGAGTGGGCTATACTGCTTCCAATGCTGGCAGCAGGGAGAAGCCTCCAATGGGGACAATGCCAGCATGGTAAATCTAGGACTGGCTTCCCCCTCTTTCTTCCCTCCCTCCCTCTTGTCCTGGTTGTATCATCCACTAGGGATGTGCATGAACCAGCTCACGAACTAAAGTTCATGATGAATTTTGGCTGGTTCATGGATTGCAAACTGAAATTTGTGGCAGGTCAACTGGCATGAATTTTTCTTGGACTTTCAGTGGTTCGTGTTAGTTCATGGAGGTTCATGAATTAATATATTTCCAGACAAACTGTCTCCACTCAATCAAAATGTTTACCAAACTTCAAAGCAACAGGGGGCCCAGAATTCTCCAGCTTTGGCAACACCAATAGGGGCTCTCCAAAGCTTAACAGGCATGGCTGGCTGCCAATAACAGAGTTCCCATTCTGCTCGATGGGATCAGAGTGCTATATATGCCCTCAGCTCAGCTCCGTACCCTCTCCTCTGTTGGGTGTTGGCAGTTAGACAGAGACACAGGGAACTTGTTAAAAGCACATTCATTTATTCCTGATTGTAAACACCTCTCCTCAGTTGGGGTGTGGGTTTTAGCTGACTCAGGGCTCTGAGCCACCCCATATCTTTGCTCATGCCAAGCAGAGGGGCTTAGCTACTGGATGCCTTGGCTAAGGACCCACATTTTATACCCTCACCACCCCTCCCGATTGTGAACACCTCTGTGTGCCATAAGGGTGAAAGTAGGTGCAAAGGGTACTCATTGGGGGAGGGGGGAAAGTCCCCCACCCCCTGCATACCACAGGCCCCCGTCCCTAGACAGAAAACCCATCCTGCCAGCCCACTGGAACCTGGCCTGAGCAGGATATCACTAGGGGTCTCAGAGCCTTCTTCCTCTGATCTGTTCCTGGGGCTCTCCACAGAGGCAAAAGAGTAGTTAGCATTACCCAAATACCAGCAATTGCTAACACTCTTTGGAGAGGAGGACTCTGACAGAAGTGATTTAGGGGTTGGAGGGGAAGCATCCTCCCCTTTCACATCCCAACTCCCATCTTGAGTACAACTCTCCATGGCCCCTCCCAGCCCAGCGCCAAAAAGCAGTTGTCCCTCCTCCCACCTTCTCCAGTCTTGGGGCCTTGTTTCCAGCCCACAGTTTAGAAACATTTCTGCAACCTCCCCAGTGTGTGGCACTGTGTGGCAAAGCGTAATGTCCAGAGGGGGCAAACCCCCCCACCCCCACACTTGCCATCCTCGATCCTCTACAGGCACCTGCAATGGACATGCTCAACTATGTTGCTGCCGGAGGAAAGAGTGGCAGCCAGCAGGAGGAAGAAGAAGCCCATTTCCTCTCAGCAATGAGAAATGGAGGGGGAGCAGGAGGCCCCTCCAAGAAAGATGTCCTGCACTTGGGATGCCATGGGTGGGACATCAAGGCAGGCCACTGTGATGGCCTGCACTTTTAAGATGCTTAGAAGTGTTATACAAACAACTGAGGGACTGTGAAGGGTTAATTCTTCACAGAAACAGAGAGCCTTGAGTGACAGGCTGCTCCAAGCAATCTGATTGGTTAGCAGAGAAAGACTTGAGAGCTGCATGTTGAGGAGACAGTCAGTTAGATTTCTAGCTTGACTGAATTGAGTCTGATTTCAGCCTTAGCTGAGATCAGTTTAACATAGACGGAATACTGGGGGAAAGTCGGCAATAGTTTGAGAAGTTAGGTGAAGACTCCCATTCAGGCCAGAGAAAGGCCCACCTAGAGCCTTTTTCTAGTGACTGGAGAATTTCCCTACCGAGTCAAACAGAGAGTTAGCTCTGAAGAGTGGAGCGATCCCCGAGATGGTGCGGTTAGAAACTGCCTTTGGAGACCTTAAGAGTCCGTTAAAAACTCAAGACGAGTACTGGTGTTTCAAAAGAAGGGGTCTGGGTACTGGAAAGAGTGTGCTAGCCTTCTGGAAACTAAACGAATCAGAGAATAATCAAAGAAAATGGAGTGTTTGGAAAATACTGGGGGGAAAGCCTCTCAACATAAAGATTTGAGTAATTATGAATAACTAAAGAAATTCTCCTGAAACATAAGAACTAAAGTTTGTGCATGTACTGGTTTTACAACAGAGTTTATGTTAAATAAAATAATTTGTTAATTTTGAATTTCAAAATGTCTCAAGTGCCATTTTCAGTTATTTAAGTTAAAGGGCGATCCTGACCCTTCTCTCAGGTTCCTGGGCTGAGCCAGCAGTAAAATATCATACTGAGACAGGATGGGAAAGCCAGAGTTATTTAGGAAAGAAGAAAACAAACCACTAGGGCAGCTCAGTCAGGAAAGGAAGAAAAACGGTGGGAAAATCTTGCCTCTGAAAGGGAGGGAAGTGCACAGGGCCATCATACCACCCTCTAAGAGCTCATTCCACCTGGGATGCTGGCAGTGCCATCCAAAAGGGCTACATGGAGGGGCCAAGAAGCAGTCACTCACCTTGTTGGCAAGATGATTGCTGTGGATGGGCAATCCTTGTCCCTCATGGAAGGCATAGCCTTTTGTCAGCTCCTGTAACACCTGGCTTCCTGGTACTTTATCTCCTCGCAGAGGGCCATAAGCCAATGAGTCTTGGCCACCATGTACTTCTCCGCAATGGCAATGGTCAAGGCTCAGCTCTCCAGAGTGCAAGGCAGGACCATGCACTTCACAGCAGAACTCTGGAGCAGCCAGCAGCACAGCTGCCTCTCCCTCACAGCCCACTGGTGGCAACCAGAGGACCTCTCTGTCTGGACTGTCAGGGCCTTGGCCTTCGGAGGGGACAGTCCTGCCACTGGGCTACAAAGTGGTTCTGCTGCATGCACAGGGAATGGATGCAGACCACATGATGCAAGATACTGTGACCATGATACAGAGTAGCTTGAAGTGGGTGGGCAGTGGCAACATCATCTGTGGCTACATGATCATGGAAGCCAGCATCAACAAGCTGGCAACAGTGAAGACTGTGCACCTCAAGGGCATCACCTGCCTGGGGCTGGGGCTGGGGAGCACTGTCAAGACCACCTGGAACACTGCCACCCTTGACATGCAGTCCTTGCTAGAGACGCTCCAGCACCTGGCTGCCCCCTTCTCACAAAGCATTAAGTCTGCCTGCCTGCTGTGCGAGAGGCAGGAGCAGGGGATTGAACACTGGCTCATCCTGGACTTACCCATCAGCTGGAGCTCCATCTATGCCACGACTGAACATTTGGCGGAGCAGAAGAGCATGGTGCAGGATGCCATCTACTTTGTGACCACCCTTGCAAAGGGAAGAGGAGCTCAGCATCAGCTCCAATGACTGGCTGGCCTTCTCCCAAATGGTGCATGTCCTCAAGCCCTTCCAGGACACCACTGATGTGCCCAGTGCCCATATGGTCGAGCCTGGAGCAAGTCATCCCCCTAATTCGAGGGCTGGGCCAGGTGCTGGCCTCCACACTGGAGCCTGACCCCAAGGGGATGGCTTTTCTCCCATGAGTCAGGGCCTTGCAGAGAGGTTGCAAGTGGGCATCACCACCAGGTTGCATCCTTTCTACAAGGAAGGGGAGTACAAGCTGGCCTGTATCCGTGACCCCTGGATAAAGGGCAGCATTGCTTTCTGGAATGCAAAGCTTCTGCAATGGAAGTGTGAGCTCTGCAAAGAAGTGTAGAGGCTACGGGCCAACAGACATGGTCAAAGGGAGGAAGAGGCTGGGGAAGAAGAGGAGCCAAAGCCCATCAACTCTGCTTCAAAGAGTCCAGCCAGGGAGAAGCCCCACTACTGGTTGTCAGTGGTGAACTGGGAGGTCAGCAGCAGCGGGGATGCCAAGTGAACAATGGCAGAAGATTCGGCAGAGGTGATGGTGAGGGAATACCTTGCTGAGCCCCCTGAGCCCACCAATGCAGATCTCCTGGAGTTCTGGTCACTCAAGGCTGTCATCCGGCCCAACCTCTCTTGCAGGGCCATGAGTCTCCACTCCTGCCAGTGTCCAGAGTGAGCAGGTGTTCTCACACTTGGGAAACATTCTCATCCCCCACCACTCCTGCCTGGACCTGGCCAGGGTGGATAAGTTGGCCTCTTTCAAGGTCAGCCTCCCTCTGCTGGGTTACACCTCTCTAGACTTCACAGAATAAGATGCAGGACTCCTATAGTCCCGCTGTGTGTCCCTCCTTTCCTCTCTGGGTGACCTGGCATGTGGCATGTGGGTTGTGCCCTTGGCACTCAGGTGAGCAGATAGCCACCTCTGCTGGGTGGGGGTGGGCTGGCCCCGCTGAGAATAAATACCGCCACTGAGAAAACCCCAGGATACCCTCCTTTTCTTTTACCCTCCAAAGAAAATCTTCCTGACCCAACATCTACTTCATGAAACAGCACCTACCTCATAACACAACACCTACCTCATGAAAGAACATCTACCTCAGCAAACATCTACCTCAACAAACCTGCACAAGCAAGCCCCTGTTTGGCTATCCCTTTCCATTGTATTTGTACAACTCACAGCAGGTTATCTCTTATCTATACAATGTGTTCTGCTAATGGTGGATAACGAGAAATTTCACCTGGGGTGGGCTGTGTCAAGAGGATCTATGTGTTTGAGCTGGAGAGTACCTGGGAGCATTGTGGGCATGCCTTGCTGGATATTAGAAACGAAATCAGTTTCATTACCTGACACTAGAAATTCAAGAAAGCAAATTATGAATACCTCAGCGCCTCAGATGAAAATTGCCATCAAAACATAACTGGACCAAGTTTAGACACAGAGCACATACTACGTTTGTATCTATCATGCTGCCCTTTTGCACGGTTGTTCAGTGAAGTATGCCCCTGATCCAGAATATTTTCCTCTGGTCTATTATTTAACATGGGAAGTGATAGTCACAGAGCAGAAGCGTTTTTAGTCATCACCCATCCCATTAATGTTTCAACATGCAGAAGTGACAGCTTACAGGTCATCTCATACTGACTGTCCAAACACAAGGTCAGCATTGCAGATTATATAAGCAGGCATCGCTGTTGTTTTCAAGAAGTCCTTCATTAAAAATAAATACTGTGCAGGCCTGCTGGCTGTGTGTTCTGCATTAGGTACAACTTTAAGTTATGACAGCTGCTCCTCTCACGTTCCCCACTTGTGAAGCTGTGTTACATGTTGTTCTCTAAAAGCCAGGGCCAGTTACCATGGATGTGGTTGAGAGGATTAGGTGCCTCTATCAGTTCAGAAGAGAAATGACTATCAGGAGAGGGTTCTCCTTTCTCACATTTTATTCACACAACAACCCTGTGGGAGAGGTTAGGCAGAGGGAATGACTAGTGCAAGGTTAGCAAGTGAACTTCCCAAGTTTACAACCAAGTGGGATTATAATGCCACTGCAAACAGAGCACAGATGTGCTCTTTCTATGGGTGGGCAGAGATATCATATTGACACAGGTAAAGGTAGATCAGGGATCTGCTATTTTTATTGGAGGGGTTGGTGGGATGCTAGAATAATCAGTATGTGATGGGAGTGGCAGGGACTAAAGGGTCTGTTAGAGATGCTTTCTGTAAAAGGGAAATTACAAAGGTGAACAGGTGCCAGCAATGCTCCCTCTAAGCTATGGAGTCTTGTGAGCAAAAACTCTACTTTGTGAGCTACTGGCATTAAAGTTGTGAGTGAGCGATTTGGCTGCTGCATAAATTAGCTTGCTCTGGAGCCATCCTTCCTGAACTATGACAAAAATGTGTGAGTCGGAGGCTAAAAAACTGTGAGCTAGCTCACCCTAACTCAGCTTAGAGAGAACACTGGTTTCCAGTAATCCAAGTGTGAACCATGTGCAGATTTATGCCCTTGGCCTAAAACATTCATGCAGGATGTTCCTGTGTGTATTTCTTACTTGTTGTGGAACTTTGCCACTTCCCAAGAGAGGATTTTGAATAAACCAGTGTTTGGGCTACAGAAATTTTTATTAACTCTTAATCAACATGCCAATTATCATCTAGGAGAGAGGGTGTCACCTCATCACGCTTTGGGTCCCTGTAGGGTCCCTCAAGGGACAATCTTCTCACCAATGTTATTTAACATATATATGTGACTTCTCAACCAGGTGGTGTGGAGTTTTGGGCTGGGTTGTCATCAGTATGCAGATGACACATAGCTGTATCTGCTGATGGATGGCCAGCCAGACACTGCCCCATCTATTCTGGCCGAAGGGCTGGAGACCATAGTTGGATGGTTAAAACAGAGCTGACTGAGACTGAACCCATCGAAGATAGAGGTTCTGTGGCTGGGTAGGGGGGATTCAGGAATGGGGTACCAACTCCCAGCTCTTGATGATGTACCTTTAACACTAGTGCCGACCGCCAAGAGCTTGGATGTGTTTGCCACCCCGGCAGGAATAACAAGACAGACAACAGTCTTGGAATTAAACAAGGGCCACTTTATTAGCTTACAAAACATTGCAGCAATGGGAAAAAAAACATAAGCAAGCCTGGAACAGGCAAGGCAGGCGTCATTACCTGACCTGCCTCCTTGCCCTTGTAGGGCGGGTCACCCCAGCTCCGGACTTGAGCCAGAGATCTAGCTCATGACCAGCAGCCTAGCAAGCTGGTTGCCACCTAGTAGTGCCTACCCATGAAGCCTTACAACTTGCAGGGAGGCGCCTGACCTAAGAGGTTCCCAGAGCAGATCATCATTCCCTACCTTGGACCTTAAAACCCAAAGGCAGTTCCTGATGACCTCCTGTTCCCTAACAGGATATGCCGTGAGGTGCTCACCAGTTCTGTTTACTTGCTTGCACAAACCTGCCAAGTGACCTAATTAAGCCCCGACCACCACCTATAGCCCTTAATTCGCTGCCCTCAGTGTAAGGTAGGCAAAAACATCTCTCCCCTATGGCCAATTGTGGAAGAGGTGAAAAATTCCTACCTGGCCCCATAGGCGACCAGCCATAGCCTACACTAAGAACAGGGCGGGCGGGTGGGCGAGCACGAGGATCCAAGAGGAAGAGCGAGAGTGGGGCTCAGCCTTTTAAAAGGCTGGCCCCACCCCGCCGGCTCCAGGATGCTTTGCGTCCTTCCTGTTGCTGTCCCGCCCTCCTGTGGTGCAGCAAAGCAGCACCCAGGTGCCATTGGCGTGGCCGGGCTTCCGGGAGCCCAGTTTTGGATGCCTCCTTATTGATGGAGGCCCAGATCACAAATGTTGCCAGACTGGCATTTTCCCAACTGTGCCAGATCAGGCAACTGCCCCCCTTCCTGTCTCACCCTGACCTAGCCACAGTAATTCATGCAATGGTCACCTCCAGGTTAGACTACTATAACTCGCTCTACACAGGGCTACCCTTGAGACTAATTACAAGTGGTCCAGAATGCAGCAGCCCAAGTCATTACTGGGACCCCACTAACAGCATACATTCAACCAGCGTTTCATCAGCTGCACTGGGTCCAGGTTGAATACTGGATCAGGTTCAATGGCCCTAAACCGTCTGGGACCCACATACCTATGGGACTACCTCTCCTGGTATACTCCCCAAAGAGCATTACACTCTGGGGAGAAAAACCTCCTGGTTATCCCTGGCCTGAAAGATATCCAGCTTTCCTCAACCAGAATCAGGGCCTTTTCGGCCCTGGTACCAGCCTGATGGAACTCTTTGCCTAGTGACATCCATACCCTGCGGGACTTAGTGCAATTCTTCAGGGCCTGTAAGACAGAGATGTTCTGCCAGGCCTATGGTTGAGGAAAGCAACTGATTGTCAGCAGGGCTTTTTTTCCTGGGGGAGTGCACTGGAACAGAGTTCCGAAACCTCTTTGACAAAATTATTTTTAAAATGTTTAAAAGTTCATGAGTTTTCTATATACTTATTGAAAACTTCATTTGCCTCTTGAGAGTTCTGGCACCTCTTTTTCCGGAAAAAAGCCCTATTTGTTATCAAGCCTGGCCTCCTCCAGTCTTTCCCGTCCCCCTCATGGGGAAAAGACATAAATTGATATTAAAACACCATCTGAATTAGTCTGTGATTTGTTATTGTTTTTAATTGTTTTAACTTGGCTACAATTGATTAATATATGTATTTACTGAATTGTTGTTCACTGTCCCGGGTCCTGTACGGGGGAGGGCAGTCTATAAGTCAAACACACAAACAAATAATATTAAGCTGTGTGGTTTCAGTTATACAAAATAGGATTTCTTATACCAGCTCTTTGCTGATCTGAATTTTAAAGTGTTCTGGTTCTTTATTTATAAAATATTTCTGAGCTCTGATGTAGACTGTAGGGGTTAAATGTGTAATGAATGCCCAGAAGTTCTTCCGGAAGCAACGGTCTGAATACCCACTAAAAATCTAGTCCCCACCCCATGATAATACAACATGTCATGTTGCAGTTTTGATTCTCTAGACCAGCCATAGGTGGAACACCTACCAGGAATAATATTCATACTATTGGTAGGGCTTACAAGGAAAACAGATTTGGGTTGTATGCCATTTTTTAAATCTTTATTACTGGAATTTTAATTGTGCTAGTAATCTGATACCCATTTCCTTAGGCTTCAATAGAAAACACATTTATGGGTCTGATTTCTTTTCCCCAAGGAATTTGAATAAAATTTTCAGGCAAGTAGGGCTGCCAAGTCAGCCCGGGGGGCGGGGGATCCCCCGCTATAGGTGTTCCCGATCTGCCGGCCGGCATTTGGCCAGCGGGGGGAACCCCGCCCCCAAAGTCATCCAGCGTGGATGACTTCCCCAGCGTAGTGACATCACCTGGAGGTGACGTCACCGGGCAAAGAAGGACTCCCCCCCCCGCCAGTAGGTGAGTTCGACTTGGCAGCCCTACAGGCAAGGCATCCTTTAATCCTCCCCCCCCCCCATTTCAGGTTTGTAGGGCAGCAGAGGCCCCATTTTATAAGCATTTCCATTTCTTATTCACAGAGGAGGCAGAGGACAGCATGGACAGGAGACATGAGTCTTTTCCACACTTTTCCCAGTGTGTGGGGCTTGCCTATATTTAAATACAATTAGGGGATATGTACAAGACAAGCTAAGCCCAGTCTGCTTTGATGCCATATCCTCTGCTTTCTTCCCTGCCTCAGTCTCCCTTCTCTTGCTTCTGGTGGTTACAAGCATAGCCTTTCCACTGCCTACCAAACATATATGGAGTCCCACATAACAGACAAATTACACCTAATTAGATCAATGCTTACCTAGAACCAGAAAGTGCTTCCAAAATCAGTGACATGGTGCAACATTTGAAAGAAAGTGAAAATGCTCAGTACAGAAGCACCACTCAGAAAAGTCCTGTTTGGCAGGAAGCTGGGCTAACTGTTCTGCTTGGAGAATGTCCCTGTCACTTAAAGTCTGCCTAGTAACTTTCTTCCCTTTCTTCCTCTCTTGTCTCCTGCTGCTCAGGAAGATAAAACCAGACAACAAAAGTAACTGTCAGACTGGAAGACCTCTACCTGCTCCCAGATATAATTTTATTTGGGCTTGAGTATTGATAATATTTCTGAGTGGGTCTTGGTCTGAGCTGAATAGTTATTAGTGCAAATCAGAACACATGACCCAAGCTGTAGCAGCAAGGGCTGGGGATGACACTGGGCAGTAGCTTAAATTCTGGTTCACAAAATCTTGTGCTTATTTCAGCACTACATATACAACAATTGGAACAAAATTGATGTGCAAAATATGCCGGATTTCCCCCCTTTCCTGTGAAGTATTTGGCTTTAAAAGATATTTCTTCCCCCATTGCTTATCACTATTTCCAGTTTTAATTCCCAAGACTGTTATCCCATGGGTAATGAACTGGGAACAAGAGAATAATTAGCAAACTCATTGTTGGTAACAGCAATCACTTCTGACAGATAACATCTGTAGATAAATACGGCTGTCCTTTTTCCTGCAGCCAGTTCTTAGGAAGCAGTTGCAATTGGTAAACAGATGTTTAAATAATCAGTATAAAAACTGTTTTATTTTTGGATCAAAGTATTTGAACTTAATTAATAACTATTAATATTTGAATGCCTCATTATCCTGTGCCTATGAACCAAGCTTTAGACTCTATACTAGTCTAGTGCTTTGTTTAGCATACCTTCCTGAGGCATACCTTCCTGAGGTCAGTGACACCATTTTGTCAGTGACTTTTGTATTCTCTGTTCACTCCATCCATCTTGGATGCTTCAACATTCATAATCTAAGGAAGGCCTCAGGAAGGTATGCTAAACATACCTTCCTGAGGCCTTCCTTAGATTATGAATGGTGTCACTGAGGTTCAAGACCATTGCATGAAGCAATATTGCATTTCCTTATATTAAGCATCCCTTGTTGAATCATAGAAGTATTCTTCTTTCTGTGCTTCATTCTAAATGGCAGAGCCAGCAGCGTCAGCAGTTGGCAAGGTAGGGCAGGTGGCACAGTCCAAGGGCTTCCCAGGAGCCCACTTTTATTTTCACAATGCCCCTGCTGTGAAAATAATTGCATTTCTTTTACAAAACAAGACTCCAGTGGCACCTTAGAGACCAACAACTGTCATTTGCAACTGCAGACTTCACCAATAATCCCTAGTAGCAGGACAGGGCAGAGATTCAGGTTTCAGGCTGCAGACCAGGGGCCACAAAAGCAAACGGTAATAAAACAAACTCCAAAGCAAAAAATTCACACCAAGCCTTGACTCCTCCTGCCCTTCCCAATAAGATTTTCCAGCATGATTTTCCTTCACACAGGGGTCATTTCAAGCAGGAGCGTGCTGGAGTGCCGTTCCGGGAGTAACAAGCCCAGGAGCGGGCACGTAAGGTGATGTGCTTTGGAAACATCAAAAGCATACTAATTTGATCTGTATTTTCATGCTTGTTGTAGGGTAGCTTCCCTGCAAGAGTAAAGGAAACCTAAAGTGTCTCTAGTCAAATTGTAAAGCTGGCTTGCCAGCTCTGAGTTGGGAAATACCTGGAGATTTTTGGGGTGGAGCCTGAGTGGTGGTTGTTGCCTTCAGACACAATTCTGGTGATGTCAGGGGGTGTGGCATATGCAAATAAGTTATACTAATGAGTTATGCTAATGAGCTCCTGCACTTTTTTTACAAAATGACACCTGCCTTCACATATCTATGTAAGGTTCAGCTGCTAGTCCATAGCATAGATTGTAAGAGGTACAATTGGGAACAGTGACATAAAGGCTAATGAGTCAGAATGGCAGAAGCGTTTACGATGAAAAGTAATAGCCAACTTTATCATAAGGAGTGGTGAAATTACTTCTCAGTTGAAAATGTCTTATGAATCTAAGCCATGAATCATGATACAAGTGATAAGGGAATAAAAGGCTTATTTCTAATGTATTGGATTGTTTCTGTGGAATATTAAACATACTGTACTTGAAGAACTGTGAGACCATTTTTGTTAAGGCAACAATAGGGTAAGGATATATGGTCAGCCATTTTATTGAGATCTGAAAGTGGATGTTTTTGCTTCTGCCTCACTGCTGGAGACACACATCTATATGTTTCCCGTTATTTATGCCTTTTCTGAGCTTTGGCTGCAAGCTCCTCACATTTCAAATGACACCACAGTTTCTGAAGCAGATGTAATTACAACTGACATTGCCATAGGCTTTTAGGATGCATGCAATGTAATGTTGGTAATGATACCGGAGTGGAGGAGGTCAAAACGTTTGGAGGACTGCATGGAAGCCTTATGTTGCTTGTCCAGTATTCCAGTACAATCTAGTGAACTAGTCTCGATCATGCCTGATCTGATATATCACCCCTGTATAAACTACAAGCCTCCAGGCACCTGCCTCTGAAGGAATGTTCATGTGAAATGTGAGAGTCGATGCTGCCGTTTGCAGCACTGATCTGAATAGCTTCTCTTCTCAGTTTCCAGTAAGTCTACCCTTGAGATATTTTCAAACAACCATTATTCTCAATTAGCTGTAAAGGATGTGAAATCACTAAAAAATGGAAATGACACATATTCTTTGAATTGTTGGACTGCACTGCATTTAAATTCATTGGCTTGCATAAATGCACCCATTTCCTTGGATTTCTGTGAAAATCACAAGGGAACTAGACTGCTTACCTTACAGCTCATGTCATTGGCTTTTTCTGTATTGAGATCTCATTCAATGCCCACAAAAGAACTCCAGGATTATTTGTGAAAATATTCGGGGGGGGGATTTTTATTTCTGATTCTGGAACAGCTAAGGGTTTACATTGTTTGTTCTGCTACTGACTACTGTCAACATAATATGAACTGTTTTCTAAAATGAATTGTGGGTGGGTGAGAGCTGACTGAAAGGAAGTACTTCAGACACCCTATGATTTGGATGCTATCATTTCTCCCACTGGCACAATAAGGAGTACAGGTGAGCCTGTCCAATTGCCCTCTTAACTGCAACCCCATTTTGCATGCAGGGCCCACAATTTCCAGCATAGGCTTTTGGGGATTGAAATGAACACCTCTTTCCTCTTGCATCAAAGCAGGTAGGATTCAACCCAATATATACTGAACAAAGAAGCACTTCAAAGATCAAAATGTGTAAATATAGTCCATTGAAAATAAATATCTTTAATTCTAAACCAATCAACTTCAGTGGATTTAGAAGAAGGATGTAACTCTATTCAGGTGTGTTTTGTTAGCCTTGGGGGATAGATGATTGATAAACAGATTTCAGTGCACGAATGCAAATATTACTTATTTAATAAATATATATGCCACTTCTCCAGAGACCTGCTCAGGCCACTCACAAAGAAAACACAATAAAACTATTTTTAAAAGCATTAAATCATTTAAATTAGCAAAGCATGTAGGAGGCCTGTAATCTCACCTGCTTCATATACATTCCTGTTTTTAAGGACACATGTTAACAAATCATTTCTGTGTGATGATAGTTCATTAAGTTAATAAATCAATGCTGTTGATGCCCTAGTAGTCTCACTGGCAAACTTCATTACACATGTAAAGTCCTAATATTTTTAAAACTGAAAAGTATCCCAAGGAGGCTAATATTAAGTGAAGAGCAACGACAGGGGAAGGATACTCAGTCCTTTCCCCACAAGCAATTTGTTTCATACAAAATCCTCCAAAACCCCAGATGCTTTTCCTCAATGGGGATTCTAGACAAATGTTTTAAAACAAAGTTGGAGCCTCATTATACATGTTTGAGTTTAATGTGCAATTTGTCCTAATAGTGTCCATGAATAGGGGCCTTCCAGAGGTATCTTGGAAATAGTAGATCACCATGTATGTGCTTTTTGGCATTCATGATTGAAGACCTTCTCTGTGACTGAATATAGTTATGCATCTATACAGCAGTTTCTTGGTTCTGCTACCCTTTATAATCCCTAGCAAAATTATCTACTGTATCTACTAAAGACCATATTATATACCTCGACAACAAACACCATCATGTAGCTTCATTCATCCTGGCCTCAAGCTAAAGTAGTGATAATTGCTTAATCTTAGGGGCATTGTTTATAGGATAAGGAAGTACTGTATTGTTACTTTGTGGTTTTCTGTGCATGAATGTATTCTATATAGTCCTGTTTGAATTGATGTTATGTTTGAAAAAACCCACCGCTGATGGCTTTCATGTTAATAGCCTTCACTGACTTGACTGACTGACACAGCAACTTCAAGGGCCCCCTAAGTGGCCGTAACATTTGCTCACCATCAGAATTATGCTTGCTTACTGTGCTTGCATAAAAGTTGTTTTTACTGCTTAATCCTGCAGAAACAAAACAACTCTATGAGAATGGAAGGGAATGGTCCTTTGTGACATATTTTTTCTGGCATGAGTAAAAAAAAGACACACACACGGACACACTGCACAGTCAGCTTTTAGAACTCAGGGTGATTTTGGAAGGCTAGCAGTCATGGAAACAAAGTTTTTGCTTGTAAGCAGCAAAATGTTGGCTTAAAGACAACTGAAAGCAAATAAATATGGATTCCTACCAGGTCTGTTAGAAAGGCAGCGAAATTTATTCTGAATTTTTCGACATCCTTATTGGTATTCCAGCTTAGAAAACTATTGCACTGAATTCAGGGTCAGAGATGTAAGCATCCTGAACAGTGCTGTTTATTATTATATTTAAAAAGACACCATGCCTGTTAAGAAGCACGAAGTCCAGCAGCAAATGGAAAGAGTCAAAAGTACTCCAAATGCCTGAAGTAAGCAGCATCAACAGGCCAATTCACACATTATTTGTTTGTTGATTACTTTATTTAAAACATATATTAGATGCCTTTCTGCCTTATGGAACTCAAGGTGGCTTACAGTATAAATAAAACATTATAAAATACAATAAAAACCACAGTTATAAACCCATAAGAATCACAGTTTAAAGTTTTAAAATCACAGTTTAAAAACTGTAATTAGGACTCCAATAATAAAAGCTAAATGAATCAAAATGCAGTCCTAAATAAAACTGTCTTCGAGTGCCTCCTGATGATTGCCAACGAAGGGGCCAGGCCTGCCTCCTTAAGCAGACTGCTCCACAATTGTGGGGCTGCCACAGAAAAGGCCCTCTGTCATGTACCCACCAAATGAACATGTTTAACTGGTGGGATAGCTAGACCATCTCCATGCAATTTTAATTCCCAGGCAGGGATGCATGGGAAAGGACAGTCCTTCAGGTACCCCAGTCCCGAGCCATGTAGCACTTTAAAGGACAAAAACAACACCTTGAACTGGACTCGGGAGCAGATTCCTAGTATCAAGGACATATGCTCCCAATAGCTGGCTCTGACCAGCCATAGCATTCTGCACTAGCAGAAGCTTATTATCTATTTATTTAATTTATATCCCGCCCTCCCTGCCAAGGCAGGCTTAGGGCAGCTTATATGGAGTGTATAAAACAACTAAAACAAGAATTAAGTAAAATCATAACAATACCGTTATAAAACATAATATAATATAAAGTGCTGGTGCAGTTTGTCAAGATGGTGGGCATTAGCAGCACCACAGGCAATAGCCAGCTAACATCATAGTCTGGGTTATATTAGGCTGTTAATAATGATGTTAACATTGGGCCAGGGCCTCAGTTTCTTGGGTGGAAGAGCTCCGTCTTGCAAGCCCTGCAGAACTGTAAAAGGTCTCACAGGGCCCTGATGTCCTCTGGGAGCTCATTCCACCAGTACAGAGCCACCACTGAAAAGGCCCTGGCCCTTGTCACAGCCATCCTGGTTTCTCTGGGACCGGGAAGGGCCAAATGGTTTTGGGACCCCGATTATAGTGCTCTCTGGGGAACATATGGAGAAAGGCGATCCCTTAGGTATGTAGACCCCTGACCATATAAGCTTCTGAACATTCTTCAAGGGTAGCCCCAAGTAGAGTGCATTGCATTAGTCCAGTCCATATGTAATTAAGGCATGGATCACTGTAGCTAAATCTGACTGAACTAGAAATGGATGCAGTTGATGCACCTGCCAGAACTGGGCAAATGCACTCCAAGCCACAGCAACTACCTGGTTTTCTAAGGTGACCACTGTATCAAGCAGCACTCTCGCGCTGCAAACCTGGTTTTTCAAGACATCCAAGACAGGGGAAATCTGAAGTTCCTGGTCTGCCTTTCTACTAATCCAGAGAACCTTTGTCTCATCAGGATTAACTTTCAGCTTGTTCACCCTCATCCAACCCATTACTGACTCCAAGTACCGGTTTAGAACATCAACAGCATCCTTGAAATTAGGTGGAAAAGAAAGGTGGAGCTGGGTTTCACGACATACTGGTGACATTGCAGTCCATACCTTCTGATGACCTCACCCAGAAGTTCTATATAGACATTAAATAGCATGGGGGATAATACGGAACCATGTGGCACCCCATAGATCAATGGCCATGGGGCAGAGGAGGAATCCCCCAATGCTATCTTCTGCAACTGACCTCTCAATAGGACTCAAATCACAATACTATGGTGGCCCTTTTATCCCAGGGCTGAGAGCTGGCTCAGTAGGATACTCTGGTTGATAGACTCAAAGTCATTGAGAGATCCAGCAAAACTGGCAGGTTCACATTCCCCGTCATCAACCAAGGCAACCAAGCAGTCTCTGTTCCACATGCCATTTAAAGCATTTTTTTCCAGCAGTTCTCTTGCCGTTGGTATAGACATGCGAAAAACTGAAAGGCAATTTGGCCTTAACAGCTGATTTTTAAAATGGGCTTGACAGAGTATTTGGGCTTAAGATGACTTTTGACCATCATCTTCCTCACTTGTCATGCAGCGAGAAAGTTTCTGGTTCAAGTCTTGCCTCGAACTCACAAATTGGCTTGGAGAAAGTAGCCACCCATCTGCAATATGACCCTGACTTCCTGGGGGTTTGTAAAAAGAACTGATGTATATGCATCTCTTTGAAACACTCTAAAAGCATGATAGGTTGGATTCAATGTACCAAAAGTTCACAGAACAGGTCTTTTCCTGCTTCCACCTCAGCACTCTGAATCCCCCTGCCCCAGTTCTGTTGGTGGGACCAAGGGATCCTCAAAAACAGTGTGGAGGTGAATTGCAACTGTGAAGTGGGAGGGATAAGCAGTGAAAATTAACATACAGCATAATGAAGATGTTTAACAGATGCAAGGACCAAACAGGAATAACAAGCTTAGTTTATATGGTCACCATTTGTTTGGATTTAATTCTAGGGGGAAACATAGCAAAGCAAAGAAATATATCAAAACTGGAGATTGATGTGTAATCGTACCCTTCTTAATTGTGGAATGCTGAGAGTAATTAACTGAGACCCTGTTGTTACACTCAATCTGTCTCCTCTCAAGCATGCAGGTAAACTAACAGCATCCTTTTCTTTAAGGTGGGTGACTGGTTGTGCAGTGTTATGTCTCCTCTGTCACCAGACCAGAGAAATAGATACCAATCTCCCATTCCAAATTACATTACATTCTACTATTCATTGCATTACATTATTCATTACATTACATTGCATTGATACTTAAACTTATATTATCGTTAACATTGTCATAAACCTAGGGGTATTTTTATGGAATGTGGATAAAATACAAATAGTAACTCACAGCTAATCCTAAATAGTGTTATAGCCTTCTGGATCCTTTGAAATCAGTGGGGTTAGAAGGGTATAACTCTTTAGGATTACACTGATGGAATATTAGATCATTTAGTATTTAATTCAATGTTTCTATCTATTCAGAGGAGAAAATAAATTATAAAAAAATCAATAAAGGAATTTTATGAGTTTCAGTTCTACAACATTGTCCTAAATAACTTAATAGTTATAAGGTTACAATAGTGACCTAACAATTTTTCATGTTTTCAGACGGCTTTAAGAAGAGACAACCTAATTTTGACCTACAGTTTTGCATGTCAGATTTTTCAGTGTCAAGTAGTGGAATGAAAGGTAGGCGTAAAAGAAACTTTGAATACTTTTGGAAGTTTGACCCATATGAGAAATCTATGACAATCAGGGTGAAACAGACTAGAAAAACCTGGTCCTACTGTCCATATAGAATAAAGTCCACAAAGTAGATTAACACTGCAAACTTTCAGGAGGAATTTAAACTTCCCCTGTACTTCCAGTTTTAATCATCTGAGGGCCTTTTACAAAGATGTACGACCCCCCATTTCCTGACCCTGACGTTGTACAGTGACTCACCCTCAGTATTTAACAGCTGGGATCCCAGCAGGAGATGGGGGGGAAACATAGCTCAGATCCATTATCCACACAGAGATAGGATAATTTTTCCATCTGTCATCAGCCACATGGGGTGCCATTCCTGACAGCCTCTGACCTTCAAGGGAGCAGCAGTCACTGGAAGGAAGAGCTGGAAAGCCTTCTGCACGAGCACAAACAAGCTCATGGAAGCCTGGATCCAATAGCCCAGTTCCAGAGCTCAGGAATAAGTGAGAGTTCATTTCAAGCACAAGAAAGTCCAGTTTGTATCAAGCATGACAAATGGTGTTGCAGCCCAAGCAGCAATGAGTCTTGCATGGCCAGCCCAAGGGTTTTTGGTGCTCAAGGCAAACTATGGCATTGACACATACACCCCACTCCATCCAACTTACAGCGTTTGATACAGAGAAAAAAACGAGTGAGATGATGAGAACGAGCTTTTCATTACTTAGCACTCAAAATGTACAATGTAAAAATAAAAATGTGTTTGTATTGATTTCCCCCCACTTCCATCTAATTTTACACCACAGGGACACCCAAAAGCCAGGTGCTCTGGGTGACTGCTTTGTTTGCCTGTATGGTCAGCCTAGCCCCAAAGTCTTATGGCAACTCAAAGGTTAACAAAGGTACTTGTGGCAGAAGTTTATGTGAGCCAGAGCCCAGTTGGTCAGATGCATCAGTCACAAGAAAGTGACTAAACTGATACCACATAAGATAGAGAGTTACAGCGTGTAGTTATATATCCAGTAACATCCTGACGCTACATCATGGATCCAGGGAAGCTTAACAGTAGGGTTTCCAGCACTGTCTTGGCAAATGCCAGGAGACTTTGAGGGCAGTGCCCGGGGAGGGTAGAGTTTGGGAAGGATGTGATATCTAGGCAAGGCTGGCACCAGCATAGCCTGGGGTGGGGCAGCTGCCAGTGCCCAGGACTTCTGAAGGGACCCACTGCTGCTGCCTCACAGTCACACACCTCCCCTCCCTCCTGACTATAACTGTGCTGCCAAAGGCCCAGAATCATTGGTGGCAATGGCACTCTTGGTGGAAATGGCAGCAGTATTTTCCGCTTGCATAAACTGGCCAGCGTTGCTGAAGAGAGGGCATTTAAATGGTGTGGGCACCTGAGGATAGAGGGTGGGAGGGTGTGCAAGTGGGAGACGGATGGACAAGCAGATGGGGGCATGGAGGGGTGGGGTGGAAAGGAGGGCGTGAGGGGGGTCCTGATAGTTGGCAGGTGGGGGTCCCTAGGCACTGTCTGTTCAGGACCCCCCAAAACCTGGAACTGGCCCTAAAATTTTCCCTAAAGAATTTAAAGACATGGGGTAACTCCTAGAGTGTCACTATGGAAGCCATTTTCCAGCACTTTTATCTCCAGCACCTCAGTTCCTCAAGAGTGTGCGATCAGGGTCAAGCACAGGAGTTTACCTGCCATAGGCAGGCAAATGGCAAGCCTAGTTAACAGCAGTTTTTATAAATGCATGTCTGCCCCCAGAGGGCTGACATTCTGAATAATTAAACATAACATAAATTGGGAACCAGAGTTCAATCCAAGGTGTGGTGGTGATGCCAACTCCACAGTTCTACCCAGGAAATTGGTGGATTGTCCTATCCTTCCAGACAGCACAGTCCTCCCCTTCTGTCCTCATAACAACATTGTGTTGTAGGTCAAGCTGAGAAAGAGTGACTGAATCAAGGTTGCCCCATAAACCACATGGCTTTGAATCCAGGTCTCCATGGTCAAAGTTTGCCACACCATCCACTTCACCACCACCACCACCACAACAAAGGAGCCTGACACTGTTACACAAGATTAAGCAAATTACTCCTAATTCCCCTCTTGTACACTAAATAAGCCTGCTCATTCACAGGCAAAACTTTCATTGGGATATTTTAAGGCTAGTTGTTTTCAAGGCTAGTTGTGCCCCTGGCACAAAGCAGGGGCAGTATAGTAGCTCACAACATAAACATGCCATAGTCAGCTGAAATGAGAGCTCTGAGCAGTAATCACGGGAATTAATAAGCACCTGTTTCAAATGGTAATTTCTAAATTGTATTTTAACCAATGGATGTCCTGCCCCTTCCAATTGGCTGGAAATTTATTATTGGATTCTGTGTCCACTGGAGAGTCTTATGGACAGAGTCCACTCATAGCCAGGAATGCAAGAAGCAACTGCAAGAAAAGAAGGTAGGATGTGGCATGTATGTGCCATCATTGCACTGGCCTAAAGGTGGACTGTGGCAATAGTACTCAGTGCAAGATTCACTGCATCTGTCACACAAAAGTCAAGGGAAGCATATTTTGGCTTGGGGAAAGCTAGCTGAATGTTACTTTTATAGGAGGAGAAGACTGTACACAGAAGTACTTTGACAGAAAACTGAAAGGAGCTTAGCTTCTATGTGAGAAAGTGGGAAACTACAGTCAATTTCCAGCACAATGTGTCTCAAATGCAATGACCTATGAGTTCTGTGCTAACTCGGGCTTTGGAGTCTTAACCAATCCATCATCACAGAGCTAAATTTAATGTATGGCCTGGCTTCCCAAATTGTAGACTGGAAAGGGGAAGCAGTCATGTGATACCTGGGAGATGGTTGAGGTTGTGAAAAAAAAGCCGTGGCACATGGAGGGAGGTTTCCCTGTCTCTTTCTGAAAACCCGAGTGGGGAACTCTGCAAATAGCCTCTGGAAAAAGGAATGGATTCGGTCTTGCCCTCAAGGAGCTGCCATGCAAGGGGCTGATGAGGGGGATGCAGCAGCACTCCTGCCAAAACAATCTAATAGGCATTCATGACAGTCAAGAGGCAGGCCCAGATTAAGACACTTTGGTGAGGCCCTAAACTAAGTCAAGTTGAAGAGGCCCTATATTAGAGAAGGAGAAGGAGGAGAAGGAGAAAGAGGAGGAGGAGGAGGAGGAGGAGGGAGAAGAAGAAGAAGGAGGAGGAGGAGGAGGAGGAGGAGAAATTTTCAATTTTAAAAAAATTAGAGATCCCTCGTATCTGAGGCTCTTAATTGTAGTTCACTTAAATTTGTGCATAAATCCAGTCATGCGAAGTATCTGCACACTCTCACAAAACCAAATGATCAAACTTTGGGGTGACTGAAAATGGAGATCCTTTAGAAGGGGAAAAACCCTGGATTTTTAAAAAGTGTCTCTGGAATATTTTTCAGTAGGGCAAACTAATCTGGCAGAACAGTAGTTTAACCTCAACCCTCATCAACTGTACTTCCAATCAACCCACTCAACCGGTATTTTCTGTGAAAGTGCTTTGCCATGGCCCTATTTGGAACTTGGTGTGCCCCACAGGCCAGTAGCCAGGATATATTTTTTTTTAATCCGGGGGGGGGGGGCTCCAGGGTTTGGGGGGCTGCTGGTGGGTGTGCAGGGGACTTCATTTAAATTAAAACTTTAAACCAGACAAAAGGAGGAAGACAGCGGGTCAGCCTGGTTGCCAGCCAGGCAAGCCTACTCCGTGCTTGCTAACCCCATATCTTTGCCTCTGTTCTGCCTAGCAGGAGAAGTCCACCTGGAGAGGATGCTTTGTTTGTTTCCATCCCAGGTTGCCGGCTCCCTGCCATTTGGGGGCTGTTTTTCCGAAAGGGAGGGGTCCACCTAGACGGAGAGGCTGGGGATGCTGCCCACTATCACATGATGGAAATTTCCACTCTTTCCAGAAAGGAGGCACGAAAAGAAAAGCGAGAGACAGCGAGAGGGAGGGAGGGAGGGAGGCAGAGGGTCCTGCCCACATTTTCTTAGACCTTCTTCTAAGGAACAACCTTAGTGCCTCTGGCCAAAAGAACTGGGCAAAACTCAAGGTGGGTAGTTAGATCTCTCTCTCTCTCTCTCTCTTTCTCTCTGCGTCTCCGCCGAAGAGACATCGAAGCCCCCTCCCCTCCCCGGAATTTCTCTTGCCCCAAGGAATCGACGCTCCCGAGCGCCAGGTATCCGTCTCCTTCCAGCGCACGGGCGCTACCGGGCGGCTGTTGCTCGGCTCTCTCGGACGCCCGGATTGACTTGTGGGATTTCAAACCAGCCCGCCGTGGGTGGGTCGCAGCGGCGTGATGCTCCGGCAGCTGCGTCGGATCGGAAGGCTTGCGGGCGTGAAGGGCGAAAGGGGGCTGGGAGGAACCGCAACATGATATTGTCCGAGGAGCGTTTCGGTCACTGTTCGCTGCCGGGCAGGCGAGCTGTCACGGGCTGCTGCGCATGAGAACAGTTCGAGGGCAAGGAAGCGGGGCACACACCAGTGACAGGGAAAAGGCTGGCGAGGAGCAAGAGAATGCGTGGGGCGCCTGAAGTGAGAAAAGTTGGTGGGAGGGAGGGGCAGAGTTATGAAGCCTTTCCCCCCCCCCCCCCCCCAAGCTGCCGTATGTATGCTCCTAACTGAAGACTTGGGGGGGAGGGCTCAACACGTGGGGCAACACCAGTGGGCCACCCGCGCATTGCATTACATTGCATTGCAGTTCCTTTCCTTTGTTTCCGCCTTGGAGGCGCTCTCGCCCGCGTCGAGTGGACGGCCAGGCCGAGCTGTGCGGGATAGCTTTCACAGGACTCGAGGGAGCAAATCGCTCAGACGGCCGCCACCCTCTGCTCCGTGGGCTGGGAAGGCACGTGCCGGAGTCGTTGAGGCCAGCGTTTGTGTTCTTGCGGCCGCCTACGAGCGGCGGGAAGGGAGACCCTCGAACGGGTCTCCTTTTCTTTCCCTTCTGCGACGACTTGGCCGGTGGCTTCGGGCGAGCGACGTTGCGGTGCAGGCCTTCTCGCGCCGAGTGCGCTGCCATATTTTCACACACACACCCCTCGTGCAATTCTACTGTTTTCCGTTGGCCAAATCATCAGATGTCAAAAGTAGCACTTAGTATAGCAGTTGCCTAGATTCTGCAGCATGAATGAGTAGCTTCCCTACCAGAGGAAGCAGGGCCGGGCAGGAAGGAAGCAAGGCTACCCCAATACAGGAACCAGGAAATTCTTTCTGAATGGGAATTTTCCAGGCGACTCTGTTTGAGTTGTTTTGTTGGAGCGAAAGATATGAGGAACAGAAGGAGTAAAATTGGAGGTTGTGTTGAGCCGAAGGTATGGCTTGTTTGTTTGCTTGAGAGAAAGAGCCCCAGAGAGGTCTTGGCCATTTCTAGCTTTTTGAGGGTTTTAACCATCGTTTAAAAAATTAAAAGATGACAAATTAAAATAAGGTGTAAAAAGTAATACAGGTTGCCTAAAAATGCCCTTGAACTTGAGGCTCAGGCCAAAGAGCCTTCCTGCCTTCATCACTGGCCCTGGGAAAATGGTATTTTTTTAGGCTGCCATTTTGCACAAAACTCTTCAATAAGCTGATATTTTACACATGTGTGTGTGTGTGAAGTGCTGTCAATGGTGACCCTATGACTGAATGCCCTCCAAAACGGCCTACTGTTAACAGCCTTACAGGTCTTGCAAACGGAGGGTTGTGGCTTCCTTGACTCAGTCAATCCCTCTCATGCTGGGCCTCCCTCTTTTCCTGCTGCCTTCAGTTTTTCCTGGTATTATTGTCTTTGACATTGACTCTTGTCTTCTTATACAGTGGCCAAAGTATTATAGCCTCAGTTTGGTCATTTTAGCCTCTAGGGAGATTTGATCAAGAATCCACTTATTGTCTTTTTGGTTGTCCATGGTATCTGTGAGAGTCTCCTCCAACATCATGTTTCAAACTAATCTACTTTCTTCCTGTCAGCTTTTTTTACTGTCCAACTTTCACACCCATACAAAGTAATGGGGGATATTATAGTATAAATGACCTTGATCTTAGTTGCCAGTGACCCATCTTTATACTTGCGGATCATTCCTAGCTCCTTCACGGTGGCCCTTCCCAGTCTCAGTCTCCTTCTGATTTCCTGGTTGCAGTCTTCCTTTTTGTTGATGATGGAGCCAAGGAATAGAACATCCAGCACAATTTCTCCATCATCAGTCTTTTTTTCCCCTTTTACGTTAAGTCGCAACCGATTCAAAGTGACTCAAAGGGTTTTTTCAAGGCAAGAGACATTCAGAGGTGGTTTGCCATTACCTGTTGTCTGCATAGTGACACTGGTATTCCTTGGTAGTCTCCCATCCAAACACTAATCAGGGCTAGCCCTGCTTAGCTTCCGAGATCAGGCTTTCCAGTCCAGGGCATTGTCAGCCTTGAAGCTGTGTAATCTCTCAGTAGTCGTTACTTTTGTTTTCTTGATGTTCAGCTATAATCCTGCTTTGGCACTTTCTGCTTTAGCCTTCATCAGTAAACCTTTCAAGTGTTCACTGTTTTCTTCCAGCAATGTGGTGTCCTCTACATATCTCAGTGGCTCACAAAGTAGGATATTTGAATGGCTCCATTTTGTGGGTCTTATAAGAAGGTACATACACATTCATGTTCAGTGGCTTGTTAAACATTCTGAGGAATTTTCCCATATTATGCGAAACTTTCTGTCTTTCTTTGGAAGTCAACAGCAGCATGGAGAAAATGTTCCAGATCCGTGCACTGAATAGTGATATGTGCACTGTACACAAAGAGCTTTCCATATGATCGCCGGACTTATAGTAGAAAACAGGGACAGTCATGTACATGAGTAAATGTCCCTGGGCAGGATGTGGCAATTCAGGGAATAAACAGTGATGAGGCCCAAAGCAATCCAGATGCAAATGTGCCACAAGCAGAAGTAAAGTGTGTGCATGCTGCTGATTTTAGATTACAAAACTGCTGAGGGAAGCCATGTATACAGTGCAGAAGATAGCAGTCCCATTTTACATATGAGGAAAACTGAGTCAAAGCAACACATGACTTTTTTCTCATTGTCCCATAATAGTACAACTTGGGGGCACCCAATGAAGTTCATGAGCAATGGATGCAGGTGAAAAGAAGAAATACTTTATTTTCAATGAGTAATTAAACTAGAATTCATTACCATTGGAATTAATGATGGATGTGGGCACATATAGGTTATACAGGTTCATGGAGGCAAGGTCCATCAATGACTACTAGCCGTGCTGAGTAAGGGAGTTTCCATATAGAGAGGCAGCAAACCTCTGAATACCAGAGCTAGGAGGCAACATCAGGTAAGAGTCTTGGCATCTTTACCCTGTTTGTTGGCCCTCCAAAGCTACTGGTTGACTACTATATGAAACAGATAGCTGGGCTGGATGGACTAATGGTCTGATCCTTATGTTTTTACATGAGTAGTTAAAGGTCAGGCCAATTTTCCATGGTAGCGGGTTCTTAAGCAGAAATAGCAAATAGTAATGATAATGGCTATGCTGTGTGCTTTCCCTCATCATTAGCCCTAACAGCAGCTTCCCCAAACCATATACTTAGAATTAAGGAGCAGCATACATTTGAGCCTCTGCAGAATTTGTTTCACTTATAAATAATAATAAGAAGAAGAGATTGGATTTATACCCCGCCCTTCACTCACTTGGAGTCTCAGAGCAGTTACAAACTCCTTTTCCCTTCCCCTCCTCACAACAGACACCCTGTGAGGTAGGTGGGGCTGAGAGAGCTCTTTCCCAAGCTGTCCTTGAGAGAACAGCTGGTACAGAGCTATGGCTTGCCCAAGGTCATCCAGCCAGGTGCAAGTGGAGGAGTGGGGAATCAAACCCAGTTCTCCCAGATTAGAGTCCGCGCACTTAACCACTACACCAAACTGTCTCTCCCATCTCCATGTACTTTGAATTTTTAAAAAAGTTTTTGCTATATAGAATGATAGCATATCTCTCACAAAGATTAAAACTTCAGCAGCTTTCTCACTAGAAATTAAATATTCACCCACCCCACTGCATTCATTGCTAACAAACAACAGCCAAGATATACAGCCTCTCCACAAAGCGACCTATTCCTCAATGTTCCTTTCGACAACTGTTCATAAAAAAATTTATTGTTATTTACTTCTTGCTGAGATTCAAGGTGGATAAAAACATATTTACTTTCACACAACCTGATTCTTGTTGAAGGAGCCCCCGATTTTCTGAGAATGTGCAGAGTACCTTTTGAAAAATTGCAGTCTCCTGCATTCCTAACACAGTAATAATTTGGGAGTGACTTGTTTACAAGCTAATACTTAATCCAAGATTTCAGTATGCTCTTTTACTCCTATGAATTTAAGAAGAAATGTATTTAAACTTTTCTAGACTGCCTTGCCTTTTTCTGCATAAAGTATAGGCTTAAGACAGTTTAGAAACATAGTGTAAAACTTCTCAATAAAGACAGCACCATCCAAAATGCATATACTTAATAAATGTTTTTCAAGTACATAGATTTAAGATTATAAATCAGTGACAGCTACTTAACAGTTTCATCTAGTTCCCTCTAAAAGTATTAGGTTTCTGAGTATCTTTAGGCCAACCTATACTACCTACACAATGTTCACCTGTTGTGAATCTCAGCTGTTTTGAGAAACACTAGCCATGACTTACCAAAATGGCCGGGATTGCAGCCTGTGCTGGGGGAGGCCAGAGGAGATGTTTCTGCCCCAGTCTGCATGGCTAGTTGGTCAGAGAGGGGTGGTTCCTGGAGGCTATCACACTGGCTGGTCCCCACATCAGCAAGGGGCCAGCCAGAAGAGCGTGGAAAGTTTTGGCAAGCTCTGATATGGCGATTACGTAGAGCCGTGCCATGACAGCAGGGGTGTCAAACATAAGGACCAGGGGCTGGAACCGGCCCATCCAGGGCTGTTATGCTGCCCACAAGTGCAAGGGAGGGAATAGGAGACTGGGGAAGAGTCGGCTGAGCCACTCCAATTGTTGCTTCAGCATGGCAGAACAACCTTGTCTGCATAGGGTTGCCAGCCTCCAGGTGAGGGCTGGGGATCTCCCGCTTTTACAACTGATCTCCAGCTGACAGACATCAGCTCCCCTGGAGAAAATGGCTGCTTTGGAGGGTGGACTCCATGGCATTGTACCATGCGGAGGCCCCTCCCCTCCCCAAACCCCACCCTCTCCTGGCTCCACCCCCAAAATCCCCAGGTATTTTCCAACCCGGACTTGGCAACCCTATATCTGCAGCAGTCAAGCAGCAGGAGAGCATCTGCCCCGTGCTGTACCACTGGCTCTCCAGTTCGCCCATATGGGTTTTCCTTTGTACTGCCCTCCCAGCCCATGGGGCCTTGCAGTGAGGATACACCAACTCAGAGCTTACCAGCTGCTGTCCTTTATACAGTTTATATCTCCAGTACCTGGCACTACATTGTATGGTACACATGGCCTGGCCCAACAAAGTGACATTTATGTCAGATCCATAACAAATTAGTTTGACATCTCTGATTTAAACTGTGCCACTCGGGTTTCTCCAGTGTGGTTTTTTCAGATCCCACCCTTCCCTCCCTCTTCTTTATTCTGGGTGTCTGTGTTTTTTATTGTCACAGCTTAGGCATTTTGGGGCATTGAGATGGATCCTTTTGGGGGAGATGGGCCTGCGTGCCCACCTTCCCTAGTTTGGTTACTCCCCTAAGGGGTCTTGGGGGTTGAGCCACTACACAGTATGCCCAGCTCAGGGGCTGTTTGTGGGCTCACCACCAGGTGGAAAAGGGAACCACTCAGCAGCAGCCACCCTTGTGGGTTACCACAAAAAAATTGTCATGCCCTGGTTTCTCCCCAGCAGGCAGGCTGGGGGAGTGGCTTATCAAGTGGCAGGTGGGTTGCTCAGAACTTGAATCCGTCCCTATGCTATGCCAGTGCTCCTTGGTCTGTCATTAATAAAAGCTGTGGCCTTTTCATGCCACAGAAAATTGCTGTTGTGTATTTTGTTTCTTCTCCACATGACCTCTCCCTAAGATGCCTGGGCCTGCAATAGTGTGTAAAGTGGAGGGCTGGGTGGGCCTCATCTGAATCAGACAAGCGTACAAGTGCTATTTAAGTTTCAGAAGGGTAGCCATGTTGGTCTTCAGTAGAATAACTAGATTTGAGTCCAGCAGCACCTTAGAGACCAACGCAGGGCTCATTCCGTAGCTGGAGCTCCTCTGCATATTAGGCCACACACCCCTAATGTAGCCAGTCCTCCAAAAGCTTACAGTAGCCCCTATAAGAAGAGCTCTGTAAGCTCTTGGAGGATTGGCTACATTAGGGGGTGTGGCCTAATATGCAAAGGAGCTCCTGCTACGAAATGAGCCTTGGACCAATGAGATTTTCAGGGTATGAGTTTTCAAGAGTCGAAGCTTCCTTCATTAGTGCCATTTAAGCTTGTAAATAACTGCACGAGAGGCACTTATCTCCCATTCTCACCCTACTTTGGCCTTCATTCTAGTAACAGTGAAGTATTTACTAGTAATCTGACCAAATGTAATCCTTGTGGCGTTCTAAGAGCCTGAAAAAGAAAAAAACCCAGTATCCTTAAATACCAGTATTCTTTCTCCTTGCCTGGAGCCTGAATGAAATGTAAGTATGTAAAAACATTTTTTTCTTCTTTAGAGTAAAACTTGGAAAAATTGGCAACCTTTTTGAGAACTGCAATTGCTGAAGCAACAGAAGATCAATTGAGAACAGCAACTTCACTGGAAATAAATTGAATACAATTGTCCACATTCATGTTTTGATAACAAGTTCAAAGTAAATGTTTCATGGATGATTCTGCTGTACAAAGTTGAAAAGGCTGGGGGAGATAGGACAGCAATAAATCAAACAGCCATAAGGTTTTGAGAGGAACAAAATATGGTATAGGTTAATATTAAATGGCAGTAAGTTATCAAATATTCATGTTTAAGGCTCTTGGTTTTATGGAAATTGGTGAAGGAGCTTTGTGATACACAGGTTGCTATGGTGAGTTCACATCCCTTATTTAATGCTGTACCAAAGTAAACAGCCAAGCATTCATGGCTGGTTCTTTTAGTCCTGTTATTCAGAAAGGCTGTCAGCATTTCTGTTAGTAGCTTCCTTCCTCACCTTGCTTTGGTGTGGAACTGTTTACTGGGAAAGTCTAAAAAATAGCAGTCATAAACAACATGGAAAAGGGCCATTATTTCTTAATTACTTAAGGGACATGCTTCGTCAAGCGCTATAGCTATAGCCCCATCTCTGTTGTTTTAAGCAGGCTTGTGCAGGGAGATTTTCCATTACAATGAATGGCAGTCATCTACAAGTGGAATTTTGGTGTGTTAGGCCTTTTATGGATAATGTGTGAGAGTATCGCTTGGGCAGGTTATGTGCTGTTGAAAACGTGAGTTCACATTTTGCAGTCTGGGCTCTGAAATGAATCGATGACTCTGCAAAACCTTAGAGAACCTCTATCCATTGATTGAATTTATTCTGCATGTGCTGGTGACTACAAAGGATGTGGTAGGAAATGTCTCTGTGAGTGATACAGATCTTGCAGGAAAATATTTTGGGGTTGAAATAGCCTTCCACCTTGCCCAAACTGACGCCAATGAAAAATATCCCCAGGAGCAGGTTAGAACAGGAAGAAGATTATTTATGTTAACAACACAAAGGCATTCACATAAGGAATGGCAAACAACAATGACTTCTGAGCCCTTCCTTCACTTTCAAAGGGACCCTGGGAATAGCGATAATGCATACTGAAAACATGGATAACCACTTACAATACTAATTATCATTTGTTATCTTGCAGGCCATTTCCAGCATGTATTTTGTAATCATGGTTTGGCTGTTTAATGTATAAATGATTCTTTCTTTAATGCATTTAGATCAACCCCCATTTCTTGGTTTGGAATTATTTCCACAATTATTGGAAGCGCATGAGATTCAAGTAAAATTTTCCAAAGAACTGATGGAGGTAACTGTGTGCTTTCAATAACTATTGTTTAGGCACTAGAAAAAAGCAAGAGTCCAGTAGCACCTTAGACTAACAAAATATGTGGCAGGGTATGAGCTTTTGTGAGTCACTGCTCACTTCTTCAGATCTTGATCTATTATTTAGGCATTACAGAACAATAACAGATCAAGTGCACTGGATTAACTTTTGTTTTAGAAAGTAAGGTATTTGTTTTCCCTTTTCCATTTGTGAAGGATAGAATGCCAGTGAAATGTTATATTTGAGAATCTCTATTCTTCTTTAAGCAATAATACTATTAATAATAATACCTGGAAACACTTAAGTCCCAGTGACATACTGTTCATTAATATGTTTCTGTGGGACACTGAATATACAAGTGGGCTGTCATCAAGAATTATGTGCCACCAGGGTAAAGGGAACACTTTTCTGCCTTCTGCCCACCCTTCTGAATGAATATATGGGCAGCTGTTGAGGATTGCTGAGTAAACACCTCTTTCCCAGCAATGAAGAACAATGAGCAGAAAAGAAAGATGTTTGTAGTCATGGTAAAAAGAGAAGGAGGGGAGGTGTATGTGTTAAGGTACATTCAGATAACCCGGGTGTTCTTCCTGCTGATTGCAGAATCAGTCACACAGTAATTTTGAATCTCCATGGAACTGGGTCACCTGGAGGTGGCCAGTGCATAATGGACAGATTCTTTAGCTGCCATATTTTTGGAAACCCATACATCTTTCACATAGGCATAATGTGTCTAGGCATAAATTCAAAGTAATGCCTAGGAGACCAGCAGAATTTATATTCCTATTCTAATTAATCTAGATCTGAATCCATTCTAAGTTATATTCACTTATCATTGCTATGCAGACATTTAATTATATGCTATTCCATTTCAATGGTCTTGAATGAGTTATCACTCAGGAACCTTAACTGTAAATTTATATGGGTAGAAATAAAGCTTATATTAAGATAAGACTTTTTAAAGAAAGTTACAAAAATAATGATAGAAAAATCAAATTACTGAAATGTTCACTTCATCAACTTTTCTTAGGTTCTTCAAACTTAAAGTTTCTCTTGGAAACCTCACAAAAATCCACCTTTTAAAATGCACAGGAATTGCATCGTGTATATAACCCCCCACCCTTGGTAGTATGTGAGTATATCATCCCAATTGTCTTTAATCTGCAAGAAAGTATCTGTCCCCACTGCCCAGTTTCAGCAATCAAATCTGTTCCTATACCAAATGCGATCTTCCAGCCTTACTGCTATGCTGCTGATCACCAGAAGGGTGCCCTGAAAATGCTGCATAGTTTTTACTACAAAATTAGGATAACTTATACAACAAATACCAGGAAACAGTTTAATTGTGTCAGTGTAGAGGGAATCTCATCTCCAGGTTAGCATAGCAACCTTCCTTCTGACATCTGATTGTAGCTTCATGATGAGACCTAACAGCATGTTCAGACAGCTCTTCCCTTTTCTTGTCACTTTGTTGCATTCTCATCTCAACTAGGAAGAAAAGGTATCATATTCTTACCACATTTCAAGTTAGACATACGGAACCAACCAATACAACCTCTCTTACTTTCTCCTCTAAAGTCAATGGTGTCCCTGCAACACAAGCCTGAAGAGATATTAGTAGAAGCTTCTGGGAAAGTAGGCATGTTCCCCCACGTGCTAGTTTTAATATGAATGTACCACACTTACCACAATCTGCTTATTGCTGTTGATTAAAAAAAAATAATCTGTGGAGTCCTTTGTATGGTTAGCCATGCTGGACTGGGGGGGATCCTATTCAGTGCATCAACATATTTGAATAGTGCCTTTGAGAAAGGATTCAGGAACAAATATGTACCATGGCACTGAGCAGCCGCACTTATGGACTTCAAGCTAAGCAAACATCTGTTGGAAAATCTCATAACGGGATTGTTTTCTCAGATTCTTTTTTACCCATGGGTCAGGGACATAACCTTGTGAATTGTGTTTTTGACATTAACAAAGTTGCTAATCAGCATTATCACAAAATTACACAATAATGTCATTGACAAGGCAAGTGTGTTATTAAATGGGAAAAGGCATTTGTTGCTGAAAGCAAATCTTTGCCCCTTTTCATGGCTATTATGTGTAGATAAGACATTCCATTAGGGGCCAAATAAAAATACTTACATGTATTCAAGTGAAAATGATAGATTTTTAAACAGTATTTTAATGTAGCGTTACACTCTTTATAGAAGTTCCATTTAACAAGTTTTAGAGTAAAGTCACACAGTTCATCATTTCCAAGTGAGCGCTGTTGCTATCATATCTTAGTTTCATGAAACAGAAATATATAACAACAGAAGGGGTAATTTCCTCTGCCAATCTGCTACAGAATTCAGCAGCACAACAAAATATTTTGCTTATACGCTTGCTTCTGAGGCTCTGCAAACTTAGCCCCAAACCCTTTTAATTTCTTGTCTGCTGCATTAAGGGTGCGTTCAGATGGGCAGCTAATCCTGCCATTGGCCCCAGCTGTAATTTGATCTAGGTCTTTTTAATCCAGCACGGCACGACCAGACAGCTCCCCCATGAATCACTTTACCATGTGTGACTCCGCGGTGGATTGTCTAGATGGCATACACCATAAGGAGCCGTGCGGTCGGCTTTTTAAAAAAAAATCCTGTTTGTTTATGCGCATATCTGCATATGTGCCTCACCATCTGTGGACATTGCATGTTTAAGTGGTTATAAGTGCATAACAAAGAGTTTTTTAAAATGGTGGCCGTTCGGGATGGTCTGGAGACCATCCCTACAGGCTGATTACGTGCTGGTGGAATGACCTGACGGTGGAAAGTCCAGCACTGGCCAGTTGGCCGGCTTTAGACCAGACTTTCACCACTATCTTTTAAGTACAGATCCCTATCGGGGATCGACTGGCTACTAATGAAAATGGCACAATTCCCAGATGTTGAGGTCTGGACATGCACTTTAAATCCACCAGGCACTTGTGCCTGGTGCGGCTCAAAAGAGCTGTCTGAATGCACGCCAAGTGATATTTTAAACACAGCTGCAGAATCCCCAGTGCTTGAAATCTAGAAATATACACTGTTACATGTGATCAAGGCTCTACGCAGAGTGGGCAATGGGTGTACTGTCCCTCCCCATCACTGATTTGCTCAAGACCTTCCCCCCCCCAAGAATGAAAATAGGTTTTCAAGTTTGTGATATGATAACTGAAAGTTTTGAATGAGCTTGTTTCTTTAGTTTTGAAAACATACAATGCTAGTGACAGGGACCCTCAAAACTGTGGTACTCCAAACTCCATCCACTGGTCATCTCATCCAAGAATCTTCTTGGTCAAAGTCATGTCCTGCCAAACAAGACATAGGCTTGGAATTCTGTGTTGATATCTCCCAGCAATTTTTGAAACTTAATTCTCAGTTGCATGGAGCTCAATGCAGATTAGGATAATAGTGTGCAGGGAGAAAGGGGTTTAAGCCAGGGGTTTCGAACTCATTTGTTATAAGGGCTGGATCTGACATAAATCAGACCTTGTAGGGCCAGGCCATGAATGTCATATAATGTAATGCCAGGCAGCAGAGATATAAACTTTATAAAGGACACAAACAGGAAGATTTGTTAAACTTAAAATTAAAACATGCTTAAAACATTAGCACTCTTGCAATATTTTGTTTATTTAACAGTCTGATAACTGACACCTCTTGCTCTGAATTATTGCATCAAAATGTTTGTGTTGTACCAATCTTGAGTATGCTGTTCATGTGTGTATCTGCTCAGAGCCCTATCAGAGATAGGGCAATTAACACATTGAATAAATAATAAGCTGCAAACCTATTTATTGACATTCATTACAGAAATCTCATGGTCAGTGTTCTGAGCCTAAAACCCAGGGGAAAACATGAAATGGCTGGACATTGTGAACTTTTATACATAAATTGCTTTTGTGTGCTGTCAATAACATGGGAAGGCTTTATGACACAGAGTGAGGGTTATGTGTTTCTCTACAAAACTATAGGCTTCCCAGAAAAATAACTGCAACTCCTATGAGGCAGTGCAAGAATAGAGAGCAATATATAGTGGTCAATATCAGCCTACTATCTGGGAAGTCTAGGTTTAAAATCCCCAGCGTATAAAGGAAATGTGCTCAATCTGGACACTCTCAGCCTAATCCAGTTCACTGGCTTGTTGTTATTCCTCATCTATAGCATTGCTTCCCTACTGAGAAAGACTGAACCATGAGGGCATGAATACAGTGAAAAGGGGGAGGCAAACCCAGTTGCACTCAAGAAAGCCACAGCATAACAAGCCCAACCAAACACACACACTGTAGCTCATACCTTTGAACAAAACTTTGCTGGCCTTAAAGGTGCTTTGTATTTCTCCCATGTGATTGAGGCAGCCGAGCAAATTAAGGCAGAAGGAAGGGGATGAGCCTCAGCCCATGGAAGGGAAGAAGGGCTTGCACAGAGGTTCCATGTTAAGCATGCAGAATTTGATGGAGATACAGTAGGGCTGCCAAGTCCCCCGGTAGAGCGGGGGAAACACCGATTTTTAAAGCTTTCCCCCACTTTTCCAAAATTGGCCACCGGGGGGACAAAATGGCTGCCAGCAGGGGAACCTCGGAGCCTGCCCTGGCCTCTTGAACTTCTTAAAAGGGAAATTTCCCCTTTAAGAGCTGAGCAAGCAAGAGAGCCCCGCCCAGAGATTAAGGAGGGACTAAGCTCTTTCTCCTGAAGGGCTTCCATGCAAGGTTGCTGCTGGGGTAAGCTGCTGGGGTCTGCAAGCTCTTTTCCTTCTCTGTCTCTCCCCCTCCCCCTCTTTCTTTTTTCTGTCTGTCTGTCCACTGTGGTTTTGTCAAAGGAATAAACTGTCACTTCCAAAGAGGTAAACATCACAAGGAGAGGTTGCCTGTAGAAGGTCTGGGAGTGGGATTGTTTAAAATGTCTTGTCGTGGCTGTTTGGGTCCCCCCAATCCTCATTTCCCTTCTGCAAATAAAAGTTGGGATTCCTCATTTTTATGCCAATTTTCTGTTTCTTTCAACCGTGTGTCCCCCCCCCCCCCCCCCCCGCAGTAAAAATCTGCATTTTTAAAAGCATTTGTACATCAAGTAACCGGTATTTTAAGTTAGGGATGGATCCAACTAGCTTTTCTGCTGGCGAAAAGGGGAGGACAAAGGTCCTCTTTAGCCACCAAAAAGCCTATGCTGGGGTGGGGGAGAAGTTATGGGACTTACATGGACAACAGCTGGGTGAAACAAGGGCCAGAAATAAAGCCTGGGAATTGGGCAAGAGTAAGTGAAAAAGCTGTCTGTCTGTCTGTCTGTCTCTCTCTCTCTCTCTGTCCCCATCCAGCAGAGGTCTATCAGTGGCTATTATTAGCCACAAGGTCTAAATGGAACCCTTTGTCTGGGGCAGTGATGCTCTGCCTTCTTGGTGCTTGGGGGGCAACAGTGGGAGGGCTTCTGGAGTTCTGGCCCCGCTGCTGGACCTCCTGAGGACACCTGGTATTTTTGGCCACTGTGTGACACAGAGTGTTGTACTGGATGGGCTGTTGGCCCGATCCACTGTGGCTTCTCTCCTGTTCTTATGATATGAAAATCATATTTAGCACTTGTGTAGCACTTAGTGTTTCATATTCTGCCAAGATGAGGAAGGATTCAGTAGGGCCGTTGCTCAGTGATAGAGCATCTGCTTGACATGCAGGAGGTATCAGCCTCTTCAGCTAAAAAAGGATCAGGTAATAGGTGACATTAAAGATCTCAGCCTGAGACCCTGGAGAGCCACTACCAGTCTGAGTAGTCAATACTGACCTTGATGGACCAATGGCCTGATTCAGTATTAGGAAACTTCATGAGTTCATGTGGAAGCATGTGGAAGCAACATCACAGGATGTGACATCACAAAATGATGTCACTTCCTTTCTCCTGGCTCCACCCCCAAAGTCCCCAGATATTTCCCAAGTTGGACTTGGCAGCCCTAAGATACAGTGTTTGATTCAGTGGAGACAGGAATCCTCCATTCACATTCTTTTCTTTTGAATGATTGCAATTCTGCCTTAATAATATTTGCATGTGTAAAAATAGATGGGTTGCACCATTTTAGCCTTTTGTAACCATATATGTGCAATATCACTTACCAAATCCGCGTGTAACATTCCTGGGAAACAGTTTCGTTTTCAACCAGACCAGAAAAGATTTTGTAATGCAATAAGCAGGGATACAAATACTTGTTCAAGGAACCTAAGGTAGTTTGTGTGTTCAAAAAGAAGATTTAAATGGGAATTCCCTGAAATATAGCTGGCTGGGGTTTCCAGCTCTGAGTTGGTATTCCCAGCAGCATCTGGAGCACTTCACTATTTGTAACCAGTTTTGTAAACTAGCCTCTTGAGAATTATTTTCTAACGTACTGAATTTCAGTGGTCATTTTTATATCTGTGTTGTGTAAATATTTAACCACTTTTTAGAGCTGCCACCTTCTGACCAGAAACCTAGACTTGGGGAGAGTGGGGAAGGGAGTTGCTTCCAATACCTCATCCTTCCTACACCCAGCTGGTATCAGAAGGTAGGCCTTGTCACCTGTCAGTCTTGGTGGGTGTTAGAGAAATACACAGAAAATTGCTGACATTCGTAATTTTAGTGGAGAGAAACCATTTATTTATTTATTTGTTTGTTTGTTTGTTAAAATTATATCCCGCTCTCTCCACCAACGCAGACTCAGAGCGGCTCACATCATTTAAAATAATACATCGACATTAAAATCATACATCAACATTAAAATACTATTTATACAAGGTCGGCAGCATTCCAATTCAATAGAAGGATCCAAATAACAATCCCATAAATCTCTAAGTGTAGATAATAGTGCTAGCAAGCGAACAGGCAGTTGGCAATGCCAATAGACGGGCTGGCAGATGGAACTGGGCCAGGGCTAAGATGTTTGCCTTGGGCGGCCCCTACCCAAAGGCCTGGTGGAAGAGCTCCGTTTTACAGGCCCTGTGGAACTGCATCAAATCCCGCAGGGCCCTGATGTTCTCCGGGAGCTCATTCCACCAGTACGGGGCCGCCACTGAAAAAGCCCTGGCCCGCGTTGTGGCCAGTCGCGCCTCTTTCAGTCTTTTTTGTTTTTCTTGGTCAAAGACACTAGGATGCCAATCTGACTAAGGATGCCAATCCTCTGTATCTAATAGTTACACGTGGCCCCCATCTGCAGATACCTAAATCTCCAAATTTTGGGCCACATGGACACTAAACAGATTTTCCTGCAAACTTGGGGGACTTCAAATGAAAAATTTAAAAAGCGTTGTCCAGGGGGTAGGGTTTTCAACTTACGGGGGGGGGGCGGGGGTTCTTGTGCGTGTGCGAAGCGCATGCATCCGCTGGGACTATGTCCCCACTGCCACCACCGCCAGAGCCTTCCCCCCCCGCCCCAGCCAACCAGCCAACCGACTGGCTCCCCTGAACCCACTGGCTCCCTCCCAGGGCCCCAGTGTGATGATGTCACTCAGAAGTGACATCACGCCGGGCACGTTGCCGGGGCGACGCTCTGGCAATTGCCCCAGAACTCTATGGTGCCATAGAGTTTCTGGGCGATTGCTAGAGTGTCGCCCCAGCAACGTGCCTGGCGTGATGATGTCACTTCTGAGTGACATCATCACACTGGGATGGTCCCGGGAGAGAACCAGTGGGTTCAGGGGAGGGGGGCCGGGCAGGTGGCTCTTGTGGTGGCAGTGGCAGGCAGGCCTGCCTGCCTAACAAGGGAGGCAAGGAGGTGCGGCGGCCATGGGGGGTGCGGCAGGTGGACGGGTGCCCCGTTTCACCGGGGGGGCTCAGTCTCCCCGGGAAACTTCATGGGTGGCCTGAGCCCCCGAGCCCCCCCGTAGTTGATGCCGGTGGTGTTATCTGCACGTGCACGGACAATGCACTTGCCTTGCTTCTGCAACAATGTTTGGGAGCTGCAGTTGGTCCAGCAGCAGCTGCAATGGAGGCAGGAGTTGTAGTAGGCCCAGCAGTGGCAAAGCCCAAGAGACATAGCAGGCCCAGCAATGGCTGTGGCAAAGCCCAGGAGCTGCAGTGGGCCCAATGGTGGCTGCCTCAGAGCCTGGGAGCTGCAGCAGGCCTGATGGCTGCTGCTACAGAGCCCAGGGGTCCCAGCAGACTCGGCAGCAGCTGTAACAAACCCCAGAAGCCATGCTGGGCCCAGCGAGGAAGTCGGGGAGGGGGATAAGTCAGTCAAATCTGAGGATACTTAAATCCAGTGACTGAACTGGAGCTGTAAATGGGCAAGACAAGTCTTTCTACAAACCTGAAAAAAGCCCCAGATTTGCAGGGGGGAAATGTGAAATCTAAATAAAACGTTTTATACACAGCTGTATTTTTCCACATTTGATACATTTTATAACACAGTTGTATTTTTCCACCATTGTATTATTGTGTTTCAAAACTTGAAAATTAAAAAAAACCCACCAAAATGATAAAAGAACCGCCTGCAGCTTTAAGCAACAGATACTCTCAGTGGCTGTTGCTAGGCAACCACAATATTCCAGGCTGGGTTTTTGTGAGTAAAAAGGCAGGTGGAGAGGGCAGCATCCTTTCCAGGCCTATTTTGGCCTTTGAGGGAAGACTGATCAGGTCCAGGCCTGGCTAGAGTTGCCCACAGCAGGTTGGGAAATTCCTAGAGATTTTGTGAAGGCACTTGAGGAGGTTTGGGGCAGGGAGAAGCCTCAGATGAATATAATGCTATAGAATCTACCCTGCAAAGCAGTCATTTTCTCCAGGGGAAGGGATCTCTGTCATCTGGAGTTCAGTTGTAATTCTGGGACATCTCTAGGTCCTACCTAGAAGTTGGCAGCCCTGGGCCTCGAAGCAGCTTCTGGGTGACTTGATGCCACCTGACTTCCACAACTCAACTAGGCCTGGCTGCTTGCTTCTGTATAACAGCAGTCACCCTATCAAAGCCAGTGTGGTATAGCAATTAAAACTTCAGAGCAGGGTCTGAGAAACCCATGTTCAAATCCCCATGTTGCTATGGAAGCTCACTGGGTGATTTTAAACCAGTCACATACTTGCAGTCTAACCTACCTCACAGGGTTGTTGTGAGGATAAAAGGGAGGAGAGGAAAACAGTGCAAACTGCTTTGTCCCCACTGTGCGAAAAGGTGGGGTATAAATGACGTAAATAAATAATAAATATAGCTTAAGATGGGAGTCAGATAAAAGATAAGTTAGTGAATGGCTGAGAAGGCAGAATGAGTTAGGGAAAAGGGAGAGGCTATGGAGGTTGTCAGGGGGGAGGAAAGAGGAAATAGCATGGGAAGCGGGATACAAGGGAAAGTGAGGTGACACCGGCCAAATCTTTGAGGATTCCCTACTATGCAAGTGGACCTGGCCCAATCAACAGCACCACAACACCGGACCACAGTTTTCCAAGGCAGAGGTTGCCAGGGGAGGGGGACAGAGGAAAAGCTTAAGACAGAGGGGCAGATAAAGGCTGGTTGGCTGTTGAGTGACAAGAAGATAAGGCTGCCAACTCCAGGTTAAGAAATTCCTAGAGGTTTGGATGGTGGGGTTTGAGTAGGGGATGAACCTCAGAGATGCATAATGTCATCACCCTCCAAAACAGCTATTTCTTCCAAGGAATGAGGGTTGCCAACCTCCCAGTGGGGGTAGATCACCTGGAATTACAGCTGTTCTCCAGATGGCAGAGATCAATTCCCTGGAGAAAATGGCTGCTTTGAAGGGTGGACTTTATGGTATTACACCTTTCTGATGTCACTTCCCTCCCCAGGCTCTATCCCCAAACCTCCAGGAATTTCCCAACATGTAGCTGGCAAACCTAACAATGAGAGAAGAAAGCAGTAAAATGGGAAAGACTATGGGGGCTTTAAGGAAAGTAAAAGAGGATATAGTGGGGGAGGGAGGAATGAGATGCCTCCCACAAGTCCTTGGGAGTTCCCACTTGTAGAGTTGCCAGCCTCCAGGTGGGGCCTAGCGATCCCCTGCTTTTACAACTGATCTCCAGCTGAGAGAGATCAGCTCCCCTGGAGAAAATGGCTGCTTTGAAGGGGGGACTCTATGGAATTGTACCATGGTGAGGCCCCTCCCCTCCCAAAACCCCACCCTCTCCTGGATCCACCCCCAAAGTCCCCAGGTATTTCCCAACCCAGACTTGGTAACCCTGCCCACTTGTGTGTATCTACTTGCCTCCTGGCATTGAGTAGGGATGCTGGTGAGAAAAGGCCTTAAAATCATGGCATGAAACATCTATTTTTCTCTGCCACCTCTTTTTAAAAACTTTGAAACATCCAGCCTGATGGAAGCATTTTGGAGAACTTGAAAGCTTGCACACTTTTTTTGTGTAATTTTTAGGGTTGCCAGATCTGACCTAAGAAATTCCTGGAGATTTGCAGGTAGCGCCTGTGGAGGGAGGAATTTGGAGAAGTGTTTCCCCTAAAATCTATGGTATACCATAGAGTCCTCCCTCCAAAGCAGCCATTTTCTCCAGGGAACTGATCTCTGGTCTGGAGATCACCTGTAATTCTGGGAGATCTTCAGGCCCAACATAGAGGCTGACAACCCTGTAGATTTTTTAATTGGGGCGGTATAGGGTTGCCAAGTCCCTCAGACCTACTGGCAGGGAATGGGGTGAACTTACCAGGAGAGGGAGGAATGCTGAAAATAAATGTGATGTGTCTATGTAACCCAGAATTCCATAGAGTTTTGCCCAAAAACCAGAGAATTGGCCCCCAACGTCACCAGCGTGCCTATGTCACTTCTGGTCCTGGGTCACCTAGGCATGTCACATTCATTTCTGGCTTCTTGCCTATTGGGGGGGTAGTTCGGGGGGGGGGGCAAGAGGAGCACCTAAAACTCGGGGAACCTTGCCTGCAACAGGGGGGTCTGACGTCCCTAGGGGGGATCTTGTTGTCTGTGGCCTTGATAGTGAGGAAAATCTCATTTGACCTCCCATTCATTAGTAAAGCAATTGTCGGGGGGAGGTGTCCAGGCAAGTGCTGGTATTAATTGTGAATGGGGGTGTTAAATAGTCTTTGGCTGCAGCAAAGAAATGGAGAAGGGCAGAAGAAGAGAATGGGACAACAAGGAAAAGCCATTCCTATGCAGTTCTTTCCCCTCACCTGTGAAACATTATTGGTGTCTTGGTCTCTCACTGTATAAATTCCATTCAGGTGGGTAGCCATGATGATCTGAAACAGCAGAACAAAATTTGAGTCCAGCGGCACCTTTAAGATCAACAAAGTTTTATTCAGATAAAATCCAGTGTGCCAAGCAGACTGGGCTGAGTTTATCCAATTGACTTTTTAACCAAGCAATTTTGAAGATTTGTGATTGGACTGGAGGCAAAGCATAATCAAGTTTCCTATTTGAGGTCTAGAAAGGATACCATTTCACCAAATAAGACTTGTTTAAATTGCTTTTTTTGTTGTTGCTTACAGTGACCCCCTAGGGTTTTTAAGGCAAGAGATGTTTGCCGTTGCATGTCTCTGCATAGCAACCCTGGTAATCTTTGGTGGTCTCTCATCCAACTAATAATCAGGGTTAACCCTGTTTATTTTCCGAGATCTGATTAGATCAGGCTAGCCTGGGCTATCCTAGTCAGGACAAAATTATTATTGCATAATAGATATGTGGTGTTGCTTCACAGATCTTACATCACTTATGAACTCTGGCTACTTTCTATTTTAACCATTGCTGAGTAAAAGTAAACTCCATGCATTAGTATTTTTGCACTGTGAACTATCCAGTACCCAAAAGGCCATCATCGTGTTTTTCTTTTCCTATCATTTTGTGATGCAGATATTTCACATTTTGATAATATATTGGACATGACCTGGAAGAACATGAATTCAAATTGCTGCTCAGCTTGGAACTTTCTGAGTGTCTTTGGGCAGATCAGATGGTCGGTTGGCAAGGAACATTGGAACTAGATAATTGTATTCAGTAAAGCGTATTATCTTATACACTAATAACTACTGTTTGTCTAATGAGACTACATATTGATGCAGATTGCCAAATTGGCATGCAGATTGATAGAAATTGCTAGGTTATGCTAAAATATCTTTCACATCTTTTTTTTCTATTTAAAATTATTAGTGCTGAATTCAAACCTGCATGCAGATTGCCCTTTCCACTGTACAAGTAATTCCTCCCAAATGTTCTTCTGCTTATAATTAACTATGGTATTGAAAACAGTTTCTTCTAAGCCCTGATCAAATGAAATCCCAACAACTGTGTTAATCAAATGAAATCCCAACAACTGTGATAATTAAAGATTGCAAGTGGGTGTACTGAATAAAATAAGAAATTAGAAATGAATCGCATAACATTACAGTTTTAAATCATCAGAATCTTCCTTCCAGTCACCCTTGTTGCTGCAATTGTGAAGTATAATGGTTGAAAAAATAAGGTATAATGTATTTAATTTTTCCTTGGCAGTTTTGTCCCATCAGCCCAAGTAGGTCAAGCACATAAATTTACTGGAGGTCTGATTTGAGAAGAGCCTATGCCCAGAAAGAATGTCTCCCTTGTCTTTTTGTCTGATTGATCTGATCTGGATTTTGCCCAAAGGAAATTGAACAGATTCAGATCTGAGTTATCGTTAGATATTTATTTTTAACTATACATATCCAACTTAGGTGATGAGAATAAATGTATTAAAATAGACTCAAGGCTTCAAACTGTTTTTCTGCATTTGAAAGAAATGTTGTTTTATCTCCAGTTGATCATACTGTTGTTGGGGTGATGTGACACAAGCAAGGTAAATGCATCTTTCAACATGTCAGTTCACTTAACTTCTAAATTTTAAGAGTAAGTGGGTATTTGCATGGGCAATTTCATTTTATGTCATGATGAGAAGACTTAGTTTCTGTTAAGGCATACATCACCCATTGAATGCTCACTGTTAGGAATAAAAGCACAGCTAAAGTAAGTCTCTTTTCTAAATAAGTGAATAAATATTATTAGTTACTTTTGTGCATAGTGGGGGCTTATCTGTGACAGATGCAGACCACTAAAGGAATGGGGCTGAAAGACTGACATAAGGTGTGTGACCACTTGTAATGCAGATTTACCTAATTCACATTTTAATCTTACTCATCAAGCAGAAATCACATTCTACATTCCTCTGCCTAGAGGTGGGGATTGCATTTTGGAATGTTCATCCACATTAAAACAACTTCCATGCATGTAGTAAACAATCACATCAAGAAGAAAGGCTTTATAGTCAGGTAGTTCTCCAGCTAGGAATTTTAACATTAAAAAATTACGTGGTTTCCATTCTGAAGCAGTGGAAACTGGGATGTATACCTTAAGTAAAAGATCACTGAATACCATAGAATTAGGACAGCATTTTTACAGTGCATTGCAGGCATAATAATTATGCTTATACCTGTTCTTGGAGGTTGATAAATCCCATAATGTTATGGATGGGAATCTGAATATGTCACTAAGGCATAATATTAAAATATCCAATAACAGAGATCCAAAGTTAAAAGGGGGCCAATATGTAATATTTCTTGTAGTAATATTCCTTGAAATTATTCCGATACAAATTGATAATCTGGGACAAAAGAAATGTTTCATCAGCCTTAGCCTTCTATCTTCTGAGGACCGCACTAGACACTTTCAGAGGAGAGCCATGATTGGGTCACCCGACATTTCCTGTCAGACTAAAGAGCAACCATATGGAATGTGGCAAATTGTATCAGGGCCATGTGAAGAAATAACAATGCAATCCAAAACACAGTTACACTCTTCTAAGCCCATTGATTTCAATGGATTTAGAAGGGTGTAACTGTTTATAATTGTACTGTAAATGGCATGTCAGGGAGCAATTGTGTGGCTGGAAAAAAGAGAAGGTAGTTGCTGGCTGCTAACAATAGGATGTTTTGGAGAATGTTAGTTCATAGGGTTGCCATAAGTCAGAAGCAACTTGATGGCACTTAACACACACACAGACAGTTGCTGGCTTTGAGCCCATAGCTCTTTGTGGTTTAATGCTTTAAGTTTACATTGAGGCAATTATGCTGTTTAGAAAGTTACCACTCAACCATTGTACCTCTTCTCTGAAAGTCATATTTAGCAAAATAGGCCATCTACAGTATCTTCTCTGCATGACAAAAATCTATGTCAGACTACAGATGTGCATTTTGTAATAATGCCAAGTCCAAAAAGCAAATAGCTTGGGTAATGATGATGTTTGCCCTGGATGTGCGCTAGAGAATTGACTTATCTTCTTTTTTTAAAAAAAGAAAAAGAACTGACGCAAGTCTACAAAGGGAGGTGTTGAGTTATCTTCCTCGTTGATTGGTTTATCAGATACACTCCCATTTGCCTTTAAAACATTGTGCAGCTGAGGAAGTTCTTATATGAAGAAACTGAGAGGCAGGTGCAATATTTTAAATAAATGATCCATAACTTAGTGTGAAAAAAGAAAAGAAGAAACTTCGAGGTAATTGTTTTTTGCATAGTTGATTATGCTAAGTAAAGGAATTTTAATTAATATAAAATTACAGTTTATTTTAAAATATAAATGGTGAGGGAACTATTTTATTGCAGCTAAATTTTTAAAATCGTTAACTGGATTGGTACATTTGTTTTGACATTTTATTTTTGTTGGGTGGGAAATTAAGTGCTATCTTTGATTCTGAATAATTTAGCTGTCTGTTAAATTTATATAGCTGCCAGATTTATATAGCTAATTATGACATTAGTAATAATTACCTTAGTATTGATGCATGAAAGTATCAACCAAAGTATTAAAACTCTTTCTTTACTCTTCTTATTATCAAAGTTTAATACATTCATTTCCCACACCAATTTGCTTTGTGAGTGTTTGGCTGACAAATGTGATTTGGCTGACAAATTAATGCATCAATGAAGTTAAACTCCAATTAAACTAGAATTAAATGGGATTAATTCAGTTTACCTGTTTATTTGTTTGTTTGTTTGTTTAATTTATATCCTTTAATTTGTGGGATCCAAGGCAGTATTCATGAGGTTGTTCTATGGCCTCCCATTCAGGTACTGATCGTGTCCAGAACTACTCCTCTTCAACAAAGTTACTTTAATCTATGCATTGAGCACATGGAATTTATTTTTCAGTATTTATAAGAAAGTGAAAGGCTGGTAACCTGGGGATAAATATTTCATCAATTTGATAATCTGAATGTGGTCACATTCTTCAGAGTGCAGGACCCAACTCTCTGGCTTTTTAAAGGATTGTTTCTATGCATGCAGAGTTTACTGAAACCTAGCAGAAACCCTGGTTCCTGTGACAGCCTAGATTATTTTGGCATAGAAAGTGCTGAGGCAAGCAATCCTTCTTCCTGCTAGGAAACCTGACTGATGCTTGAATTACTTGAGGGCATACGAGGGAAGTCCTCTGCTGCTATGCAAACTCATTTCTCGTTATCATTTTTTCAAGTGGTAGTATGGTTGTGCAGAATTCTATAGTTATGCCACATGTGCCATTGGTGCAATGCTTATAGCTAGAAGGTCCGTGCATGTAGTATTTTAGAAAACTGTTCATGATAAGTAGTAGAAAACATCACAGGCATTTGATTGGATCTGGACTAAATTTGCAATTTCCACCAGTACCCCCTTTCAGCGCAGATCCCTTCACATCATTCCTCAAGGTCACCAATCCGTCAGAAGCAGCATGCCAAGGAGATCAGTGGGCTGAAATGGGATCAGAGAGGGGCAAGGAAGTTCCATTCGACCACTGGAAGATGTAGTCTGGGACAAGCCCATTAATACTTACAGTGATGGAATTTATTTCTTTTGGTGGTACATTGACAATCGCAGAACATTGTATAGGAATGCAGACATATATTTCAGACCTTGGTTCCTTGCAGCTTTATTGTTTCAGAATTAAGTCAAAATGTTAAATAATCCACTATAATAAAAATAACATAATATAGCAGTTAAAAAAAAGAATGACCAGAAGGAACTGAATTCACAAAAAGTTTTAATAGTATTAACAATTAAACATGTAGGTACATGAGAGACGTGCACTCATAAACAAACTAGTCACAGAGATCAGATCAGTTCTATGTGACCGAGGCAACAATGTGACCGCTATAATTTGAACCTTGAGAAGTTTACAGATGCTTCCAGATGCCCCACATACAATGCTTTCCAGTAATTTCATGTTGCCACAACATGGATAACCATGGCAAAAGCAGGGTTTCTGCAGCAAGACTGCAGCTGGCACAATAGAAAAAGTGCTTTGGAATGCTGATGCCCCTTGAACATCCATATTCAGTGCGGGAGCTAAAAACACCCCCAAGCTGTAAATCTGACCATCTATAGGGAGTACAACCTTTCCCTCACTCACTCTTACAACAGAACTTCATCTGGTCTGGGTTGAGTTTCAGTTTCTTGACCAAAGTGTAGCCCACTTCTGATTCTAAACATTTGTTCAGAACTTCTACTGAATGAGATGAAAAAGAAAAACAGCTGTTTATCATCAGCATATTAATAACACCTTCTCTTAAATTTACAGACAACTTTCACCACCATTTTCATATAGCTGTTTAATAGCATGTGAGCACAAATGCCAGGGAAAAGTCCCCCAGCACCACCCTGTGGGATCAACTCACTAGATAGGAGTGGAGCCACAGTAGTAGAGTGCTCCCTGGAGAATACGATGATGTTCAGTCTTAATCATGTTTACTCAGAAGTATGTTCCCCTTTAAATAAGGGGACTGACTTTCGAGTAAGTATACTTAGGATTGTATTCATATCTTTCATCATAGTCTTGGTTCACTATGATCTACCATGAACTGTGAATTCTCACCTCCTTGCATAGCCAAGGTATTGGCATTGCTTGTGCTGTCATGATGTTCACTGTTCTGTGATGATACAGATGACAAGCAAGTGTTTATTTTTACTCCTTTGAAAAAATTCAGTTTCAAATTTCTTGACTTAATTCCTTAAATTAATTAATGATTAATTTAATTTTCATTTAATGTAATTTGATACTGTTTGGGGTGCTATTTTAATAAGACAAGGATAGGCTTCACATTTTTAAAATAATAACAGTGGAACAAGTTACTTATTTCTTATTTCACAATAACCAGACATCTCAAACAGGCCCTTAGCTATGAGGTCAGACCCAATAATGTTGGCCCAATTCTAATCTAGTCATTCATAACAGCTAGCAACCCCAGAGAAGAATGCACATCTGCATGCACATTAAAAAAATGTAATCTTGCCAGTTCAGTGAAGTCCATATAAGCTCTGGAATTCAGATGTGCATTCAGATGTGCCTTTCCAGCTGCATCAGGTACGAGCAATGCAACAAAGACCACTGACATGTAAGGGCCTTTGCTGGATCAGGTTAATTATCATAATGTATTTTGTAAAACAGAGAATTGAAAACATAAATAAATGTTGCCATGAAGTATTGAACTGGCTGGCTTATACAGTTATACATTAACCTAAATCCTTGTCCAGATAGCCTAAGTCAGGGGTGTCAAACATGCGGCCCACAGGCCAGATCAGGCCCTCGGAGAGCCCCAATCAGCCCACAAGGCCCTGGCTGTTTCCTACTTCCATCTGCAGTTCTGCTGCTGCCATTTTAGAGCTTGCTTTACCAGTCACCCTTGATCGCATAGGAGAGATCGATAGGCTCCTCCCCTCTTCCTCCCAGGGGGAGGGAGGGAACAGCCAGAGCTCGCTTCCCAGCCAGGCTGCAGGAGACAAAGGGCAGCCTTTCTTTCCTTCCACTGGCTGAGGCTCCTCCCTGAAGGGAGTGAGGGAATGAAGAAGAGTTTGCTTTGCTGGGCTGCCTCAATTGCACGGGAGAAATATCAAGCACCTTTAAGACCAACAAAGTTTTGTTCAAGGTATGAGCTTTTGTGTGACTTGCTACTGTGTGTGTGTGTGTGTGTGTGTGTGAGTGAGTGAGTGTGTGTGTGGGGGTTCCCTCCCCCTTTTCACTGTATTCATGCCCTCATGATCCGGTCTTTCTCAGTAAGAAAGCAATGTGAACTATTTTAGAGGAGGAATAACAACAAGCCAGTGAGGTGGATTAGACTGAGAATGTGTGTCCAGACCAAGTTCACCCCCTTTGTAGGAAATTGTAGTTATTTCCTTGGGGAAGAGTATAGTTTTGTAGACACATGGCCCTCAGTCTGTTTTAAGATGCCTTCTCATGTTCTTGACCAGCACATGAAGCAACTTATGTGCAAAAGGTTGCAGTGCCCAGCCATTCATGTTTTCCCCTGGGTCTTAGGCTCAGAACACTGAGCATGAGATTTCTGTAATAAATGTCATTAAATCAGAAGTAGGTTTGCAGCTTACAGATACACACCTGAACAGCATATTCAAGATTGCTACAGCACTTGACATTTTGAGGCAATAATTCAGAGCAGAGGTGTTCGCTATCAATCTGTTAAATAGACAAAATATTGCAAGATCGCTAGAGTTTTAAGCATGTTTTATTTAAAGTTTAAAAAATCTTTAATTGTGTTTGTCTATGTCTTTTATAAAGTTTATATCTCCGCTACCTGGCATGACACACATGGCACGGCCCAACAAGGTCTCATTTATGTCAGATCCGGCCCTCATAACAAATGAGTTCAACACCCCTGGCCTAAGTAGTATCTTTTCTAAACAATTTCCCCGCAGAATTGAAATGATAGTCCCAAAAGTAGGTGATGGTGGGGGAACAAAGACTGTATGTTGGTTTTTGAAACCTGTCTTTTCCTACAGTCTTCATACTTGATTGCACATATTTAAAACTCAGTTACACTTCCCAGTCATTTTCGCATACATTTAGATTTTACGCATAATTTGGGCATTAGTCAATTTTATTCTGCTTGCCAGAGGATAAAATGCCTGTTTTTATGCCTCTTGCAAAAGAAAAGCAATTTGATTTTGTGTTGCTGTGACTGGAGTTCCTTGTAGCTCAGGAGTCAGGCCCCTGGAATGCAAGCCTGACTTTCCCTGCGCTAATGCCAGATTCGGTGTTCACTGTCACTTACAAGACTGGAGTGGTCACTGGAAGGAATATGCAGAACGGCATTCTCTGGTAGGAAACCATATTAAACAGCTTGACATTATTTTGTCTCTCTTATGGTTTTAGATTACAAATTATGGGTTTTGTGGTCTACTTGTAACTTCTAGCTGTTGTTCTAATACTGGGAAATACTTTTGTGATTTCTGCACATCCATTTTATTGCTCTCAGGCTATAACTAAGTGCTATAAATAAATGCATGACTGGTTGTTTGTTTGGAAGGGCATATTTAGACCCAGCAGAACTGTGACACATGATTGAGTGAACCTTACTCTTCCACATAGGAAACAATATTAAAATTCTTATCAAATTAAAAGAAAAGGGGCTAAACACAAAGGAAGAAATTGCAACTGTTTATTTTGCTGAGGTTTCTTATATAACCTTTTCATTTTCAAGTATTATAAATATTTCAACTACGTGTTCTGTTTGGGGCTTGGTGGTGCTGTATTTTCTGATTTATTGAAGATAATGTGTTATACTAGCAGACCCAGGCTTGGTAGTCTTTTGGCTGATAACTGTGATTCTATTGCTTCTTCTGTGTAAAGAGGTTACTCTGGGCAGCAACCTTCATTGTAAGTCTTTAAATACTTCTTGTGCTGTTGAGGAAAACTGCTATTAAACAATTAGCATGTACATTTACATTTGGATCATAACAGTAACTTGGATTCAGTATATGTAAAGTCACTTCCCTCTCAATGTAACTGGGTATATATTCTAGTGTAAATGGTCTGTAATATATTTGTGGGAATATGGAGTTTATAAATGCTGGATCTTTATTTATTTATTTAACTTATATCCCGCCCTCCCCACCTCACGGCAAGCTCAGGGCAGCTAACAACATGTGCAATAAACAATTAAAACCATAAAATACAATTTAAAAACATCACAAACTAGACATTATACACTGTCCTTCCTAACAAGATGGCAAGAAATGGTAAGAAATGTATCTATTATTGGTAATGGGTGACTGCTTGATAGTAAATGAGATGTTTGTGATTGTTTACCACACCTTTGCCCTTTTTAAGCTTTCTGTACTGTTAAGCAGAGATTGTAGTGGATGCATGAGCCTACAGTTCATATATGTTGTTCTACCAAATGGTGCAGTACTAATTAGTTATCACAATGCAGAACCTCATATGAATGCTAATATATACACAGAATTTGTAGACATGTACCTCTTTCAATAAAAGGAGTAGATCTGTACTGGCAAAGAGGTCATATTTGAGTTCCATTACACAGAAGCAATCACTATGTCAAGACAACTGTATTTATTTACAATGGATACCCACAGACTACCAGTACTAAGCTAAAAGGAAGGAGGTGAGAAACCCAAGGACACTGGGAAAGAGGAGGGGAAAGTCATACTGCAGTATCTCTAGAAAGGCTTCTGTGGTTTCCTCATTGTGTGTTTGAAGAATGGTAGGGCAGGGAAAAGATGGATCTCAAAGCAGACTCAGTGGGCCTTCTTGAAGTCTTGGCTGAAAGAGAGATAGCAACTATCCAAAGAAGAAGAAGATTCAGAAAGAGCCAGCAAGTGGTTGGAGGTGTCCTCTGCAGGGAAGGCAACCCTGTTTATATCAAGGAATGGGTGACTGAACTGGAGTGAGTGACTGAACTGGACAGTGACCCTGCAGTGGTAGAGGCAGCACTTACAAGCAACAGGAGAAAAGTGTTTATCTTGGTGATGTCCAGATAGGATTAAGGCTGTAGAGACAGGATATCCAGATGGTGTTATAGGGAGGAAGCTGGACTTTTGAAGGGCTTTTTTCTTAAAATCAGATTGTGATAGACAGAAATAGTATGGAAGAAAAGAAAGAAGCGAACAAGGAAAAGCAGGTGACTTGATTATGTATGTAGCATTGAGACTTTAAATACGTCACTAGTGTCCTTCACTCTCCTCAGGGGGACTTTGGGGTTACTGCACCTGTCTTCACAGTTGTACTACAGCCAGTTTGGTATAGTGGTTAAGAGTGGCAGACTCTAATTTGGAGAACCGGGTTTGATTCCCCAGTCCTCGACATGCAGCAAGCTGGGTGACCTGGGGTCAGTCACAGTTCTCTCAGAGCTCTCTCAGCCCCACCTACTTCACAGGGTGTCTGTTGTGGGGAGAGGAAGGGGAGGTGATTGTAAGCTGCTCTGAGACTCCAAAGGGAGGGCAGGGTATAAATCCAACTCTTCTTCTTCTTACTTTGTGGTGCAGCTTTTTTGTCACAGAATGTTCTTCTCCCAGGGGAAGCTGCCAGAGCATCCAGCCAATCAAATATGGCTGAAAGACAGACACTTTTCTCACATACAGGTTTTAAGTTGCAGTCACTATCAACCACAATACCATTACTGTGTGGCATTAAAATATACATCACAACAAAACCAGGATTCTGCTTCTATATCATGTAACATAAACACATTTAGTGTAAACTGGATATTTCCATACATGACATATTTACATGTCAGTGTGGGGGTTGCCAGGTCTGGGTTGGAAAATACCTGAAGACTTTGTGGGTGGATCCAGGAGAGGGCGGGTTTTGGGGCGGGGAGGGGGCCTCAGTATGGTACCGTGCCATAGAGTCCACTCTTCAAAGCAGCCATTTTCTCCAGGGGAGCTGATCTCTGTCAGCTGGAGATCAGTTGTAAAAGCAGGAGATCCCCAGGCCCCGCCTGGAGGCTGGCAGCCCTATGTCAGTGTGAGACAGAAAACAGAAATGAGGCAATTTTAAATTGACATATATTCTAACAAATATATCCAGTACATCTGAATGTCAAGGTTTTAATGCTTCCCACATAATAATATCTTGATTAAAATTCAGATGTGATGCTGGGGAAACATATTTTGGTCATTCAGCTCTGACTTTGTTCAACATTATATATAAGATCCATCAACAACTTCCTTGCCCCTGAATAGTCCATTATATGAATCTGACCAAGGTAAAACTTTTAGAACTGCGTTTGAAATTGAACATTGTTTGCTAGTTAAGGTGAACTGTGACAGGGTATTTATAGCACTGTAAGTCATTTCTTTTTAGGCAAGTATTTACTTTTTTTAATTGAACAGTACAATCCTAAGAACACTTTCTTGAGAGAAAGACCTCTAAATAGACCTGCAAAGGGTTCTGAGTAGACCTGCTTAAGATTGCTCTTTAAAGAATGCTTTCTACTGTACTGGGTATTTAAAGCTGTAGTTTAAGATATCTGTTATGTTTTTAACAGGGTTGTGTTTTTTTTAATGAGCTTCCTTGGTCCCATTTTGAGGGAAGGAGGGTAAATCTGAGTCTCACTAAATTAATTGTGCTGAGGTAAATCACTTGATTACTGAACATTAGAAATATTTCTTCTTTACAATTATTTGAAAATAATTTCTTCTTGCCTAAGTTCCTGTCTTGTTATAAAAAGTAAACACTAAGAAAGTAAATCTAACTAATTTATCTAATTTGAGGAGAATGTTAATGAGGACTTTTGTGTCCTGTTTATAGAACAGAGTGTTCTGAGAGTCAACATATTGTGGTGGCAGAACCTTTACAGCAGAAGGTACAGTTCTGTTGACACTGAAGACGCCTCGGGGTGTGTATACTGAAAATTGCTGACCGCTCAAATGGATCGCATGGAGCTGCACAAAATCAACATAGAGCTTGATGAGGAGAGCAACAGTGGGGAAAGCACTGAAGACAACTACACTGAGATGGGGGATCCAGAGAAGGTCACTATTAGCAGGTATGAAAGGCTTTAACTGCACAAGAGGATTGGCAGGCATAGCACCAGGAGCCCAGATTGCACATTTTGCAGTGGTTTTAGTTGTTGCTTCATTTGCTTTTTTTGTTATTAATTTAAACAAATTAATTTTAGTTATTGCAGTTGGTTTGGGTTTCTACCAGCTTCAATGAAAACACATTTCTGGCTGTAAATCCCCACCCACCCGCAATCCAGTTGAGCAGAAACAGTAAGGGATTGTGTCCCTCACCTAAGGGATCCTACCTGTCAGATTTCACATTTATAGGAGGAAGCATTTCTGCTGTATAACTAATTAAAGTTCTTGCTTGGACAGAGAGGCAGATGGAAGCCAAGAAAGCAGGGAGCAATGCAGAGTGGGCATGAATACTGCTCTGAATAAAGTGCAACTGGGCCCTTCATTTTCTGGAAGTACAGGGCAAACTTTGAATCAAGCATGCAGGGACTGGGTGAGGAAACAGCTTGCAGAGTCAACTACACAGTGAATTCCAGTACTCTGTGACACTAGTGTATAAGTCTTTCCTTCTTTCCCCCCAAGGCAGAACAATGTGTAATATGTAGTTCATGAACCTTTTAACTGACGTTGCTTTACTTCACGCCACAGCTTGGACAGCAATTTCAAGAGGGCTGACAGGGCTTTTTAACTCTATCCTCTCATGTCATTTTATCCTCCCGTACAGAAAACTTTACACTAAGACATCTGTATGTACATACGTTTGTGTGTGTTAATTATTGTGGCACGCACATATTATTGACAAAGCTGGTAGGAACTCCCTGGAGTCCAGAGGAAAGCTAGAATGAAAGAGAATGAAGCCTGTATGCACAGTGAACCAGTAATGTGATTAGGGGAAACACTTGGGAGTCTCCTTTGATGGCAAGAACTGAATAACTTTGTTGCCTAGAACACATTCCTGTTAGTTCCATTATTGGCTGTTTCAATCTCTCCTCACTTACCTCATTCCTTCTGACTTCCGTGAACTCTAAGGCAGAGAGCTACGTACTAGAATAGTGGACCAGTTGGAAGCCTTCAGGGTGCTAATGTTGTTTTTCATTTTGGATATAGTTGGAATGTTTATTCACAAACTTAGAATTTTCAGTTGCCACCTTAATTATTTACTATCCAAATGCACATCCGTAGGTTCTAATAAAAACACATTTTAGAAATAAATGATGATTTAAGGATTGGAATCTGCTGGTAAAACTTGTGTTTATTGAATTAAGCAAAGTGTCTTTTTAAATTCAATTATATCAAAGATATCTCCAATTTGTCCAAATATTGTTTAAGGTTCTGATGATATGATGATCAGTTCCTAATTATTCAGTTCAGTTTACACTGCATTTTAATGTGAAATTTCAGCAAATTCTAGGCTAGCCTCTTTACACACTGCAGAATGCCTCACTGAACAGTCTGTCCCCTCTATACATACATACACACAACCAAGCAGCAATTCAGAAAGGAGTCGAGAAGAGGGACTAAGGGAAACAGAGGGGGCAGGTTATAGACTGCAGATTGGAAGTCGCCTGCTGGACTACTAATTCAGCATACCCATCTCAGGCAAATCTTACACAAATACTAGTAAATGGGTTTCATTTTTAATTTACAATAGAAGAGGCAAGGTCTCTTCAACAATTTTGATTAAACTGAATAGAAATAGTAAGACTTCAATATGTAAAACCTAACCCAGTTATGACCTAGAATGCAATGAGATTTATTTCTTGTTTTATTGTTTTGTTTGTTTGTCTTCAGTCAGTTTGTTGGTGATGAATCAGAAAGTCAGAAGTTCCTTACCAATGGATTTCTGGGTAAAAAGAAACTGGAAGACTATAAGGATGAATTTGTAAGTTTATTAGTAATGGGTGAGTTGTAGGAAAAGAAGCATTTGAAAGCAGGGATGCCCTTCATAAATCACTGCTTTGAACATATTTTTTCTCAAACAAATTACAAAGGGTAGCAATTTAGAAAGACTGGTTATCCTACCAGTGATCCACTGGCAGGAGGAGGAGGAAGAGTGGTCTTGTCCAATTCCCCTCCATACTGTAGTCCACCAACGCACATAGCTGTTTGTCCATGAACCCGCCACCAATGTCAGGAGTCAGAGGAGGTGGCAGGGGGAAGAGGAGAAATACCTGCTTCTAACAGTGAAAGTTTGGTAGAATACAACCCACTGTTACTAATGGGTTGGATTCAAAGGCACCTTCTACAAACTGAAGGTACTTCTGACCATGGAAGGAGGAAATAGTCTTTACCATCTTTCATATTCCAAGATATGGCCTACTCCTGTGAGCTCCTTGACATCTAGGAACAGTATTTCAGAGAGCAGTATGAGTAGGGGAGCACAGTTGGCGTATTTTAAAAGTCAGCAAATGATTATTAATATAATTTCAAACAACACTTGTGGAAGTTGTGGGCAGGTATTCTATTAATTTTTTACCTCCGGCACCAACCCTCTGGGAGGGTTGGGGACAGGGTGGGTGTTGGTGGCATGAGCATGATAACGTCACTTCCAGGGAAAACCCTAGAGCTGCCACTTCCTAGAGCCACTGCTGCCACTTACTCCTGGATTTCCCCAAAAGTGATATCATCACGCTTGTGATGCTGGTGAGTTTTTAAATTTCCCCCCTCACAACCACTTGGAGCAGCATTTGGGGTGGGGGATCCAACTGGGAGCTAGGCCAGTCCCATATACAGAGCACAGAAGTGACAACGGAATTGTTGTACAAGTGCAATCTTGCACTTTCTTATATGTGCTCAAGTTCAAGCAACCTCAAATGAAAATAAACTGGAACTTGTGTTTCTGCATTAGGAGTCTGCTATTACAGGCTTCTAGGCCAAATTGGGTTTTCACAGGGATGCTGCCTAGTCCTCCAGAGGCCTTGTCCCCACATACAAAACAGGAGTGTGAAGGGATTGGTGCCAATGATATTAGAGCTTGCAGGAAGATCACTTTGGGAGATGCCACAAACCCCTGCCTTCTCTTTTCCTTCTCCAAATGGCCCTTGGGGGGGGGGAGCAGCTGATCCACAGAAAAGTATTTGCGCTCCAACTCTATAAATGTGCCTCTACTTAGTCTCTCCTTTTTAAAAAATGTAGCTCAGAATTTTTTTTCTGATATCACAACTTTGTGCTTATTTTCTTGAAAAAACACATATATTTTTTGCGATTCTCATTTAAAATGTCTCTTTTGATTGTGTACAAGAACATTCCAATAGGGATTTTTTAATTAATTCATGGGGAGAGAACTGGTCTCAGATACACAAATGTTAGCTCTTTTTATAGAAAAGAATGCTTTTTAAATATGATGACAAATCTTAGACCAACAATGCAAATTTCCACTGAAGTGTAATAACTTTCAGAAATTAATAAACTTTGATAGAATGGTTCATTGTGCAATTTCCAGTTCTCACATACCCTTCAGATATTTCAGTGACCTGGGGTATTTTGCATTCACATTCAATTTAGAAGTTCCTGGCATGAAATGAAAATATCCTTTTTCATACTTATTAGAGATTCAATAGAGATTCCGTTGAGCAATCATTGTTTGCAGAACATATATAAGTTAAATAACAATTGCAGAACTATGGTAATCACTCCTTATTTATATACTACGTCATAAATTACCAGATTTATATTCTTGTCCTAGGGAACATCTTTTTTAATGTATCCCTATAGTTCCAAGCAGTAGATGTTCCTGCAAATATAAAGGGTTGGAGCCAGAAATCTACAATTTACACTGGTTCCCCCTTCCTGCCCTCATGTCATTCCTCAGGTCTCCTGTCCCCCAGAAGCAGCATTTGGTGGAGATCAGTTGGTTACAGCGGGAGAGGGGGAGAAGCAGGAAAGTTCCATTCTGACAGTGGGGGCTATAGTGATGAGATGGAATCAGACAAAATTGTTCTCCTGGTTGTTGCACCAATGAAAAGCTTTATTTGCTGCATTTCCTCTGCCAGTGGCACAAGTGAGGTGGGGGTAATTTTACAAGATTCCCCCTCCTCACTGCAGCCTCTAGTAGCTGGGAGCTTTTTGTCCAGAAGTGTTTCGTGACCCCAGTGATGTTTGGAGGGAAGGCTGTATGAAGGAGAAGGCAAGGCAAGATCTTCCATCATAAGTACTTTCTGCTTGCTCAGCCATATGTTCTGTTTGTAGAACTAGGATGAAAGATAAGATCACAGCATTTTGTCTACTCCATAGTTCACATGTGATTGTTGTCAATAAATGGTACTATACAGAAAAAGCCAGTTTAAAATCACAGTATTTAGCAGTTTGTTGTATCACTTGGAAGACTGCCTTGATTTAGCTAGCAAAAGTGTAGAGGTAAGGAGATTTCTTTAACATTTCCTTCACTGACATAACCAGCTATACCTTTTGCTTTTTGTTTTCCACCAGCACCCAGGAGATACTTCATTTGGAATGTCTGCATTTAACTTGAGTAATGCCATCATGGGCAGTGGCATCTTAGGACTTTCCTATGCCATGGCAAATACTGGAATCGTACTTTTTATGTAAGTACCCAGGATATGTATCAAAAAATAGGTAGAGTTTGATTTAGCATTCTGTTCTACCATCACAGGCATGTTCTAATTGTAGACTAAGATCTTGAGAAAACATTCTTATAAGGTTGCCATAAAAGTCACCAGTCCCAAAGTTTACAAAACACAGAGGAGAGATTTCATATTTCAGATATTATATTTCATATATTATTTTATATTTAATATATTATTAAAATTCATATTTTGTCTATAATAGTATATAAAAATGCATTGCACGTGTATATTATCAACTGCTCCTCTCTTTCATAGAGATTTGGGCAACAGTAGGAATGGACTGGGACCTCACTTTTGAGTAGAACTATCTGTATGCATTTTATTCCTGTACCTGCAGGCTAGGTTTTTTCACAGGTATGCTATCAAAAAAAAGAAGGATCATCTTACATTCACATACAAGTCACAGTTATGTCCAATAATAAGTGTGTGTGTGTGTGTGTGTGTGTGTGTGTGTGTACAACATTTTTAATGGGGTCATCTTACAGCCAGGGTCATCTTCCTTTTAAGTAAATATGGGCATGTTGAGACTTAAAGTGTAAGTAAGGCTGTGCCTGTGCTGATCATATAGTTCCCACTGCTAAATCAGTGCTTAAAAATATGATGTCACTCAGCTGACTGTTTCAGAATGTAGGAGGAAAAAGAAATGAGCTGTTCCATTTTCCAGTGGGGGATTAATGTCTGTCAGCTTAGGCAGCTAGCTGATTAGATGGTTGGCTTCTGTTGCATGGCCACCACTTTGTACTGCTTATGAATGGCTCAGGGTTCATATATCACTTTCTTGCTGTTTCATGTATTTTTAGCATTTCTGAAAGCTGCCTTAAAGTCCTACTGGGAGAAAGGTGGATAAAAGTGTATAAATAAATAAATAAAATTCATAGCTTAATCAAGAACAAACTCTCCCTAACATACTTTAACCCTGGAAGCAGGGTATATACCTTAAAATACTTAGCAACACTCATTTTGTCATGACACAAGTCTGACTGATACATTTATTACTGGTCAATTATCCTGCATGTGTCTCTGGTGTAAATTTATATTTCTCTAGACAAAATTGGAAAAATAAAAATGGCAGATCTCTTTATTTTTCATCATGTATTTTCCAACAGCAGCACTGCAATTCCAAGAGTGAAAATTTTACCTAAGGAATAAATAGCTCTCCTAATTATATGTCTGTGTAATTAGAGTGCTACCACCCTACTGTGGAAGGTGAATGCCCTCTGTCCATATGGAACTAAATCTGAAACTTCATGAATAGTAATGCAGCTACAGACTTGCCGTCCTTCTAAAATCTGAGCAAGCCAAATATGCTAGCACTGTGGACAGTTAATGACATGTAGCTGACACATACTATCTACACAGCGTATGTTTTGACGGGCAACAACAGATGTCTCTGAACAAATTTTAAACTATAACTAAATTTTTCAGAGAACCAGAGAGGTTTTTTTAATGATCCCACTTCAACAAATGGTTTAATCTCCTAAAAAGTTTCCAATTAAGACCAACCAAAAAAAATCCCCAAATACTGAACTCAAGTTCTCTAGAACTCTACATCAGACTGAATGTTAAGTACTCTTGTTCCCCTTCCCTTGCTTGTTTTGTGCTTAGCATTCAGTTTGATGAAGTGTTAAAGGGAACCCAAAAAATGTGATAATGTTTCAGAATTTTAAAAATATTTTTGAATTATTGATTTTTTTTTTTTGCAATTTGTAGTCCAAATCCTATACTAGAAGTAAATCTCACTGAGTTGTATGAGGTCTTGCTTCTAGGTAAATGTGCTTTAATTTTGGCTGTATTCAAAGGTTGTTTTTCAGCACTGATGTAAATCTAGTTCTGCTCGCTCTAAAATTTGAAATGATACCCCCTGTGTTGAACTGTGTACATGCTTCTGTCAATAGATGTAAGACTAGGCAGCAAATTTCTTTATTGTCTGTATATATATTTGTAATTTTTGGGTTTTTTTATGCAGAGTCTTACTGTTTAGTGTGGCCATAATGTCTCTGTATTCAGTTCACCTGTTACTGAAGACAGCTAAGGAAGGAGGTATGATAAGCAAACTATGTACTTATTATTAACTTGGGATTCATTCGAAGGATGTGCCTGGCTCCTGGGAGCTTTGGGAACAGGGCAAGGGATGGATGTGATGTTGCACTATGAGCCAATGTCACATCTGGGTAAAACCCAGGAAGTACTTCCTCCAAACCCAGGTGTGACATCAGTGTCTCAGCTGACATTCTAGAAACTCTGTGGTATTCCCATAGAGTTTCTAGAGCTGGTTTTTGCCCAGATTTGATGTGAAAACATAGCACAATATCACATCCCATTCGTGCTGTTTCTCCAAAATGGGGAGTTGATAAGCCCTAGTTCATTCTGGGTTGGTAGAACCCAACCTGGAAAACAAAGTTGACAGGCTAACTAGCATACTATTAAGCAGGATGAAGTAAGGATGTAATTCTCCTGCCTGCTTGACAACCTACCCATCATTCTGGTCCTCTTTGGAAGCTCTGCTTCAGTTGCTCCCACCATCTGAAGCTAGATAGATGACCTGAGAAAGGGCTCTCTTAATCATGGCACCAAAACTTTGGAACTCCCTCCCAAGGGAGAGTCATCTGTCTTACCTCTATTGGTCTCTTCTGTCAGTTAGGCGAAGACTTTTTTGTTTTGTTTGGCATACACCAATAGCAGTTATTAGAATTATTTTATGTTTTTAATTGTTCGTATGTTTTTATGTTTGCTGCCTTGGGGACCCTGATCAGGTGGAAAGGCAGCATAAAAATGTTTTGAATAAACAAATAAAATAATCCCACATCATCCAAGGTTAAATAATTTTCACTTACCATTTATTACAATGGGAGAAATGTAAGTGCATGCTTAACATTCCTATTGAATTTAAAAGTTCTTATGCCAGATCATGGCCTGAGCATCCACTTTTAATTGCACAAGGTAGCCACATGCATGTACTGCCTCAAAAGTCATGACAAGCCCAACCCATCAAAAACATTTTAAATAAAACTATTAATTTTCTGTTGCTTCTAGGCTCATTAATATATGAAAAATTAGGTGAAAAGGCATTTGGATGGCCTGGAAAACTTAGTGCCTTTGTTTCTCTTACAATGCAGAACATTGGAGGTAAGTGGGAAATAACTTTTTAACAGTTCTTGAATGACTGGGTGTCAGAGTCCGGGCCCTCTGCATCTTTGAAGGTCCCCTTTAATTGCCGATCTGATCTGGTCAGAAGTTCCTTCTTGTCAGTGTCACTTGCCACTGACTGAGGGAGCTTTCCAGCTAAATGGAATGTGCCTCCCTGATTGCTTTAAAATATGCCTTCTATCTGGGGCAATATCATGATCCAAAAGAACTTACATATTCTTGGAACTACAGCAGTGGGATGAAAGGGTTATGGAGAAACTATGTCAAATGGCCATCAGTACTGGAAACCACTAAGAGAAATTCTGGATTCCCTCTCTTTGGGCTAGAGGCACTGCTGGGAGAGTGGGGAAGAACTTCTGCTTCATAAAAAATCCTCAAGCCTAATTGGTCTCTTTGCTTTGTGAAGTACCAGAATAGGGAATTAGAGCAGTGAACAAATACCTCAGAATTGACTTCTGGAATTAATAGGACAGCAGTAGGATAAGTTCCACCCCAAACCAGTAGAGGCCTCCATAAAAGTTATTTTACCACAGTGTGGAGAGGAGAGACTAGTGCAGAGATTTTCTGGCCAAGAAGAGTTTGATCTCTGAAAGGAAGATATTATTTTTATTGCCTTTGTGCACCGTTTGCACCATAATTCTGCTGATATCCCTTCCTTTGGAGGTCTACCAAAGAGACCCAACATAGTGGGGCAGTTCCTTTGCTTGATCTACCTCTCACAAACATAATGAGAACATAGGGTTGCCAGCTCCAGGTTGGGAAATACCTGGAGATTTTGGGGGTAGAAACTGAGGAGAGCAGGATTTGGGGAGGGGAGGGACTTCAATGGGATATAATGCCATAGAGTCCACCTTCCAAAGCGGGCATTTTCTACAGCTGCTGTCTGTCATCTGGAGATCACCTGTAATCCCAGGAGATCACCAGCCACCACCTGGAGATTGGCAGCCCTATGAGAACAAAAGGGAAGATGGCTATTCATTCAAGTTTTAACGGAGTTTGATTTTTTTTGTAACAAGAACTAAAAACTTACACTTATGAGAGCACAGATTCTTTTGTTTCAGTACAATTAAGCAATAGTAGGATGCTTCTAATACTGGTATACAGCTTGTAGTCTGAACTGAAGATTCCCGCGCACTTTTGTGATTTGCAAATGCTTGCCTCACAATGACTGTCAAATTGTGTGAATAACGAAGATAGCACTAGGAAGAACAGCACTGGGGTGGGATAAACAGAAGGAGCTAAAACTGAGGACGCTCAGGATGTGGGTTGTGGGTTTTATTAAGACATTCTTCCTCCCCACCCTGCTTTTAAAAATGGGAATAATTTGCCTTACAACAAAAGAAGAACAACCCTGTCAGCATGACAACAGGTCTCAGAAACCATATGAATAGAAAGAGTACCTGTATAATAATGATAGCATGAATGAACTTTCTGATACTGAAAACTAATTTTGTGGTAGAATATAGTTTACCACTCCCATACACAAAGGATGGGATTCACAGAGGTCAGACTCAGTGTGTGGCAGGAGGATCTATAATTGGATCTTCACAGGGTTTTTGAAAAGTAAATTACAGCCACGTGGTTAGGGAAGGGCTAAAGGAGAAGATAAATAATTCCATCCCTGACCCCCACACATACACTCTGCGGTGTTGTTGGGGCTAATGCAAATGGAACCATGCAGGGATGGGGGAGTTAAACCCACTTTCCCATCTTGGCATGGCTCCAGTCCAAATCAGGACATCAGATGGTTGCAAAACACTGGGAAGATCCAATCATGGACCTTCCAGTGTGCTGTCTAGACTGTCTGCATAAAAGCCAAAATAAGATGTATAATTTAGGGACATGGGTAGATGTGTAGCCCGGGGTGGATGCTACCAGATTTTTATACTTGTGATATTTTGCATGCTTGTGGCTCCCCAAGCTGCTTCTAACGTTTCAACTTCATGAATCAGATTGCAATTGCCATCACATGGCGACCAGTTGGGAAGTAACCCCTAAAGTGCTAAACTGCTTTTAAACCGGAGGCAGCCAATACCATAGCATAATGGCATGGATCATATCCATCCTTCTAGTGGCAAGAAGATACTGCCATTTACATCCACCTCTCCAGTTTAGATGGAGCAATTATTGTGCTATTATCTATTTAATTTCACTTATTCTCTGTCACCTTGCTAAAATGTCTTGCTAAAACAGAGTATTTGTCTGTGCCCAGTTCCCCCTCCTCTCGTCTGAAAAATAAAGATACCTTACAGGATTGATATAAAGGTCCAGGGGTCATCGAGCAGGAGCTCGGGGGAGCATGGCTCCGGGAGTTGGTGCCAGCCCCCCCCCCACGGGGGAATGACTGCTTGTGCCATGGCTGCAGCAAAATGACCCCATCCCCTGGAAAGGTCCTTGTTCCTGCGACCAGCCTTCTGAAGGCTTCAGCCACCACTGAAGCTATCCTCCCTGAATAGTGGTATTTCTGAGGCTTGGATTAGTAGCGGTCCCCTCTCTGCCAGCTTTCTTTCTTTCTTTCTTTCTTTCTTTCTTTCTTTCTTTCTTTCTTTCTTTCTATCTTTCTTTCTTTCTTTCTTTCTTTCTTTCTTCCTTCCTTCCTTCCTTCCTTCCTTCCTTCCTTCCTTCCTTTCTTTCTTTCTTTCTTTCTCTCTCTCTCTCTCTCTCTCTCTCCTTTCTTTCTTGCCTTCTGACATACTTCCGGTGATGTCAGGTGGTGTAGCATAGGCAAATAAGTTCTGCTAATGAGTTATGCTAATGAGCTCCTGCACCTCTTTTTCTACAAAATGACCCCTGTAAAGGTTCCAGGTCTTCAGCTTTGGAGGGAGATCTCCTGCTCAGCATCCCCAGTCCTCTGCTGCTGCTCCAGGGAACAGCAGAAGCAAAATGGAGGAGTGGTGGTAACATCACAGTGTCATTTCTGATGCAAACCAAAAAATGGTGTCACCGCAACAGGGCACAATTTAGGGTGAATGCAAGAGTATCCCTCTGACACAGTGATGCCACAGCTGGGTTCACAGCAGAAGTGACATTGCTGAAAAGTGATACCGGTTACGTTGTGCCTGAACCCCCTGATTCACTTGGCAACCCTAAATTGGCAAGATGCTGAGAATTATTTGTGGCAACTTTTAGGCAATATTTTTAGGCTAAACCCCACAGGATTCTGAAGGCATGAGCAAGACAGTGAACCCCACCTCCCAAGGTAGCAAACAGAAAGGGAACTTATATGAGGATGTGCTGTGTTATTGACATCAATGTGACAACAAGAGATGCTGTAATAAATGGCCCCATTTTAGCAGGGAATGCAAAGCCAGCTGGCAAAGGCATTCAGAAGAGCTGAATTCAGACCGAGTCACAGATGCTTTGATACTGGAAAACAGCATAGTGTTTGGTATGAAAAAACATGTGGAGAGGACAAATCGGCTTCTGCCTATGAGCTGCTGTGCTGAACCAGCCTCTCATGGGCTTAGGCTTAAGTGTCTTAGGGTATTTTCATACATGATGCTGAGGGTCAAAATGAAATTGATGTGAAGGAATGTGTGATTAGGATCTTTCAGTTATTGTTTTTAAGTTATAAGCAATCATGAGTGTGGGGGGGTCCAAATAGAGTTGACAGCCCCCAGGTCCAGACAGGGGTTCCCTTGCTTTTGGGGGATCCAATCCATCACTGGCCAGCTGGCTGGTGGGGGAAGCCCCACCCCCAAACCCTGCTCCCAAGAGCAACCACACAGGGCCACCCCTCTCCCTCCCCTCCTGTGAGATTTATAGGGCTTTAGCTGATTGGGGGGGCACAGGCTCCATGCCGATCAGCTGAAGCCCTTTAAATCTCACAGGACTGGAGGGAGAGGGGTGGCCCTGGGTGGTCGCTCTTGGGGGCAGGGCTTAGGGGCAACCCCCACCCCCAGAAGAACCCCCCTAGAGCGACAAGGAGACCTGGCAACCCTAGGTCCAAATCAGATCATATGCCATAGTACCCAGAAGGGGACTTGACCCTTTTGTGCATGCCATTTTCTCCTGCAGGTAAAAAGAAAACATGTACCAAACAGTTGCCTACATGGATTCTCTCACTGGAGGCAGAAACTGGTCTCCTACCATTTCACTGAGCAAAGTTCGAAGTCCCTTTCCAGCCTAAAGGGCTTCCTCCACCTTAAGTCACTTTTTCAGTATGAGAGCTTCTGACTTTGGAAAAAGGCTCTTTACACTGAAGGAAGGCTTCAGATTTTGCAGAGTAATGTGGATAGGATACAGGCCAATGCAGATGCAGGGAGGAAAATGGCCTTGGGGAATTTTTAAGGGTACAACAAGAAAAGATGTAAATGATCCTGATAACAGGTCTCCTAATCTATTTGGGCCCTTCATACATCCTGGAGCTTCTTGTACTCTAATTTACATTTTGCATAGTCATTCTCTGCCCTGACCTGGATAGCCCAGGCTTGACTGATCTTATCAGAACTTGGAAGTGAAGCAGGGTTGGCCCTGGCTTGCGTTTGGATGGGAGACCACCAAAGGCTCATGACATCAGAACTCAGAGGTGAAGCAGGCTGGCCCTGGCTTGCGTTTGGATGGGAGACCACCAAAGGCTCATGACATGGAGCCAAGCAATGGCAAACCACTTCTGAATGTTTCTTGCCTTGAAAACTCCATGGGATTGCCATTAAGACAGCTGTGACCTGATGGCAAAAAAAATCATTTTCAGTGTTTTGTCAGTCAGCCAGTGACCCTACTCTCTTAATCTTTACTAGTTAAATGTATTTCTCATTACAGCAATGTCAAGCTACCTCTTTATTATTAAATATGAACTCCCGGAGGTAATCAGATCATTTCTGGGGCTTCAAGAAAATTCTGGGTATGTGTTCACATTTTTAATTTGGTCAAAATCATTCCTCTGCTTATAATCTTAACATAACTGATTAACAGAGCATCTCTCTTTCTTCCTTCTAGGGAATGGTATCTAAATGGCAACTACCTCGTGATATTTGTGAGCATTGCAGTTATTCTACCGCTTTCGCTTCTAAAAAATTTAGGTAAACCTCCGTCCGTATTAAAATGTATATATAATTGCTTATTTAGATTAAGCATTTGTATTAACAAGATAATTTTGCTTGTGGATTAACTTTCTGTGCTCAATAACTCACTTTATTGTTTTTGTAGGGTACCTTGGTTATACGAGTGGATTTTCACTCACCTGCATGGTATTCTTTTTGAGTGTGGTAAGTAGTTGTACAAAAAGGATTGCTAGTGTATGCTGAACCTTTACATTATAAGTGCATGCAGTGCTTGATAAGTGTGAATAATAGCTCCAGCTTTTTGCAGTGCTCATCCACAATTGTCTTCCATATGAGTGACATTTTAATATGGTTTCTCTGTGTTCATTAACATAAGGGCTTGAGTCCCACTTAACATTTCCTTTTATGAAAGGGGGGTGATTTTTGCCTTCCCCCTCCCAGACAGACTTCCAGCTCCCCTGTCCCCACCAAGCTATTCTTGGAGGTTCCCCATCTCCAAGGAACAGTATTTGGGGCTGTAGTAGGAGATGGATGCTGGGAAGTTGCAGTCTATGGATAGGAGTCCTTCCATTTTCAGAGTTTAGGCAAGATCCAAGCAAAGGTTTGTTTTGATGTTAAGAAAAGTTACCTAAAACGCCAATTGCAGCAAAGGATGAAATCTCCCTGCACAAGTTCTGTCACAGATTGTACATATATCATCATATATATCATGATGCTGATGCAACTACAGTAGGGTAATGGTACTACATGTTCTTTATCATCTTATTTCAGGTGATCTACAAGAAATCTCAAATACCTTGTCCTCTCCCTGTCTTGGACAATGATCTTGGCAACTGGTCCTACAATAATACCACAGTTCCGATACACATAGTGATGTTACCAAATGATTCTGCTAATTCAGGAGTCAATTTTATGATGGAAAGCACCCATTTGCACTATTCAAGTTTTGAAGAAACCAAAGATCAGCACCAAAGTGGAGTGCAGTATGAAGCTCACAATGAAGACAATGACAAGTGCCAACCCAAGTATTTTGTGTTTAACTCACGGGTAAGGCTCTGTGATCACTTGCTTGGCAGAAAATGGCCTATTTGATGCTGCATGTTCCCCAACACAAACGAAGCTTAGAGTTTTGTTTAACTTATATTTATATTAATGAGCTGAAATATTTACATCCTGCCTTTCCTCCCATCCAATGGGGCTCAAGGTTGTTGAGCAGCCATTGTGGTAATGGCAAGGGTGGTCAGTTTGTTACACTTCCTGCTCAAATTGACCAGTAGATGATTAGTCTTAAGGAGACCACCATAATTCTAAAGCTTCCCCAGACAGCTTTCATTATCAGAAAGTTTTTGTCTGCTCTGGGTCCTGCTCTGGGATATATTTATACAAAATATTCTCTCATACTGGTCATTATATAGCGTTAAAGAAAAGAATACCCTTATTGCAATCTGAAGCCAGTCACACTGGCCAAATTAAGAAGTAGAAATGCTAAACTATACTAAACTGCAACCCTTGGTTTTGTTTTGTTTTTAGACTGCCTACACAATACCAATTCTGGCATTTGCATTTGTATGCCACCCTGAAGTTCTACCCATATACAGTGAACTGAAAAAGTAAGGTCAAATCTACATCTGACTTTCCCGCTGGAATCATTCTAGTTTCAAAAAACCCCGTCTATACCTGTTTCTAGTTTCAAACCATACTTGTTCTAGTTTGAAAATCACTGTCTACATCCGTTAATTGCCATCTTGTGGTCAAGCTAGCACTGCACTGGTTTAAACAGATCCTGTTTCTTACTGCTCTTCAGACCCAGGGAGTGAAACTTGAAACCAGTGTGAAAAGAGTGTAGGAAAAGACAGCAGTCAAACTACTTCAGAGCGGAGGTGTAAATTTGGCCTTAGATCACTGCTCAGAAATCTACCCTTTCCAACCTCTGTACTTAAGCAAAGATCATTTTATTTATATTTATACTCTTTGGATATTTCTGCTTTCTATTCTGTACCTGCGTTTCCACAATACCAAAGCATGTAAAAATTATTATTTTTTCATTCACTGATACTGCCTTTCCAATGACAAGAATGTTATATGGTCTGTCAGTAACAAATTGGGAAGAACAGCCTTTCCGTGCAGGATCATTGTGCTCCTTCTCCCTCTGCCTTGTTGCTAAATGAAATATAGCTACCTGTACATTAGGTGTGCAAAAACAAGCACAGTTTTTTTTCAAATAATCCACTTTCAATGCACTTTCAAACTGGATTTTGCCAGTTCACACAGTATAACGCAGTTGTGAAGTGCATTGGAAGTGGATTATTTAGTGTGTGTGATCGCAGCCCTATATAACAAGCTCAGGAAAAAGTAAGATGTTGGTATGCAGGATCATTGTACAAAAACTAATGTAGTGCTATATCTGCACTATTAAATTATACCAATTTATGCTGGGTCTTTCCACAATAAATCTGTAGTTTTGTGAGACACACACTGTTCCAGATCTCTCGCTGCCACATAGCTAGAGCTGTTGGGTGGGTGGGGGGGTATATAACAATTCATCCAGTATAAAACTGACGCAAATGGTGAAATAAAGTCCCTAAGCAGAGTAAGTCAGAAATAAAATCTCTAGAAAAGGTTTTGGAATATACGTACTTGGAATGATAGTCTGTTGAAAGCCTGGATGTATAGAAAGGCTGTGTTTTTGGACAAGTATTATGGCTTAATTGTAGAGCACCTGCTTTGCACAAAGAACAACTCAGGGTCAATTCTTAGCATTTCCAGTTAAATGATCACAGGTAGCCACTGTTGGGATTGACTGTTATGGATATGGCTCTTGTTCAGTGGCATTTTGTTTGCACACAGAAGGTCCCAGATTCCATTTCCAGTTAAAATGATCAGGTAGTAGGTGATGTGAAAGACCTCTTCCTAACACCACAGACAGCTTCTACTGACCTTGCAGATCAAGAGTCTGACTCAGTAAAAGGCAATGTCATGTGTATGTTTGTACTGTTCTTGGCTTGTGATGCTGGAGAAGAACTATTCAGAGTAGACGATATAATGCTAGAGAGCCAGTTTGGTGTAGTGGTTAAGTGTGCAGACTCTAATCTGGGAGAACTGGGTTTGATTCCCCACTCCTGCACTTGCATGTGATGGATGACCTTGGGCAAGCCATTCTGGCACAGCTGTTCTTGAAAAAGAGCAGTTTCTGTCAGAGCTCTCTCAGCCTTACCTACCTCACAGGGTGTCTGTTGTGGGGAGGGGAGGGGAGGGGAAAGGAGTTTGTAAGCCGCTCTGAGACTCCTTTGGGTAGTGAAGGGCAGGGTATAAATCCAATCTCCTCTTCTTCTCTTCTTTTAGATGGACCAGTGGTCTGACTGGTACAAGGCATCTTATGTTCTATCTTCGTATATTTCTTGAAAATCCATAATAAATTAATTGCATATTATTTCTTCATATTTTCTTCTGCAGCCGATCACGGAAACGGATGCAAATTGTTTCCAATGTCTCCATCACTGGGATGCTTATCATGTATCTACTAGCTGCTCTGTTCGGCTATCTTACCTTTTACGGTAAGTCTCAAACTCTTGTAAAATTCAGGATTCTTTTTTTTATTATGAAACTTCTGCTTTCTTGTACTAAATTGTTTCAGTTTTTCTTGTTTTACAAAATGCTTTGCTAGCTTTGTGAAACAACGTTGGGTTGGATCCAACCAGCTTTTCCAGTGTTGAAAAAGGGAGCAAGAATTCCTCGTCAACCACCAAAAAAGCTATGCTTGAGATCATGGGACCTGCTTGGACAAAAGCCATGTGGGATGGGGGTGCAGTAAGGAAGCAAATTGAGTGAGATGAAGAGAAAAAGTGGGCTGGATCTAACCTGTCAGTATATTTAATTTTTAACATGGCCCCATCTGTGGCTGCTTAAATCTAGAAATTGTAGCTAACTAGCTATAGATAGACAAGGCAGATCTTTCAACAAACCTGAGAAAAATGGCAGGTGTGCAGAAAAATGTGAATCATCATCATCATCATCCCCCCACAGAAATATAGAAGCAACACCTGTAGCTTTAAGAAACAAATGTCCTGAGTGGCTGTTGCTAGGCAACCACAACAGTATTGCTAGCCTTCAAGCCTGGGTTTCTGTCAGTAAAAGGCAAGAGGAGGGGCAATGCCCTTTCCAGGGGTAGTTTGGCCTTTGAGGAAGGATTCATGAGAGCCAGGCCTGCCGGCAACCATAACTTACTTCCTACCATTCAACTCACATGACCTACCCAGGCCAAGCTGCTAGTTTTTAAAAGGCTTGCTACTGTTCAGCAGGAGCCACACCATGAAAGCCATTGTGGAATAGTGGTTAGGATTTTAGATTAGGATCTGGGTTCAAATTTCCAGGCTGATATGGGTGACTTCGGGCCACTCAACCTAACCTACCTCACAGGGCTGTTGTGAGGATAAAATGGGGCAGAGGAGAATGATGAAAGGTGATTTGGGTCTCCATTGGGGACAAAGGTTGGGTATAAATGAAGTAAATAAATAATAAATATAGCTAATGATGGGAGGCAGATAAAAGGCAGGTTGGCTGATAGGTGGGAAGGAGAGAAGGAAGCTGGTAAGAGGGAGAGGATATGGGGGCTGTCAGGAAAAGAGGAAACTGTGTGGAGAGGGGGTTACAGGGGAAAGTGAGGTACCTTCAAATCCTTAAAATTTCCCCGCCATGCAGCTGGACCAGACTTTTCCTGGGGAAAGGCTGCCAGGGAAAGGGAAGGAGGGAAAGCTGAAGATGGAGGGACAGATAAAGGTAGGTAGTCTAGTGAGTGGGAAGGAGAGCAGAAAGCAGGTAAAGGGTAGAGACTATGGGGGCTTTCAGGAAAGGGAAGGAGGAAATAGTGGGAGGAGATCATTGAGATGCCCCACAGAAGTCCTTGTGGGTGCTCCACTTGTTATTCTAAAATTCCTTTAAGGGCTGTTATTACATAGTATGAAAGAAATGGTAGGTGCAGGCATGAAACTCTGGACTCTGCAGACATAAGGCCATGGTTGGTTTTCCTTATCCATGTTTAATTATTACATTTTAGTTCTTAAGCTCTACTTAAAAATCAGCTGAAACCAAGATATGAAGCCATGTTTTCAACAGGAGTGGCCAATCATGGCTTGTATGAACCATGGTTAATTGTTACATCTACATAAAACAAAGTATGATTGTGGCAGCTTCCTCGTCTACTCAGCCTCTCCGCTTGCAAGGTGACAAGCAATTCTCAACAATAATGACAAGACTGTGCATTTTGAGTGCAGTCACAAGCAGAGTTAGTACTTCTTCATCCACTGAAGTCAACTTTGTTTAGGACTGCACTGCCAGAATCTCAGCCTGGGTTCAGGCAAGAAATGATCACCAGTTCTGACAAGTATTATCTCTACACTAGATCTAACCTGAGACCTGTAATTGTCTGTCTTGTGATACTATCTGTGACTTCTTTATTCAATTGCTTTTACCCTTGGGGATATTTATATTGAATGAATGAGGAATTGTCTGAAAGAATTTTTTTTTAATTTCTTTTTTGTAGGAGAAGTTGAAGATGAGCTACTTCATACATATACCAGAGTGTACACTTTTGACACTTTGCTCTTGATGGTTCGCTTTGCAGTGCTTGTGGCTGTGACACTGACTGTGCCAATAGTCCTGTTCCCTGTAAGTCAGAACTCTATTCATATGTTACTAGCCCAGAGCTGAAATCTCTCTCTCTCTCTCTGTGTCTCTCTCTCTCACACCCACACACATTCATTGAAATTCACTTGACAGTGTTTCCTCCTGCCATGCTTTTGAACAAGATTCCCTAGTGTGGTGCCCATGGGTGCCATAACATTTCCCATGTACTTCCCTTGGCACCCATCAAGTTTTTTCAGAAAGTAGGTGGAGCCATTGTAAGGCAGGGCTTGTTATTGTCTGCCTTTATTCAAAGGGTTTTCCATTGGAGGATCAGGAGGACTGGTAAGCAAGTACCCAGGCTTTCCTTAGTGTATGGTTCCACTCTCTGTTCAGTCTTTCCATCTTCTCAGGAGGTGTGAGAAGGGAGGTATTCCATTTGACTCCACCTTTTGTGGCAGCCATTTTAGAGTGACACTTACTACCTCCTCTCAAAATTCCAAAGGTGCCCACAGACTTAAAAATATAGCAGACTTCTGATTTAGCACTGAAGAAATCCAAGCCCCCTCCCTTTTTTACTGTACCCTCAGCAGGTAAAGTGTAATTATAATTTATAATACTAGTCCAGGGGTGGCCAACCTTGCTTAACGTAAGAGCCACACAGAATAAATGTAAGAGCCACATAGAGATGTCTGAGAGCCGCAAGACAGAAACAAATATCACACACACGTTTTTATTTTTAAAAATATGCAAATTTGCTTTTTATTAACGTTAAATGGGACTGCCAAAAATAAAAACAAACGAGGAAAACCAGTTATAAGAAAGAGAGAGAGAGAAACTAGGAAAGCAAATAGATGGGAGGGAGGAGGGAAGGAAGGAAGGGAGAAAGAGAGAAAAAGCATGCCTCCCCTTTGCTTCCCCAGCCGCCCTGCCAGGAGCCGCACAATATGTGTGAAAGAGCCGCATGTGGCTCCCGAGCCACAGGTTGGCCACCCCTGTACTAGTCTGTCTAAGTTGATACTGCTTACACTGTGGATGGTGACCCTACAGTGGGTTGAAATTCCCTCACAGGAGTATCATGAGCCTCAGTCTCCTGAGTTGAGAGTTGCTTCTTTCTAGCAACAGGCAGAGCTGCCAAAGTTCCTCTTTTGCCCTGCTCATTTCCCAGAGGCTTGGCTCATTCTCAGCTGCTGGCCATACAGGAGGCAGTAGCCATAGACTATGCCAGTTGCCTTCACCAGTTGAGCCCCAGTGTTTGGCACTGCTAAGCTGCAGGGATTTGACTTACTCCTGCCTGATGGTGACATAGGACTTGCACCAGCAGCAGCTGGGTCCACGCTGAACCCTGCCAGTGATGTTGGATCCCATTTCCCAAAATTTCAGAACCACTAAATACTGTCATAGTTTCATTACATTCTTCCTCCAAAGACTTGGTGCTTCTTTCCTCCATTTTATCCTCACAGCAGCCAGGTGATGTAAGTTAGGTCAAAAGAGGAAGACGTCTTTCACATTGCCTTAAAAATTCCCTTGCACTATCTGATGTTAGTGTGTTTTTTCTTGTCTTCAAACAACTTCATAAACATCCCACAGCTGTCTCATTTCTTCTCCATTCCCCCGCTCCCCCATTCCTAATAAAACTGGTTTCTCCCACATTTTTTTTCAAAGTGAAAAGTATTTACAACAAAACCTCCGCTCGTAATCTGAACTAAGTTTTTCACATTGGTGACTTCTGTCACAGCACACAGACACACACACACACACAGACACACCCCGCCACCAGCAAAACCCACCCAGAATGGGTGGGCAGGTTTGGATGGTTTGTTTGTTTGTTTTTTAATTGCATTCCAGTGCTGAAACATTTCAGCAATGGAAGGTGACTGCATTGAAAGGAACAGTCATTCTCATTGGGGGTAGCTTCCTTTTTGGCTCTGCCTTGTGAGTGTGTGTGTGTGTGTGTGTGTGTGTGTGTGTGTGTGTGTGTGTGTGTTAGAGTTGCCATTGGCCCGATGGGAGATCCCCCAATTTTGTGAGCTCTTGTCCACTGCCGGCCAGCTGGCCAGCAGGAAGGAATCATCCCCAACAGTGACATCACACATGACATGCCCGCGTCACCTGGAAGTGACATTGGCACATAGGCAACATCAGAGGGGGGGGGGTTACACTGGCTTTTTGGCAAAACTCTATGGTTTTGGTGCTGATTTTTCTATATAGTTTTGCCTAAAATCCAGAGCATTGCCGCCAATACGCTGACATCACGGCCAGATGATGCAGGCATGTTGCATGCAATGCCACAGTTTCTGGAGGAATGGGAAGTGATGTCACTTCCCACTCCTGGAACATCCCTCCATCCCGCTGCTGGCGGGCAAAAAGGACTGGCAACCCTAGTGTGTTTGTTTGTCTGGTCTGGTGAGAGAGCCATCTTGGTACAGTGATTAAGAGTGGCAGACTCTAATCTGAAGAACCAGGTTCAAATCCCCGCTCCTCCACATGAAGCCAGCTGGGTGACCTTGGGCCAGTCACAGTTCTTTCAGAGCTCTCTCAGCCCCTAAAAAACAAGTCTAGCCCACCACTAGCATAATGCTAAGAGCTAGAACTTGTAGCTTCCAGGCAATCTTTGGAGAAAGCCATGATCATGTCTCCCTCTTGCTTTACATGAGAGTAGACATACTATCGGAGCCAATGGTGCTACTCATGTAAAATCCATCAGATCATCTCTTGACCCTTCACACCTCTTTCTCCCCAGTTGCAAAAACTCTTCTTCATTGTTACATTCTTTTAATGTTTTCAGTTTAAAAATGTCAAGGGCCAAGTGACTGAACAAATAAATTATCTTTTGTGCTTCAGCATTGTTGTTTGAGAGCCTACTGTGCTTTACACAAGAGTAAATGGGGTTACTCTCATGTAAGGAAGGCAGAGCAAACAAGGCTGTTGAAATGCTCAAACACTTCAGCGCCTATGCAAAAAAGGGGGAGGACCCGGAACAGAGGGAACCCATAAGGGGAAATCTGAAGTGATCCCACCAATAGTGCAGTCATCAGAAGCGGCACAACACGTGCAAAAACACAAAAGGCGGCTGCAGTCTGAAGAACCCTAGAGAGAGAGAAAACTTGGCCCAAGGTTATTCAGTAAGCTTTATGGCTGACTGGGGACTGGAATCTGGGTCTCCTCAGTCCACCTTAATCACTACACCTCATTAGCTTTCATCCACAGCTAGAAGACAGTCTGCCATTTTCTCAAGGTGCCTTCAGCTGCTCAGGATGCATTTCAGACAAAATAATAGGAAGTGCAACTCGTGAAGATCTTGAACATTTTCAATAAGCTGACGTTAGTTGACAGACGGCTTTGAGACTGGTGGAATGTCAACAGTAGATCTTACATAAATTACTCCTTTCTCCACTCCAGTCGAGCAAATATGCGTTATCCTTTTCTAATTGGCTTTTCCCCAGTCTTTCCTTGGAAAATCTCTATCAGTTTTCCCTTGATTCATGTCCCAGGCCTTGGCAGAAAGCTCAGTAGCAAGATTCTCCCTCTGAAAGAATAAAGCTTGCAACTTGTAAGAGAAATTCCAGTTCTGTTTGGGGATTGCAATAAAAAAGTCTTCCAGTTTCTTGCTCGGGGTTGGCCTCCTGTAGCCTGGTTGGTGGTTCGAGGAATGGACTAGAATTCTGTGACTATGTGTGCACTTTGTCTCTCCCCCACATTAAGCAAATAAACTTTTTTGACAGATTATAAATGGCCAGGTGTTGTGGGAAGCACAAGTTCAAATCCCTTCTTGGTCACGAAGCGGACCAGTCATGCCCTGTCAGCCCAACCTCCTCTTAGGGTTGCTGTGAGAATGAAAGGGAAGAGGAGAGAAGAATGACATATGCCACCCTGAGTTCCTTCAAGGAAGGGTGGAATAAAAATGCACTAAATAAATATATTAACTTTTTTTTCTTACCTGTATAATGACCATCTGCTTATTTATCATAAAAATGGTTTTCTTTTTAACTGATTTATTCTGTCTAAAATTAAGCAATCGACTGTGCTTATGAGACTCATAAACAGGTATTGGGGTGGGTCGTAAGAGATTTTGTGGAGTCCTCAGCAGCTTGAACAACTGAGGTAGTGGTCATTTCGGTCTTTTTTAAAGAAAAAAAATGTTCAAGGAAAACTCTGGCTAGGGTGCAAGGTCATCACCAAGGAAAGGAAAAACTGCTGCTTGGTTCTGGCTTTCAGTGATACCTGTTCAGTAGCTTTCAGTGGGTTTACAGGGCTCCTGCTTATGTTGCAAAAATAACAGGAAGTGTGCTGTCTTCAGGGAAACGACAGCCACGCAGAGGTAAATGCAAGTATTGTTGATGGAGCCCGTATAGTCTGCATCAGACTTTCCCAGCTGATGTAGTACAACAGCTCTCAGCAGACTGAGTTTCTCCCGTTACAGCTGCACGAGGTCTGGAAAGGCGATCCTGTTGCAAAGAGTGACGTTTGCATTCTGTTCCACAAGTCCCTCGCACTCCCTGCTTTCAGGCATCATGCCACATTCTGCCAGAAGTAATACTATATTCCCACAGGTGTACAGAACACCAACAGAAGCCAGACACTCCCAAACAGGTCCCAAATTGCCATGTTCACTCAGAAAACACTCCCAACTAGTATAGACAAACTGGGCAAGGAGACGGAAGCCATTTGGAATCCTCCCCCCAGTTCCAAAGCCTTCCTCTCTGCAGTTGTTTTCACACATGTTGGATAAGGCACTTGAAATGCACTGTCTGTGTACCAGTGATCACATACAATTGGATTTTCCTGTGAGAAACAGGAAAATTGACTTGCCAGTAATCACTAAAGTGCATTGAAAGGGCATTATTCAACATGTGTGAAAGCAGCCCAAGATTCTATAGTCTCTCCCCCGCTTTTGCTCCCCTCCCCCACTTGACAAATTCTTCACATCACCAGGCTACTTTTTTCCCGTTATTTTTTTTATTTTTAAAAGTGGGATACAAAAGGGGAAAAGGGTAAGGGAAAGTGTAAATTCATCAAAAGTTATCAAATATAATGAATAGTTGCATACAACAGTAGAATCAACTTTATTAATAAAAAATACATTGTTCAAATATAGAAGCAGCAAATAAAACATCATTATTATAGTATTCAGGAATAAGTTCTCTCTTGGAAATAAGAAACAAAATATTTCCAAATATTCCGCGATAGTCTAATAAAAATAAACAAGATTACATCTTTGACAATTACATTTCTGCACTGAGTTTAAACCATCCTTAAATCCTGGATATTATCTTAATCACATTATAAGTCTTATTTTTACTAAATATTTTAAATACTTAATGGAATATTAAATAAAAATTAAACTGTAATAAATATCGTCACCTTTTATATAATATTCAGATAAATTCAAGAAATTTCAAGAAATTTAACTACTCCCATAATATGAGTAATATCACAAGGATATTTTTGAATGGTCTAACTATCTGGGGAATCCCCTAAGTACATAGAGACCCCCAGGGGTCCTTTCGTGGAAAACCGGTGCAGGAGCTCATTAGCATAACTTATTAGCATAACTCATTAGCATATGCCACATCCCCTGACATCACCAGAAGTGTGTCAGAAAGGGAATGTCAGTTTCAGCCCCATTATACCCTATGGCCCATTGAAATCAATGGCAAAAACTCATAGGGTATATGAGGGTCTAGAGGAAAGGGGGTTTGAGGGAGAGGCTCCAAACTTGCAGGGTAGCTGCTGGGGCCTCTCCTCGAAATACCCACCAAGTTTCAAGAAGATTGGACCAGCCTAAGACTCAGGAAGTCCCCCCCCCACACACACTGCTGAAGTGCCCTCAGGCCATACCTGTCCCAGCTTTTCTTTGTTTTCTTGGGATATATTCATTACCATAAGAATGGCTACTCCCACAAACTCCAAAACTTGGAATGTAAAAGAAATTGGGGGAGAAGCTTTTTCTTTTGACCAGACTACTGTGAAGGCAGTTTTAGCTTAATCCCTGAGAATTCACAGATAGGGATGCCAGCCTCCAGGTGGGACCAAGGTATCCCCTGGAACTACAGCTCATCTCCAGGCTACAGAGATCAGCTCCCATGGAGAAAATGGATGATTTGAAAAGTGGAGTCTATGCTGTTGTTCCTCTCCCCACCCCCCACCCCCCCCCAAGGTCCCTGTTGTCTCCAGGCTCCATCCCCAAATCTCCTGGAGTTTCTCAAGCTGGATCTGGCAACCAAATGTTAGCCAGCAAGGCACTTTTCTGTGCTCTTATGGATTTTTATATCCATAAGTTTGAACTCTGTGTTGCCAGCAGTGGTAGGGCCTTGCGCTTTCTTCTTCACATAGGAGCCAGCTCCAGCCCAAGCCAGGAGGCTGACACCCCAAACAGTTCACCCAAGACAAAGATAAGGGATTCCTCTTGCCATGAGGTTTCCTTATGTCAGACATCCGCTGGCTAACCCCCATTCCCCCACTATACATCTGGATAGTTATGCTAACTAACCTGCCTAGCAACTAATGTGCCAGCCATCAGATACTTGGCTAAAACCATCAACTGACAATAGGTATGGCCAGGTGAGTCATCGAACCCCAGACTCAGTGTCTGTTTCCTGGTGAGGTCATACTTTTGCAACACTGACCAAACCCCTGGACCTCCTCCCTTTGTTCACCTTTAACCTATAGCAAGGTCCAACAGGGATGGACCGCCTAGTAGGAGTGTAGTGGGTTGTGGTCTGCAAAGCCCGCCCCGAGACCCCCAATAAAAGTCCAAACCGAGAGTCACTCGGTCTCTTGAGCCGTCGCCCTCTATCTTACCTATTGACCCTTCAGTCCAGCTTTCTGTCCCCAATCCTTGCCTCCATCTTTGAACCCCTTTTTCTCTCTCTGGACTCGCGATCCAGGAGAACCACGTGGTCTTGCCGGTTCAAGCCTCGTGGCCCCATAGCTTTTATACCTTTCTTCCCCAAATCCAATTCATCTTGACATCGGACAACGCATCTAAGGTAACGTGCTTTCCCCACCAACGAAACCTGCTCATGCAAAAGTGCTATTTTCTCTCTTTATTTTATTAGACCTGTAAGATTGTGTGTGTGATTACGATTTTTGTATGCTTGATTACATGATCCAGTAAACAACATTGAACTTGGAACCCGCCTCACGTGCCTCTTTCCTTGAGATCTCCCGGGAGGGGTGGGACCCTGGTATAGTTGGCAAGAACCCGTGTATTTTGCTGATTGCTAAACGTAAATTAAAGCAATTCGGCTAACACCTAACCCCATACCCTTCTGGTAGCCAAGGGAACCTGGTAACCCTATTCACGTAGTGTAAACCCAACATTCACAGAGTGGAAGCTCCTTACAAAAATATATGGGGTGACATCATTTCACCACAAGTTTTTCCTTGTCTGTAGCTGTCCCTGTTGTGTAGCATAAATCATCCACACAGGGGCAAGTCAGTTAAATGTCGAATCCATTGGAAGAATTTGATTTGGGGGGGGGGGGGGGGATGGAACCCAGAAGATCTGTCTGCATGCTTTTGAAGTCTTCAGCAAAGCTCCCATTGATTTCATTCCCATTCAGCAAAGCTCTGAATACACCCCGATATTCTGGCAAAACAATTTGTTGACTATTCAGATTCTACACTTAGAACCTCTTGAACTAGTCAGAGAATTTCAGTGCAACACTATCTGGAGCTGGCATGCAGACATGCTGTTGACCTTTTACCTACTTAAGTCTGAAAGCTGCAGAAATGTTGTTCAGCTTGGGGAGGTTTGTTAAGAGATTTGGAGTATAATCCTTACACGCTTCTAGGTCCAGTGACTTCCATGGATTTAGAATGGTGTAATTCTTCTTCAGATGCATGCACATGGAAGTTTATACTCAGATTTAAACTTTGTTAGTCTTAAAGGTGCCACTGGAGTCCAGCTTTGTTCTGTTGCTTCACACCAACATTTGAATCCACTTTTTTTACTGAAAGTATTTTAGAAAGAGTTTCCAGCAAAGGTGGCCGCTTCCCCGTGTATTATATGCTGAGGTTCAGGATTTTCTCTGTGTTGTACTTTATTTTTACTATTGTTTCTTGAACATCTGTTTTTCTGATATCTGAGAAAGATATTTTTATTTATTTTAATTACCATTTCTTGCTGCACAAGTACATAGTATATCTTAAGATAAACAAAGTATGTTGATCTATCATTTCTACTTTTTTACAGATTCGAACATCAGTTTCTACACTTTTGTTCTCAAAAAGGCCTTTCAGTTGGATAAGACATTTTCTGATTGCTGCAGTAATCCTTGCACTTAACAACATCTTAGTAATTTTTGTGCCTACTATTAAAGATATCTTTGGATTCATAGGTAACTTTTTTTTAAAAAAATCCTCAATTTACTATCTTCAATGAAAACAGAATAGCTTATGTTAAAGAGAGATCTAGTATTGTGGAGTGGTTACAGTGTCCCACTAGAATCTGGGTGGCCTTATTGTAATCCCACCCTACCACAGAAGGCTGCTTGGGCCAGTCATGAACTATCTTAGCCTCACAGAGTTGTTATACAGATAAAATAGAGGAGAAGATAAACAATATAAGCCACTTTGGATCCTCATTGGGAGAGAGGCAGGGAATAAATGAAGAAAGTAAATAAATACATGTAAAGTAGAGCATAATACGGTTAACAAAAGTCTTCAAGGAGGGTGTGAAATGCATCATGTTTCATGTACAATAAAATCATACAGGCCTGTGACCTAGTTCTCACAGAGAACAGATGAGATAGTGAATCTGTTTCTTGACACCACTTGTGTTTACCAGCACAAGTGCTTCCTACAGAAACATTTGTACACAGAAAACTAGATGTTGGGGAGAAGAGTTTCACTCTAGCCTATTCTTCTTCCTCCGCTCCTTATTCCCTCTCAGTTTGCATGGTGATTTACAGATTACAGGAATGCAGTTCCCTGCTCCTAAGGAACTTAATAGCTAAAATTTGACCAGGAGAAACAAACACATAAGAGAGTGAGATGGAAGCAGAGATAAACACAGGAAGAAAATACGTTCATTTCAGTTATACATACCAGGCTTAGTTTCAGTAGGGGATGGGAACTACAGGATTGAGCCGAAGGTCTGGGAGACGAGATGATGGGATTTGAAGAAAATAATAGAACTGGCACCATGCAGGTGTTCTGGGAGGCCATTCCAGGCATAAGGGGCAGTAAGGGGAGAAAGAGAAGAATTGTTTGAGGCATCAGGAGACCCTTAAGCTGAAGGTGGAAGAGTCCAGGTCATAGGCAGGGATATATCACAATATGAGAAGAGATGAATGGGAATAGGGCTTTAGCCAGTTTCATAGATGATAAACTTGTACTGAATATAGGAGCAGAAAGGAAGTTGGTGCAGACATTTAGGAAGCAGCATCATGTGATCAGAGCAATGAGAGATGGCTGGCTTTTGCGACAGAGTTCTGGACAGAGGGGAAGCATCTGAAGTACTTCTGTAGAAGACTAGGCAATCAAGGCAAGGGATGACCAGAAAATGAAGCAGAGTTTTTTCTCAGGGGCAGAGAGGAAGGGGCCTGTTTCTGAAGTGTTGTAAAAGAAGAAGCAAAATGACTTGGAAATGTGCTAAATATGGAGAGCAAAGGAGAAAGAAGAATCACAGATAAACCCGAGGCTGCCTTCCTGTTCTACAAGAAGTATGACGACATTATCAGTGGATATGGAGAGCATACATGAAGTTCAGCCTTGATTCGGAAGCAGTGATAACACACTGAAGTAGAACTGTCAGACAGATGATTGTAATGGCAGGATTGGGGGCAAACTTCCAGCTGAGTGTTAACAGTCTCTTGGTGGAATTTAAAGTGATGGGATTTGATCTCTGGAGAGAGAATAGCAGATGGCTGAGCACAGACCCTTAAGAGGTCCCAAGAGCTTCAAGTTTTCTCCTGCATAAATATTTAGTAAGCAATAGGCGAGATAAGCAAGATCCAGCTAAAGACAGAGTCTTGGAAACATAGGGCACGAAGGGAGTCAAACAAGGAAGAGTAAGAGACTGCATCAGCAGAGAGCTCAAGAACATGCTAGTTTTCTGTGTGTATGAATGTTCTCTCATGGGGGTGGTTTTTATCAAGGTTGAAGAGGTACAGGCCTCAAACAGGTTTTTGAAGAACTAGTTCTCTAAAAGGCTGCAGGATCTTATTTGTTTATTTATTTGATTTATTTCTTCAATAGTTGTGAGTTTTGTGACTGAGCAATTTTTATCCATCAGCAAATAAATGTATTAGTCTGTAAGCTTGCCTCTGCTGTAAGCTTGCCTCTCTTCATATAACAACAAAGGTATACTTGGAATAATTGATCTATGACATCTGTTTCATATCAGGGTACCACAGGATGGTTACAATGTCACATCACACTGTGATAAGTGCAAATATTATTTGCATTAGATCAGTGCCAGAAATACAGGAAAGTCTTAAATCATCCACATACAGCATGTTTTATTGCCCTTCCTGCCATGTATCAAGGAATCTCAATCCAGAGCAACTAGTGCAGGCACTGACAATCACTATAGTACCAATTACTTCTCATAGGAGAATGTACCTGTGCTTTCCTGACAGGCAATGTTCCCAATTGTGTTGATACAATTTACTGGGAGCCTAAAAGCAGGGGTCATTTAGTAGAAAAAGAGGTGCAGGAGCTCATTAGCATAGCTCATTAGCATAACATTTGCATACGCCACACCACCTGACATCACCGGAAGTATGCCAGAAAGCAAGAAAGGAAGAGGGTGAGAGAGGGAGGGAGGGAGGGAAAGAGAGAGAGAGAGCTGGCAGAGAGGGGACAGGTACTAATCCAAGCCTCAGAAATACCACTATTCTGGGTGGATAGCTTCAGTGGTGGCTGAAGCCTTCAGAAGGCTGGTCGGAGGAACAAGGACCTTTCCAGGGGACGGGGTCATTTTGCTGCAGCCATGACACAAGCAGGCATTCCCCCGCCGGGGGGGGGGCACCAACTCCCGGAGCTGAGCTCCCCCGAGCTCCTGCTCAAAATGACCCCTGCCTAAAAGTATACTGTGCTACAGAGATACATCAACATATCTCTACTCAGTGACTTGCTTTCCCCCCCTAGGCATTGTCTCTCTTACCACATCTTAACAATTTGCATTTCCCACCCCAGGTGCTTCTGCTGCCACAATGCTGATTTTTATTCTTCCTGCTGCCTTCTACCTTCGTATTGTCAAAAAAGAGCCTTTGAGGTCACCTCAGAAGATTGGAGTAAGTAGGCCATCAATGGGTTTGCTTATCTAGTGTTTTCAGCTAGGGATGGGCACAAACCAGCTCACATACTAAAGTTTGTGATGAATTTTGGGCAGTCCATGCTTCAGGAACTGAAGTTTGTGACAGGTCAACAGGCATGAACTTTCAAGTGGTTCATGAATGGATACATTTCCAGACAGAGCGTCTCTGCTCAATCAAAATGCTTACCAAACTTCAGAGGCTGTGTGTTTGGAGTGTGTAGCTTGCAGGGGGTCTATTCTGTACACTTTTGAACCTGCATCTGACATTTTCCCCAGAAGCACTTTCCTGGAGGCATCTCTTGGAGAAGACATAACTCAGACCCCCCCCCAGTTCAATCTATATATAACTTGGAGGGCATGTAAAGGAGCATCAGGGGGAGGTCCCCTGCAAATTTGAGGTCTCTAGCTTGCACAGGGTCCATTCTATACGGTCTGAACCTGTGCCGGTCATATCCCTGGAAAGCACTTTCCTGAGAGCACCTTCTTTGGGGGAGCCATAACTTGGACCCCATAAATCCAATCCAATCCTTGCCAAACCTGAAGGGCAGGTAGAGGAGAATCAGCTGGAGATCCCCTGTGAGTTTGGTGTCTCTAGTGCGCCAGGGTGCTGTTCTACCACATCACAAACTGAACCAGTTCATTTGGCATCTAGAAGTTCATGACAGGTTGTGGCTCCCAAACTGGGCACGCCATGAACCAAGAACTGAAACAAACCGCATTTTCCTGGTTCATGCCCATCCCTATTTTCAGCTCTCTTCTGTATTCATCTGGGGGTTTTGTTTTTTGTTTTCCTCTTCTCAGGCTTTGATGTTCCTCATTGTCGGCATCATCTTTATGGTTGGGAGCATGACCCTCATTGTGCTGGACTGGGTGTATAACTCTCCAGGTTCCAAACCCCATTAATCTGGAGGAGAAGAGAAAGGAGCCTGTCTTTTTCTACTCAAAATGGTCAACTGCCACCATCCTCACACACAGAGAAAAAGACTTTTTACCGTATAGATGGGGACAGTACTTCTAGTCAACAACTAGAAGATTCCAAAGACTTTACTAGTAATGCTACTAGGAACTTATGGAATATTAAAGCACCCTTTTATAAGGGTGAGTTATTTATGTATCAAAGCCTGTGCTGTGCTTTTCTTGGCCAGGAGAGAATTACAAAAAGAAATGTGTGCTGGGGGATACACAGAGTTCATCGTGTACATAGTGCTCACAACTGTTACTGCTATTGTTTTGATAACTGCCATTTCTAGAATACTGGAAGGCAATGCAAAAGTTCGAGGGCTACCCTAGTGCCTTTTAAAGCTGAGAGCGCAAGGCCAGAATGTTTATAAGTTATCCAAAAGCTGAGATCATCAAACTCTCAAGTGTAATCGCCAAACTTAGGAGTGTATATACGTATGTATAGTGTATATATATATAGACACAGAAGTGTAAACAAAAGAAACAATTATTGTTTAAAATAGTTGTCCATGAAATTAGCAAGCACAATTAAATCAGGCTTTACACATAAGCTGTGCATGCCAACTTTGGTAAGCATTTTACTCATTAAGCAATAAGTTATATCCATCAAAGTATCATCACAAGAACGCTCATCATTAGAGCTGTGCTGATAAATTCTTCAGTGACACCTTCTTATACCTACTTTCAAACATAAGCGTTTGTTGCTTACAAAACTGGCCACCATTAATTTTGGTAGGACTTATGAAGCTAGCATAGTCTGAAGAATTATCAAAAAAATATGGCCATATCCCTAACATGATGTTTCTCATTAGAAGCACTGCACTTAAGAAAGAGGACATTAATCCAGGGCCAGCCATTCAGTAACACTGCCTTTATAGTTACCAAAATGCACTTTCCATCCTATCTGTAGCATTCTAAGCCACTCTGTACATTAGTGCACCTATATTACTCTCAAAAGCTGCCTGATCCCCACCCTAGTTGTAAAATTTATAAATGTTTATAAGAGTGATGATCATCATGCTGAGAGCCTCTAATATTTGTTAAGCACTTCTAACCGTATTGGCCTGGCTGGATAGGACTCACTTGCCACAAAAAGGCTATTTTCCGCGAGTGCCATCGTGTCTATGCCAGCCTAACTTCTGACCCTGCAAATATAATCCTGTTTTGATTTAAGACACTGAACAAGCACTATCTCAGTCTGTAATTTGTCTTCCACTGTGACTCAAAGGGATGTAAGGAGAACACAAGGAATGTGAAAGGAATGTGAAAGCACCCTAACCAGTATTGTTCAATGCATTTTTATTTCATAAATGTTCAGTTCTGGAAACTGTAATCATTGCTATATATGTACCATATAAATATTTATGTATATAATCTTATTCTCTATCAGAATTTTCATATATGATACAGTGTTTTTGATTTTTATATCTCTATTTGTGTAGTTGTTGTTTGTTTTCATAGTCCTAAACTTTATACCCATTTTGAAGTAGGGAGGAGTTACTTTGATAGGGTCTTAACAGGTTGACTTGACATGTCAGTGCTCGAAATTCATTATCTGACTATAACAAGACAGTGCAGTATTACAAAAATTGGTTACAATAAACTTCAAGAATTCAGGGTTATTTGCTGCTTTTGTCCATCTGTTGTTAAAAAAAATTACATTTAGGCTAAAGAGACCAGACTTTGAGCTTAATACTAACATGCAGCCCTAAGCAGAGATAACCCTTCCACTGGAGTCAATGGGCTTAGGGGAAGGGAACTGTATTCAGGATTGCACTGTAAGACTTCTTGCTAGGAACACTATTTCCAATGTCGATACAATAGCTACATCATGCTAAAGTGGCACATGAACAACTCTGGTGTAGTGGTTAAGTGCATGGACTCCTCCATTTGCACCTGCTGGACGACTTTGGGCAAGCCATAGTTCTGTCAGAGCTGTTCTTGAAAGAGCAGTTCTCAAAAGAGCACTCTCAGCCCCACCTACCTCATAGGGTGCCTGTTATGGGGAGGGGAAGGGAAAGGAGATTGTAAACCATTCTGAGACTCCTTCGGGTAGTGAAGGGCAGGGTATAAATCCAGTCTCCTCCTCCTCCTCCTCCTCTTCTTCTACCTTTGAGTTACAATTCAAGTTAGGGTTGCCACCTTGCTGGGAGAACAGAAGCTTAATGTGTAGAAATGGACAGCCAGCTATTTTAGCAGCATGGAAGTAAATAACATAACCCAGTCAATAACTTCCTATTTTTCACGAGGCCAGTTGACAGCCCTGTTTTCATCCTAGGGATATTTGTGCTGCTGTACAGTTTTTAGCTTTGCTTTATGGCGTATGGTATTTGTGATGGTGATCTGTTCATGAAAAGGCTTTTGGCCAATTTTGAACTGCACTGAAACTGAACTTGGATTTATCCTCCTGACTTCAATGCCATCTAGTGATGACTTTATTTAAGCATCTTGCACAGCATGAATTTTTAACAATTTTTAACATTAGGAAGGTTTACAAAAAAATTAAATAAAATCATGTAACTTTAAAAACTCAGCCCTGGCCACCAAATTTTTTTTTTAAATGCTCTTCTGAAATTTTGGCTTTTGTTGGTCAGGGTTAAAATTTTAATGCTATATGATTTTGGTACTGTATCATGCAGTACCATCCTAAGACTTGGAAGGGTGTAATTCTGCTTAGGATGATGAAGAATATGAAGAGCAGGTTTTTATTCCCCACTTTTCTCTACCTTATGGAGTCTCAAAGTGGCTTACAATCACCTTCCTTTCCTCTCCCCATGACAGGCACTTTCGGAGGTAGATTGGGCTGACAGAAATTGGAGTCTGCTGCTCTTAACTAGGGGCGTGCAAAAAAGCCAGAAATCAATATGTTCAGGTATATTGATCCCCCCAAATATCGATAATTCCCAGTATTCCCAAATCCTAATACCAGGGTGGTATTCAGATTTGGGATTTTTCAGGAATCCTAGTCTTTTCAGCTCGATTATACTACATGGGGATCCCATAGGATATAATGAGGAATTAATCCAGGGGTCTGGAGGGGCTATTTTTTGAGGGAGAGGCACCAAGTTTACAGCATAGCTGCTAGTGCTCCTCCTAAAAAGAACCCCCAAGTTTTAAAAAGATTGGACCAGGGGTCCAATTCTATGGGCCCCCAAGAAGCTGCCCCTATCCTCCATCGATTGCAGTGGAGGGCGAAAGGGTTTGGTGTAGTCGTTGAGTGCGCGGAGTCTAATCTGGGAGAACCAGGTTTGATTCCCCACTCCTCCACTTGCACCTGCTGGATGACCTTGGGCAAGCCATAGTTCTGGCACAGCTGTTCTCTCAAGGACTCAGAATTCTCTCAGTCCCACCTACCTCACAGGGTCTCTGCTGTGGGGAGGGGAAGGGAAAGGAGTTTGTAAGCCGCTCTGAGACTCCCTTGGGTAGTGAAGGGCGGGGTATAAATCCAATCTCTTCTTCTTCTTCTTAACACCTTCTCCAAGCTGCAAGTTAACACCAAAGGTGTTTAAAGGAACTGTGATCCCTTCAAATGCCCTTTAACTACAGCTGTCTGGCAGTCCTGAAAGAACTTGAAAATATATCAGATAGCCAAAAAGACAGCTAAATGCATATTTGGCTGAAAGAGTAGCTCAGCTTGGATATAGCTGAATGCACATCCCTACTCTTAACCACCACACCACACTGGCTGTATCATGTACCTAGATGGCACTATTAGGGTACCTAGTATTAATCTGCAATTTTTTAGCATACCTGTAATTACCAGCTAAGCATGTCTAATACTGTGATGAATTAGGACAATGCGAAGTAGGACTTTCAAGTGTATTAGACTGAGATTAATTATTTACTCTCAAATAAAGCAGGATAGAGAGAAAACCTAGACTGGTAAAATTTACCTTAACCTTTAAAACATGAGAATGCATCTCCTGGGTTAGGCTGGAAATTTCCAAGTTTAAATTTCCATGTTTAAAGAAGCCACATGCCCCTTAAAGATTAATCTGCTTGTATGGGGTGGGACTGGGTGACTGGGGGATCTATGCTGCTGGTTCCTTTTCCTTAATCTTCCCACTGGAAGGCTTCCCAGGAGGATACACAGCGATAGAGAATTACTTGTATGCTAAGAGAATACCGCCATTGTTTATGTATGTACTAGCACTTTATGTTGTGTTTTATTTTATATCTTGTTAGTTTTATTTAAATTCTGTATTTTAATATATTCTACTGTTTTAACATATATTGTGTAAGCTGCCCTGAGCCTGCCTCGGCAGGGAGGGCAGGATACAAATTAAACAAACAAATAAATAATCCACTTTCAATCCATTTTCAGTGCACTTTCCAACTGGATTTTTACTGTGTGAACTTGCAAATTCCATTTGGAAATGGATTGAAAAGTGAATTGAAGGTGGATTATTTAGTGTGTGTGACTGCAACCTAAGTCTCTAGTCCTCTTAGGTCTAAAATCAAAAAGTCACCCCTACAAGGCTGGATTTTTACAAGGTGGCTTCCCAAAAGCAGTTATTCTGGTAGCTGTAGGCAATATGGGCAAAAGTAGTGGGTTTAGATTGAAACCCTAAAACCTGAGAACACCACAAGATATAATTAAAGTGATTTAGTAAAAGAACATGCAGCAATATACAATATAACAGTGAACAGTGAGGATAAAATAATAAAGCTAAATATCTACACTAAGCCCATTTACAAGCAGGCCTGTAGCTAGGAATTTTTCGAGGGGGTGCCAGGGTGCTGGGGGCTACTGTAATGAACAAAGCTAATTTAATTAATGGATTGATTAAATTAAGGCACCCACATGAGGAGAGGCAGCACTAATGGATAAGTGTGAGATCCATTTAAGCTACACACACACTGCAACCATGAGAGTTTGCACTGGTCTCCAGTCTTGGAGGCAGATGAGTGACCTCCAAAGATGGTTGCCCTTTTGTATGTAACATGGGAGGGAGGGGGGAGTATAGGCAGGTGGATTCCTTCCCCCATTCTTCCCTCCTTATCCATCATGCCCAGATGGCAAGCAAGCTCAGACTTCACCATGTGCCCCCCACCCTCCTTGCTCGCCAAGCTACCTCAAACAGTGTTTCTCCTTACTCAAACATAGCCGAGCACACCTTAGGGAGGATCAGGTGAATGAAAGCATGCTTTTCACCATGGGATCAGAAGTCCAGGCATATACAGTTTATGAAAAGTAGCTCAAAGGAAAAACTGTATATGCCCCCCGGCCTTTTGCAAGTGTAGAAGGTGTTAGCCTGACTGCTCTATTATACTATCAATATTGGGGGAATATTAGCTCTTAATAATCAGCAGTAGGCGTTACGGATCAGCACCTATGTATACAGAGGCTGGGCTTCTCTCAGACTTCCAAGAAACTGACACGGAGACTCACGTCAAAGTTGAAAAGGTTCTTAGGTTTACTTTGCAAGAATTAAATGCTTCATTCAGTTGCTACACAATCATACACACAATTATACAGATCTAGGAAGCTAGGTAGAGTTAAAGAGACAGTTGCATTAGCAGGAATATCGATGGTGTCCGTCGGGGTGATATTTACCTATACAGGAAACTGGCGAGGTCCTGCTGGAAAATGGGAGGATATTTTGGGACAAAGGGTGAGAGGGGCATGAATTCTGAACCTGCAGAAAACACGTGTCGGATCCCCATGGTGCATCCAAGGATCCAGGAGGAAGGATGGGAGGAGGAGGGAAGGCAAGAGAGAGTGTAAGTCTTGGGGAGCTATATTTATTGGAAGGTGACGCCGGGGTTGGCATGGTCTGAAACCTCTCCCGGGAACACCTATGGGTGGTCCATTCTCTGTGATACTATCCACTAAGAGGGTCCTAAGGGAGTGGTCAATATTCAAATCTACCTGATGGTCAGGACAGGATGTCGACATCATCTGATGCAGGCATCATCCTCTAGATGAAAGCGGACCCTGGGCAGCCCAACCAGTTTCTCAGGAAACGTCCCGCTGTCTTCGCACCCCTGTGAGATGTCCTTTGATGTGCCAAATGGGGGAAGTTGGAAGGAGGGGGGATAAGCCTGTGAACGTGTGTGGAATTTGTACCCTCATGGAGTCCATGGGTACATGTCTCTGGCCATAAAGGATGACATGGCTCTTCTTTCGTGCGAGTGTCTTTGTGCTCTGGTAGAACCTCCTGGCCTGGAGGTGGCAACCTCAGAAAATGGTATTTTAGACCTTCGTTGAGAATGTTTTCAGTCGCTATCCCCTGGTTACCCAGTCCCATAGTCTGTTCCACACATCTAGCAACATAGTCCGTTTGTTTTGTTTCATGAATCCTTCGCAGGAGTGCAGAAAGCACCTTGCCAGCTTACAAAGAAGCAGCATTTCCAGCAGAGCTTCCTGGGCTGCAATCAGACTGGCAGTTTGGCCTCGTATAGTTGCTTTTCTCTAACAGATTAAACCGGCTGGCAACTGTTCCCTAGTCATACCCCGTCGTAAGATGAGTTTGAGATGGAGTAAATAGACAGTAGTTGAATTTCAGTGCTAACGGATTCCCACACATTCATCCCGTGTTCCTGGCTGTCTGAACTCCCCTCTTGTGAAGTCAAGCTGTTTGGGAAGTCTGAACCTTCCCTTCCATTTCTTCTTTCTTTCCTTTCCTTTCCTTCCCTTCCCTTCCCTTTCTTTTCTTTTTGATAAAAACATAAGAGAAGCCAATGCTGGATCAGGCCAATGGCCCATCCAGTCCAACACTCTGTCACACAGTGGCCAAAAACACCAGGTGCCCTCAGGAGGTCCAGCAGTGGGGCCAGGTCACTAGAAGCCCTCCCACTGTTCTCCCCCCTCAAGCACCAAGAATACAGTGCATCACTTGCCCCAGACTGAGAGTTCCTTCCTATACCCTTGTGGCTAATAGCCACTGATGGACCTCTGCTCCATATCTAATTCCCAAGGCACCCCCTGCGTGCGGATATTTAAATCTGTGCGGGGGGCACCTGGGGGGCAGGGAGATGTTCTGCACACTTGGGGGGCTCCCCACATGTGCAGAAAAATCTTAAAAGTTAGAAAACTTTTGGGGGGATATTTAAATTCCCCCAAAAGTAAAAGCATTCCCTGTGCATGCACAGAGAACACTTTGGCCGTTGGGGGGGGGGGGGCTTGGTGGGTGGTGGGCCTCACTGCCGCCACTGCTGTCAGGGTGGGGAGGGGAGGGGGAGAAGAGGCTCGGCACATGGTGGGCCTCACCACCACCACCGCTGTTGTCAGGGAGGGCAGGGGGAAGGAGGGGAAGAGGCTCACCTGTGGGTGCTTCCTCCTCGACATGGAGCTCCTTCTCTCCCCTCCCCCCACGAGTATCGCGGGTCCTCCTGCTTGTGTTTATCTAATTTCCTCTTGAAGCCGTCCATGCTTGTATCTGCTGCCACCTCCCGTGGCAGTGAATTCCATGTGTTGATCAGGTAGTGATGTTCATATAACTGCATAATCGCCCTTGGCATTGTCAATCACCATGGCCAAGTAGTCATTCTTGATCAGGAGTCCCTAAGGAAGTTGTTTTCGCGCGACAAATGCCCCCCCCCCCCCAATAAACTGTCTCTTTTGTTTCTGTGTCAGAGTCTGAGAGCATCCCATAACTGACACAATGGTAAATGCACTGAAGTCATTGAAACTACTCTCATGTAAATCTGTGCTTTACCTACCCCCCCCCCCCCATTCCATGGAAGAGAGGCAAAGGGAAGGAGGCTCAGAAGGGCCACAGTACCTGGCAGAGAGATTGTGGAGCTGTCAAAAAGGAGCCAGAGCTTCAGATACACGCTTATGTGTATGGGTGAAAGGCAAAAAAAAGAATGCCGCAACAATCTGAATGACTGACCATGGGGCGAGTGCACAGTGAAGCCTGTTCAGGGTGAGATGTCTGATTAAAACTTCCCACAACTATTTAAACCAGCACAAACAGAGGTACAGCCAGATCTCTCCAAGTCTCCAGTGTGACTGCAGCCCTGGTGTTGATTTATGTGTGGCAGGGAAAGAGTGCGAGAGGCTTCCCCCCAGGAATGCCCCAGTCCATCCTGGTCTGGGAGTGGCTGGCAACAGTATATCTACGGCAAACTCCATGGGAAACAGGAAGCAAGATGGAGCTTTGAGGATGACGCTGCCTGCTACTCCAGAAGGAGGAGGATTCGGGAGCTGCTCTGGCAAGACTGTGCAGCTTTATAGCTGGCCTATATACAATTTTGCTTGCTGGCTTATCAGAAAACAAGGTGGAGGTGAAATGGCAGGGTCTCCATTTCAATGGGGACCGCTAAAAATTGGGGGGGGGGGCATAGCCCTGTGTACCCCACGCTAACTACCTCCCTGTTTACAAGCATTGGTTCAAGATCCAGATGTTACCCAGCAAGACTGAGTCCAACAGAGTTTCAAAGTCCAAAACAGGCTGTGGCCAGCACGGCCCACCCAAAATTAGATGTAATCCAGAACCAGGGCAAAACTAGAATGAAAGATCTTTCCTTTATGCCCTGTGTCCTGTGTTGACATGACTCTAGTTCTCTGATCAGATATATGACCAATTATGTAACTTGACCAATCAGGTATGTTGCTACCCTGGTGACCCACCCAATCAGGTGAGTTGCCTTAATGAGCCAATATACTCTGTAGCTATATAGGATAGTAAAGTACCCATGAGTGAGATGGAATGCATAGGCCAAACTCCCTCCTATATTCTTTGGCCTTGAAACTGCCAGGCCCAGTGGTCTGACTGGCACCCATGTCAGCATTTCATCCTTCCTTATCCCACTCTTTGAAGCTACAGTTAGCTTGACCTCAAGTTCTCAGACAGAGCCACTTCCATGATTTCTGCTAGGCTTCAGCCTGAACTGTGGTTTGAATTTACAAGAGATTACTAGGCAAGGTCAGGGGCGTTGAGTTTGGAAAATCCTGGGGGGGGGGGGCTCTTCTTTGCGCGCCCGCCCGCCAGGACCATGTCCCCACCACTGCCGCCTTCCCCCCCGCCTGACCACTCCTGCTTCTGTCCCTCCCTCCATCCGCCAGGGTGGCCCCTGGACGGACAGAGGGAGGACGGAGTGGCCAGGCCGAGGGGGGGGAGAGAGAGATGGCGGCGGTGGCCCTAGGTAGGGCCCGGGGAGGCGTGGCGGAGGGCACTCCATTTTCCGGGGGGGGCTCAGTTCCCCCCAGGAAATTTCAGGGGTGGCTCGAGCCCTTGAGCCCCCCCGTAGTTGACGCCTATGGGCAAGGTAATCCCTTGACAGCCATATGTTTCCATGGGTGCTCGGTCTGGTTTGGTAGACAAGGTGTATGACAACATCCTGTGCAGACCATAGCTTTAGGGTAGGCAAGATCTGTCTTCCTTCACTCCTTCATTATAATTCCCGTGTTCCTTTACAATTTGTGCATACAAAAAAATCCAATTTACAGTGCTGGGAAAATTATATTATTATTAGTGTCCAATTACAGTTTAAGCAAGGAAAGTTCCCACATCACAAGTCAGTAAGACAACTTCATTTGACGTGCCTTTGCTACCAGAACTTGGTGCATAGCTAACATCAAGGATATACTTGGTTGTTCTGAGACAACTGGATAGATCTAAATGGAAAATAATTGCACCCATTCCCAAACTTTGCTCTAATAGGCACGATTGCAGTATATTTCACAAGCATCCACAATATTTCCTCACCCTGTATTTATATCTTTCACTGAGCTGGTTGCCAGTAAATCAAGTAAAATGCTGGAAGGTGCTTGGAACGGACTACAATTAAGTTGGATGAACTAGAAAATATTCCTTTGCTCCCAGTGGTATGCTGTTGACTATAACTAAATAACACATCACTGCTGTGCAAAATTTGGACACATGTGATAACAACAGAACTAGCGTGGGAATATTAGGAAATGCCTGTGCTCTAATTCTGTTGATTAGATTCTTTTCATTTATAGTCTGCCTTTCTCACTGGGACAGGTTGGTGAATGGCAGAGAAGGAGACAAGGGACAGGGAGAGAATATGGAGGCTGCTTGGAGGAAGGAAAGAGGAAATGGCCAGCATTCTAGGCTTGGTTTCTACCAGTAAAATGCAGGCGAGGGGTACAGGGCCTTTTCCAGGGCAGTTTCGGTTTTTGAATAGGAACTCATCAGGTCCAGGCCTAGGAGCAACCATTGACAACTTCATACGATGCAAGTTCTATGATTCACCTAGGCCCAGCAGGTCACTAATGTTGAACATTAGTGGTTAAAATGTAGAATTTGCTGCCAAAGGATGAAGTGATGGCCACAGGAATAAATAGCTTTAAAAGGGGATCAGATATATTCATGGAGGATAAGTCTATCAAGGGCCACTAGCCATGGTGACTGAAAGGAACCTCCATATTCAGAGGTACTAAACCTCTGAATCTCAGAGCCAGGAGGCAATATCAGGGAAGGCCTCAGACTCTATGCCCTGTTGCTGACCCTCCAGAATAACTGGTTGGCTACTGTGTGAGATAGGATGCTGGACTAGGTGGGACATTGGCCTGATCCAGCAGGGTCCTTCTTATGTTCTAACAGCAGTCACCTCACAAAAACTATTGTGGTAGAATAGGGTTTCAGAGCAGAATGTGGAAGACCCAAGTTTGAATCCCCGCTGTGGAAGCTCACTGACTGACTTTGAGCCAGTCACTCACATTCAGCCTAACCTATCTCACAGAGTTGCTGTAAGAATAAAACGAAAGAGAGGAGAATTTTTAAGCTGCTTTAGGTCCCCATTGTGGAGAAAGGTGAGATATAAATGAAGTAAAGAATAAATATAGCTGAAGATGGAGGCAAATAAAAGGTAGGTTAGTTGGTGAGGTTATTAGAGAAAGAAGCAGACAACAGTGGGCCTTGACAGGAAGATGTCGGTTGGCTGATGGGTGAGAAAGAAGGGGACAGAAAAAGGGGATAGGCTATGGGGCGCAGGGGGGGGGTTGGGGAAGGGAAAAAAGAAATATTGGGGAAGAGGGAAATGAGTTGTTCCCTACAAATTCTTGTGGGTTCCCACTTGTATATTGTAATAATCACATGTGGGCTCACTGGGCCCACATGGAAAGGAGAGATTTTTCTTCAAACTTCCATTCTTAAACCTATAATTAAAAGGTGCGGGGGGTTAAAAAAAAACCAAGCACAGTGCTGCTGTAATGTGGGATGGGAAGAGGATGGGGAACAGCAGATCTGGAGACACATGGTTAGGTGAGGCACACTACAGCTCCAGCACTGCTTCTCCTTGCAATCTTCCCAATACAAACCCAGCAGGAAAATTTTTAACAAGGCAGCTGACCCAATGGCTACGGAGACCATCTACATGCCTCCATAGCTGCTGGCTCTGCTGCCTTGTTTAAACTTTCAAACCAGCTTCTAATTGGGGAGACTGTGGGGACTGGTGCTGGAGGCAGGCTGGCAAGGAGGATTCTTTACTTCCACTTGCCCATCTCCATTGCTGCTTCACCCTGCAATCTGGCTGTGTGAAAGCTGTCAGGAAAGTTTAAAATAGACAGCTGAGGCTACAGTAGCATGTGGGTGAGGAAGAGCCTCCCCTCCCCACACTTCCATATGCACAATTTGCAACTTTTTGTTGTGTCCCCATTTATTTATATATCTAATTCTCAACTCTGTCTGTAGATCCCCTCTGCCTGTAGATACTTATTTCTACAAACAGAGGGCACACTCTCCCCAAACAGGTTTTTCTACAGACTCAGGGGACTTTGTGGGTTTGAAGAAAAATCCAATACCTTTTGAAACAGCCACTGTGGGGATTTACTCCTGGCCCTGCCACATTGACAGTGAGACATTGACTGGCTGATAGCAAGACAGAGAGAGATAATGAGTGGTGGAAGAGGGGAGGAAGCAACAGCAGAACTGGAGCTGGGACTGGGGAGGATTCCTCCAGCAGTATGAATGGCTAAATAGCAGGTGGATTTTTTAAAAGGACATCTGAGCTTCTCACCCCTACCTCTTTTGCTGTGCGCTCCACTGCCCTCTTAAAACTTTCTCAGCTGGGGGAGGCTTTTAACTGCTTCTCCCCCTCCACCAGCTCGAGACAGACTGACTGGCTGAGAGTGAGACACACACAGAGAGACAGAGAGAAATAATGGGTGGGGGGAAGAGGGGAGGAAGCAGCAGCAAAACTGGAGTTGGTATTGGGGAGTTTTCCTCACTGCCACTCACATATCCCCAATGATGTTTTTCCTGCAGTATGAATGGCTAACTAGCTGGGGGAAGTTTTAAAAGGACATCTGAGCCTGCAACTGCAAAGCCTTGCAAGTGGAAGAGAATAATCATTCACCAGCTTGGGCACTGCTTCTTCCTACTGCTTCTCTCTTCTGACTGACTAGAAGCCAGATGGGATTTATAAAAGGACAGCTGAGGACACCCTTTAATGAATGGGTGGGCACAGTGACTGAGAGGTAGGGGACAGGTGGAGAAGACGTAGGGTTTCCTCCAACCAGTGTCAGTTTGTACACACCACCTTTTAAAATATTCCTTAGCAACCCTGACTGTCAAAAACTTTTATACACAGTGACATACATGTGTCTGCTATCATTGGGCATTATCATCCTATGCAGCACTGTACAAAGCGTTCTGTGCTGGGAATAACCCTCCATTTCCTAACTTAAGTGTATTAACTGCATAAAAGATTAACCTGTCATTTCAACTGTAGTAATGCTGCCCTCTGCTGGAAGTCATTGGCAACTGTTCACTTTACAAAAGACTTGGACACATTTTAAGCTACTTTATGTGGACAAATGTATGCAGTTGTAAAGTACCTAGTTATTTTAGTAGGCATATTAACTGATTAGTCAATATTATACTTCGTTGTTGTTGTTATTAGCCATGTTTTTCTACCTGGTGGCCCTTTCAGAATTCATTGGCACAAGTTCGGATGATAGCACTGCCTCCAGAAAAGTCTCACTTCAAATTCCCAGTGAAAATGATAAGTTTTCAACCTTGTTGACCATGTGAGCTCCTTTGGGATTTACAGAAAAGTTAGTGCATGCCACTATCGAATGGCTGCCATAAGGAACGGAGACAATTGCAAAGTATCTGCCATGGGGGAGGGCAAGTTTTTGCTTTGAGGAAGAGACATGTTGGCAAGTGCCAATGACACCTGTCTGGTCCATGTTGGTCACAGCTCACCATCAATAACGGAAAACTTGAGCAGCACACAAATAGCTGAGATAGAACATTTTTTACTCTGGTGAAATATTTTTGTTTGTTTGTACAAATCTTTCACATGAAGGAGCATTAAAACTGTGTGACGACCCACCCACCCCAACACACATGCAATTTGAAATGGTATAGCCCATTACAACTCCTTCAGAACTCTGCTACTTCACTTACTGTATCTGCAGACTTGGCCTTCAGTAGCTTTCAAAGAGCGATATACAAGTTTAATAAGGACAACTCTGTGTATGATTATTAGTCATGATACAGAAATGAAACTTCCATGTTCAGAGACAGTAGGCTTCTCCCTTCCATGCGCACACTTTTCAGCAATCATTGGTTATTACAGCAGTCAGAACTATGTACTGCATGATGACACCATCACTTGGTGTTAGATGTTATGAAGAAGGGAGGGGGATATATGAAGCTGCAGCTCCATGAATCTTATAGCATCTATTCCCGTCCCAAAACTGTGGGCTAGTTCACAAAAGCTCTGAGCTGTTCTCAGCCATTTGAAGGCCATGTATGATCCGGGTGGTACACCAACTGAATCATTTTCACGACCAGCACAGCCTTTCCAAACTGCTGCATCACAGCAATCACTGAAGAACAGAACCCAAGGTTTCTGATTCACCCTTTTACCCACTCCACTTTACTATGGGCCTGTGGGACGTCAAGACTGCTTCAATGTGTAGGGAAAATCCTGTATACAGCAAAATTTGAATGATCTATAGAGAGGTCTTGTGATACTCATGGGGGAATCCCATCCCCCCCACTTTCTCACCAGACCCAATGCAGTCCACGGGCTCCCCTGCAGCCACCAGGCCACTGCCTCCCCCTCCACTCTCAGCGGTTCTTTTGAAGATGTTCCAGACAGGCTTGCTGATACTTCCTTCCCCCCTCCCCACTCTCGGCAGCGCATCCAGAGCAGCTCTGAGGCTTCCTTCCCCCCTCCCCACTCTCAGGGGCTTGTCCACTGCTGCTCCTGGTGGGCCTGCCGAGGCTTGCCCTCCCTCCCTGCAATGTTGTCTGGGACCCTCTCAAGTGTGGGCCTGCAGAGGAAGAATTCCCCCCCCTCCACTTTTGTGCCATGTCCAGCATGACTCAGGGGCTTTGCTGAGCTGCGCAGCCACCACTGTCAGGCCCAGTGTGGCTCCCAGGCTGCACAGCCACCACCGGGCCCAGCACGACTCATGGGCTTGTCCTGCAAGGTTTTCCTGAGCTGCGCCACTGCTGCTGCTGGGCCCAGCTCAAATTCCCTGTCTTGCCAGTGAACACTGGAGTTAAGTGGTAACACTGGAGGTAATTTGGGGGGAATTATCTCTCTGTATAGTTTTTTCAAGATTTAAGATTTTTCTGCAAACCTAGAGAGTCCCCCAAATTTGCAGAAAATGCATCCATGTGGCCCCAACCCACTGATTTAGATAGCTGCAGATGAAGGTTACATGTGGCTAAGAGTATATAGATTTGAGCAGGAGAAATATAAAGGTTGAGCAGGAGAAATATACAGATTCTGGAACAATTTACAAACCTTAGGGTCAATAATATAAAAATAAATGAGAAAATAAATCAGGTTTTTTTTTAAAGAAAGCTACATCCTGTATAAACTGATCTATGCTGGACCTAGGGTTGCCAAGTCGAATGTACTCACTGGCGGGGGGGAGTCCTCCTTCCCCTGGGAGGTCCCCCAGCGCGCGTCACCCGGAAGTGATGTCACCCGGAAGTGATGTCACTATGGTACCATAGAGTTTTGGGGCGATTGCCAGAGCATCGCCCTGGCAATGCCCCCAACGTGATGACGTCACTTCCGGGTGACGTCATTATGTGGGGGAAGTCGTCCTGGCTGGACGACTTCAGGGGTGGGGTTTCCCCCGCCAGCCGAATGCTGGCCGGCGGATTGGGAACCCCTGTAGCAGGGGATCCCCCGCCCCCGGGCTGACTTGGCAGCCCTAGCCGGACCCTATGTGTTACAATCCTCAGTGTTTTGTTTGTTACCATGATTCTTGCTGCTCTTGTGCAGCATGATTCAGGAGTTTTGGGTTTTCTATTTAATTTATGGTAGACATCACATCAGTTCCTTCCTTCCTTAAGGGCAGGGTGTGTGAGTGTGAGTGTGTGTGTGTGTGTGTGAATTGTTCCACATTTACATATAGCCCAACACATTCTGCGCTTGTGCAGGCAACTATTTTGGGAGAATTACTTTTTAAAAAAACTTTTCTGCAAGCCTGGGGGGACCTATATATTTGTAGAAAAATCTCTTTTCTCTCTCCATGGCCCCATTCCTCAGATTTAAGTATCCACACATGGGACCATATTGATAATAAGACATATTGATTGGTCTCTTCATATCAGCAAGCTGGGGCCCACCAAAAACAGGCAGATGGGGGACTTTCCCAGAGCTTGCATTTGCTAGAGAGGTCAACTACATGTCTGTTCAGCCCCAGCTGAGTGGAAGTTCATGCCAGCAGGACTATGCACCATGAAAGTTCAAGCAGGAAGCACTATAGGCTTTTCTCATTTCCTGAAGAGCCTAAAGCAACAGGAAGGAGAGCTTGCAGCTGGGAAGGCAAAACTATGGGCTTCTGCAGTCTTAATTTTTCTCAGATGACACCTAAGGACCATACACTGATACTTCTAATTATGAAAAGTAAATACAAGGAGACACACTGCTATACTAATACACAGTCACCTGAAGTCCCTCCTTTTTAGTTCCATAATATATTTCCCTGTGGTAATTTATTTATACAACCCATCAGTTCATGAGAATACCTGTTTGCCTGGAATGGCTTCTCAATATGCACAGTCACCATCAATATATCTAATTCTCAATAGTCCCCTCTGTGTGCTGATACTTATTTCCACAGATAGGGGGCACACTCTCCCCCAACAGATTTTTCTACAGACTCAGGTGACTCCATGGGTGTGCAGAAAAATACACAAAGCTAAAAAAAAAATACTTGGGGAGGGTTGAATTCCCCCTCAATACCTTTTGTAATGGCCACCACAAAGATCTACCCCAGGCCCTACTGCATTGACAGTGAGAGAGATTCTGGCTGATAGCCAGAGAGAAAGACAGAAAGGGAAGGAAACAAAAGCAGAATTGGTGCTCAGATTGGGAAGGATTTCTCCTGCAATATGAATGGCTAAACAGCAGGAGGTTTGGAGCCAGGCCTGGAACTAGGATTGCCTGCTCCAGGTTGGGAAATTCATGGAGTTTCTGTGGTGTGCAGAGTTCGGGGAGGGGAGAGGCCTCACCTGTATATAATGCCACAGAGTCCACCCATTTTCTCCAGGGGGACAGATCTCTGTTGTCTGGAGTTTGGTTGTAATTCTGGGGACTCTCCAGTTCCCACCTGGAAGCTGGCAAACCTAGGCCTAGCAGCACCCTCTGGAGGCAAGGGCATAGACTTTCCAATTTCCCGGGGGTCAAGGGCTGGGCCAGAGGGGGGAAGGGAGGGGAGGGGGAGAGAGAGAGAGAGTAGGGTTGCCACCTGCAAGATAGGAGTCACCACCTCTGCCGCCACCACAAAAGCCTCTCCCCCCCACGCCTGGCTCCCCCACACCCCTCTCCCCACCCACTCCTCCCTCCCTTCCTCCCTCCCTCTCTCTCTCTTTCCGTGGCTGACTGCTCAGCGTGATGATGTCACCCGGAAGTGACGTCATCACACTGGGCATATTGCCGGGGCAACGCTCTGGCAATCGCCCTGAAACTCAATGGTGCCATATTTGAGAAGTGGAGCCTGGGGATGGTGGTTGGGGGGTGGACTTCAGACATATAATGACATAAATATCCTCCAAAGCAGTTATTCCCTCCAGGGGAACTATTGTTGCCAACCTCCAGGTGAGGGATGGAGATCTCCTGGAATGACAACTGATCTCCGATGACTGAGATCAGTTCCCTTGGAGAAATTGGCTACTTTGAAGGGTGGTGTTTATGGTACTAAACCCTGCTGAGTCACTTCCAAGCTCAAACCTCATCCTCCCAAGGCTCCACCCCCAAATCTCCAACAATTTCCCAACATGGAGCTGGCAACCCTCAGAGGAACTGACCTTTGTATTTGGACAATCTGTTGTGATTCCTGGAGAAAGGCTGCTTCCACTGCTGTTGTGGGGGCGAGCAGGTAGGAGGCTGGGAGAGTGATGGGGCAGAAAGAGTGACGGGTGGAGGCAGAAAGGAAGTGACAGGCATGGAGGGGAGAGAGACAGAGAGTAAGAAAATGGGTGGCAGGAAGGAGAAAGAGTGTGAGAGAAGTAGAGAGAAAGGGGAAGAAGCAGAAGTGGGGGAAATGGGATAGCCGTTTCTTGCGGGTCCCCACTTGTTTAATCTAAATTGGGCCCTGCACATATTTTCAGCTTAAATACCTGTAGTGCCAAGTCAGAATAAATGGCAATTGTGTGTACGGAGAGGATCACAGGTTCCCAGTATATGAACTTAGCTGCTGTAAAATTATGCACATAAACATTTTAATTAGTTAGGAGGGGGGTACTGTCAGCAAGTGAATCTCCATAAATAGTACCTCCAATATCTCATAACATCTAAAAAAGGCTCCTGAATGGAACAAAACCAATCACATATATTACTGAACAAAGCTTGAGCCCAGTGGCACTTTAAGACCAGCAAAGTTTAATTCTGTCATGCACACAAAAGCATATGCCCAGAATTAAATTTTGTTGGTCTTAAAGGTGCCCCCGGACTCAGATTTTATTCTGTTGCTTCAGACCAACATGGCTACCTACCTGAACATTATTGAACAGTTGTTGTTTTTAGTATATTCAGACGGGTGCATGTATGTCTGGAAAGGCAAGTATATAAGTTTACCGTTAGAAAGCCTGCATTTTGAAACTGCCCCCCGTCTTTTCTTTGGTATGATCAAGGTATAGAAAGTTAGGCATATATTACAGTTATATATTTAAATTATTCATCCATCATACATTTTCAAAACAGTTAGGAATTTTCTGGTTCCTTTTTATGTCATAGACTGGGTTAGAACCAGGAAAGGAAGTGTTGGAACATATTTCAGAATGGAGGATTTGGGTCTGGTGGCTTTACTTAGGCCCAATTTACACCTCCCCTCTGAAGTAGTTTGACTGCTGTCTTTTCCCAAGCTCATTTCACGCTGGTTTCAAATTTCACTCCAGGGGGTCTGAACAGTACTAAGCAACAGCATTTGTTTAAAGCAGTATAATGCTAGCTTGACCACAGGAGGGCAATTAACGAATGTAAACAATAATTTATAAACTAGAACAAGTATGGTTTGAAACTAGAAACAGGTATAGACAGGTTTTTTTTGAAACTAGAATGATTCTAGTGGGAAAGTCAGATGTAAATTTGATCTTAATTAATCCACCCTCTTCCTACCTTCTAAGAGGTTCTCTCTAGCTTCTAAGCCTTTTACAGCAATTCCAGAAACAGTTTTTATTAGGGTGTTTAAATGGCTACTTCTGCATTCTACCCACAGTTCTAGGTTTAGCATCTTCAGATAGATACATCAGAATTTCCTGTGACTTTGTAACAGCAAGTTATATATTTGCTAACATCTGTGAAATCACTGTCTCAAGTCTAGGGTTTCTTCGGGTAACTAGGTCATTACAGTACATTTTCCCCAAGTTCTGTGAGAAATGATCTGCCTGTGAATTTTACATTTTGCAGATTCTATCCTTTGATAACAAACCCCTTTACATGCTAGAAGTCAAGCTAAAGATCAAAATAATTGAGTCACATATTACAGTGGACTTAAATCTGCCTAGAAATTAACAAGTGTCTCTATTATAAGAACCTCAGAATACCAGCTTTGTTGAAGGACCAATCTGTCATAAAGCTGTTGAAAACCCAGGTAAATTTCCAGTTTTCAGTCTCACCCTCTAAATACTGCACATACTTCATATTTATTAGAAAGACCCAGCAGAAATAGGACAATATTTACAAACTTTTAAATGTCCTTGGCATTTGTACTCTGGTAATTTATAAAGGATCTCTTTTGACACAGGGATGGGAAGCGTTTGGAACTGCAACAACCTTGCAACGTGAGACAGAGAAAAATGGCTTGCCTCTTATTCTTTGCAGGGAGCTGTGTGTGGCTATCCAAGGACAAAGTTTGGTCCAAACACACACAAAAAAACACTGTCAAATGAAAACATTGCTCACAGTTAAATATTCCAAGTCCCTAATTGTTACATATTGCTAATATATTCAGGGATAGAAAAAGGAATATTGTTCTAGAGGTCTGTGCAAAATAAAACATTTTGTTTAATGGGATAGCTATTGGTAGATATGAAATAATTCTTTAGGAAGAGCCTACAAAAGAATGTAAAAGATTAATTGGACCAAGACTGTGAAAGGTTTTGATGAAGGACAAATGTTCATTTCTGCAGACACCAGGGATATTTACTAGTGCAATGCTGCCCAGTTAATAACTATAGTGATGCTTTTACATAACCAGATACCCACCTACTTGTTCCAACTACTGGGCCTGTTTTGATGGTAAAGCTGGCATGAATCCAATCAGCATGGATCAGGCTCTGTCATCTGCCAAATCAATTGATGTGGCACCTGTTCTGTGACACATGAAAGCACTGTCAAGTCACACTCCTATCCAGTTACATAACCTTGAGGGTTCACCTCTCACCATGTGATCACATTGTTTCCTTGAGGACTGTCATTATCAAAGATGTTTTGAAACAGCACCACCATAAGCTCTGTCAGTCAATATGGTAAGAGAAGCATACCATCAAATGCCATTTCTCCTTTTGTGGAAAATTATTAGAGAAGAACAGATATAATTTTCCTTAATATTCTTTTATCCTTCTTTATTTTGGAATGCAGAAATCCTTGCACTTTTCCTATCCTGAGCCTGGTTTAAAACAACAGGGTTTGTTCCAAACATCTTTTAAATGAATGTTTACACACCTGATATATGCAGACATTCCTTTATTTATCCAATGGGTATCTCATTCCATGATTCATCTCATGCAAGTTTATGATGACATCAAGGCAGAAGTAAAGCAAAGGCATAAAAATAAAAAGCTGGAACCATTTAGAAGATATCCCATTCCAAGCCCTGATCTTTCCCAAAGAACAAAATTTCATTCACATTCCCTGCTACTTTAATTTCCTCTTTCCTTAATAAAAGATTTGTATCTCCTGGCTCATGGCTAAAGAAACATCTAAAACGCTATCTGTGTGAAGTGTGTGTGTATGCGTTTTGAGACAATAAACTCTTTTCTGCCCCAGAACCTAGACTTTCCGCTACCTGAACTACTTGATCCTGAAATGAGCAGCAGGCATTATTTATTCATACCTGTCAAAAAGAACAATCAAAAAGCTCCCTCATCTGCTAAAATGAGGATCATTATTACTTTCCACTCTTGGGTCAGATGGATGTCCTGGGTGAGAAATCACAAGGACATGCCTGCCAGTTACAATATTTGACTCTGTTCATAGTAAAAAATGGGCTTTCATAGATACTCAGAAGGATATACTCAGAAAGTTATACTGTTGGATATACTTTAGCAGAGTGCAAAGAGCGCAGCAGAAATAAGAATCACAGACACATGTGTGTTTAGCTTCTAATAAGAATAGTTTACTAAAAAGAAATTAGGAAAGGGTTACATGGTAAGAGAAGAACAATAACAGACTAACTCATCTTTCTAGAACTAAATCTTCAACTCTCTTTCCTGTCTTCGTCTAGTCTGGCCCTCAAAGGAGAGGAAGATCCCCCCAAAGCTCCACCCATGGTGTACATGCCAAACTGCATGTACCATCTCCAATATATTGATCAGCCAATAGGCAATCCCAAGGTAGCTTCATTAGGAATAATACCAGGAACATTCTACTTGACATCGAATTGGCTCTAAGCTAACATTAACATGCACAAACAACAACTTAACTTCTTCATGACTGAAGGAATGATACTTGCAAAATCCCAGCAGACCTTCAGTATGCAAAGCAGATACTCTACCACTGAGCCAAAGCCCCTGTTTGCAATGAACAGAATCTTGGATTCAATGAATACTTAAGGTATTGAACTCCACTAATTCATTCACTTATGTATTTGATTTTTGTCAGGGGTAGACAAGGGACAAATGACCTGCTATGTATATAAATATTATGGACGGAAGTGGGTTTAACTTTGCACACCAAAACCCCATGAGACTTTAGTGGCTGGTGACCAGCATAAGCCTCCGTTTCCTTTGTACGCCTTTTTTAAAGAATTTTTCTCTTTAGTGCTCCGTTACTCATATCCCTAACCAGAGACTTTATGGTGATATCCACATTTGGATGGTAGGCAAAAGGAACAGAATCGCTCTGCAGAAGAGTGATTGCTGTTTAATGTTAACCATTTTAAAATATATATATTTTAAAGTTAAGCTGATAACATTTCTCATCATTGTGGAGAGAGACCATGCAGTCCTTCGGATAACTAACTAGAAAAAAATTAAAAGGAAAAAAAAACATGTGTAGAAGACTTTCCTGGATGATTGTCCCCTAGGCTGAAATACAGTAGCAAGAAAATAGCAACATAGTTGTATTTTTCTTTTTCTACTGTAAACACACATAGGTCCCTTCTACACGAGCGAGATAATCCGGAGGGGAAGCGAGGCTTTTTTGCTCCGGAGCATTTTGCCCCGCAGTTGCGTGATCACACAGGTCTGTGGACCTGCCGGGGCAACTTGCCACTACGTGATCAGATGCAACCACGGGCAAGTTGTTTTTTGGGGTTTTTTGGGGTTGGTTTCCGAGGCACTTAAACGATTGATGAATCGCCTCCCCACCCTAAGGCTTTTGATGATGCGCACATGGAGAAGGGGGAAAAAACAACAGTGTGGCATTTGGGATAGTGTGTGATCACGCTATCCGCAATGCCACACTTCAGCGCTGGAGTGATCACACAGGGAAACTCCAGCTGTGAACCGCAGCAAACCATTTGATACTGGAGTTTCTCTGGTAGCTTTTTACAATGATTCCCCACCGGATCAAAATAGTTTGCGATGGTTTGACAACGGTTGAAGGACGCTTCCCAGATGTGCTGGTGTGATCACGCGACTTTGATCCGGTGGTGAATCGTCCCTCTTCCGTGGCAAACGGGTGTGTATGATCGCACCCATAGAGTGGTTGTTTATAGGCTTTTTGCAGATGAAGGTGACTTCACTAGAATTACAGACCACAAACTTTGATCTTATCACCAATGTCATTTGGGCATATACATGAATTGTCTACAGCTATAATAGTTATTACCATGACTGCAATATAGACAGTTTAAACAGGAATAAAGACTAATAATTTATCACTAGTACACTAACAGCTGCACAACATTATTACAATCTAGTCCACTGTCTTCTTTGACCAGCAAAGACCAACTCATGTTATCTGAGATTCTTTGACTGAAGATGCCAGAGACTGAGCCATGACCCCTCCCCCTAGGCACATATGGCCTATGACAATGTGGTTCTCAACTAATTACATGAGGTTAGTTGAGCTGTAACTGATACAGCCTTCTCAAACAGTGCATTGCCTACGTCATCCTCAACATGGTGTCCATGGTTTCCTAGTGGCCATTGCCCCCTCCAGTTTGTCTCTCCCCTAAAGTAAAGGGACAGTCCTTGCTTTCCTTCATCTCACTGGAGAGGGAGGTGCTTCAGAAGACCCCAGAAGGCCTCAGTCTGAAGAGAGCAATTCATTCAGGGAATATCCTTCATAAGAGCACGCTTGGCTTAGAACCACTGGACATTTTGCCTCTCTGTAGCAGCCATTTTTTGGTGACACTCACCATGCTTTCTCAAAATTTCCACACTCTCAATGAGTTTGGGGGACCCCTTGCCTAAGGTATTAGCTATGCAATCCTATCCAGAGTTACCCTAATTTAAGTCTATTTAAATCAATGGGTTTAGACCGGAGCAACTCCACATAGGATTTCAGTACCAGTCTGTGAGACCATGGACCATGGAAGTTCAAGACCAATTAAGTCACATTCATCTACAGCTCATTCAAGCATCTTCAACAATGATAATATTTCATGCTTGTTTAACTTTGGAATTCCTTAGAGCTCTATATTTAGGTGTTATCTGGTTGACATAGGCTCTTAGGAAATTCCTGGCTCCTGCATGTCTCATTCCAGTTAAGCTTACTATTAAGAACTTGTTATCTTAAGCTAGTATAATGCCAGCCATTGTCCAGTATATATTACATTGGTTTCTGGAATTCTCATTCAGATAAAATGAACCACTTTAGGCCCAAATCACTTAGATTTAAAATAACAGTTTAAAATTAATGGGCAATCTTGCAGCTTTGAACAAAAAAGAAATGTTCCTATGTGAAAGCGCTGGACAGAGTTAACAGGAGTTTAACTCAGAAGTTTAACAGGAGGTTAAAATCCCCAACTAAAATGTTTGGGAACTGTGCAAGAATGCCTGTGTGCTGCACTCTACAATAGAGCTTGTGCAAGAGAGCTTGACATTAGATAGTGTTCAGTGATTGTTTTAGGGAAAGAAATAATCTTGTTCTTAAAATGGCAGATTTAAACACAACAAACTTTGCATTTGTAATTTTCTATAGAGAAAACAGTATTGGCTTTTTGGGATTTACATTTGATAGTTTTGTAAAACTGTTACTAAATAGGATTGCAGACTTGTTTCAAGTATGCTCATGGGACCTCATGAACCACAAACTGGGATGAACATCCATTTTCCCAGTTTGTGCCCATCCCTACCCCCCAGGCTTTGCTCAGGCTCCCCCTTCTCTTCATTTCCCCCCAACAACAACTCTAGCCTGACTAATCCCTCACTTCATTTCTCCAACTGACTAATACCTGTTCCTCCACCTTCTCTTCCTGTTCTTAGTTCTGGTTGCCAGCAGTTTTCACACACCATTTTGGACTGTCATATCAACACAAAATTCCATCCAAATTCTGGCAGTTTAGTGTCATACAACATCTGCAGTTGTTCAGGCATGTCTTCATTAAGTTACCCCCAAATTAGACATTTTTAAAATAGGAAACTACAGGATTTTCCCCCCTCCAAATTTAAGTGTTCCCCTGGGTTTGCAAATCCATACATGGTAGCTTTGGCTGCCCTGATGCATAGATTTAGCTCTCCACATAGTATCCAGTGATTGGCTCTTAGATACAGGGATCATAATTTACTACAATTACTTTATTATGTCTAATTATTGCACAACTACAGCTTCCTTGAGAAACGTGTTTCTGTGGCCTGATTCCAGAATATCCACTTCATTTAAAATATTTTCCCTTACCACATGGAAATGTTATTAAAGTGATATCTGAATCCCTTGGCCCATATAAAATGAAAGTTACTCACCTCTATTTTTATCACCTGACTGCAACACCCTGCTGCAGCTGACTGTGCGCTGTTAAGCCTTCCAGCCTCTGCCAGAGATACAGAAAGTGATGCTTTGATTCAGATGTCCTTGTAAAATCAGCCAGGCTGAGTGAGGGCCAGTTGAGAGCTGACAGCTATCTGAAAACCAGAGGAAATGTATTCTAATAGATGAGAAACAGGCACGTTAGAACCACACAATTCTATGTCTGTGACGGGTTTTGTCTCCTTTATATCTCTAAATGTGCAGTGTGAGCATCAACACAGTGCAGAGATTCATAAATATGGTATTCATCACATAACAGACACTATCCTATAATATGACCAAACTAACCCCTCTCTTATCCAGAAATTGGTAGCTTTGCTGTGTCCCTGCCACAGTCAGAAGGATATTGTGGGCTGTCAATTTCATTTTTTAAAATACAACATTACAGAGTTCTAAAATTCTTCTCTACAACTGTTGGTCTTGAGAGGCTGGAATGCTTCTACCATTAAATGCACAGGGTTGTAGTTAGTCTCACAAATTGTTTTTAGATGCAGAACAACCCCAACAGATCACGAAGACCTCTTTGTACATACACAGAGGTACCATACTTGTAAATACAATACAGAAGGGACTCCTGGACAGGCCTGCAAGCAACTCACATAACACTGCCTTGACAAGGAATTTTGGAAAAACTCCTCCTAGACCCAAGGGTAAGGCTAACACACAGAACATTAAGTAGGCATTTTTGTCTAACAAATCAGAAATATAACCAGGGACAAACAATGTGGAATGAGAAGAAAGTGTGTGTCAATGGCAACTATCCATCAAGAATGTCTCAAAAAATGCTCCGTGGGGGTTGTGCAAGGAAAAAGGTCTTGAGGAGGGACCTCGGGCACAACAGAGAGCTAGATCCAAGCATACTACGCAGAAATCACAACCCAGGTAAGCATGCATGGCACTGATCTTCTGCAATGCCCATGAATTTCAAGGCAGCTGGCACTGGGAAACATGGAGATGGCTGTGCCCATTCTCTGGCCTGAATCAAAGCACACCTTTCTAGGGCTCCAGAGCTAGTTCCACAGTATGGTGGAACTGGGGATGTGACAGATAATGAAACAGAAAGCACTCAAGTTTAAAATGATAAATGACATTTCCCCCCTCAAAACAGCCATGAGGACGAAGGAGGAAAGTACGTAGCTCCCATCCAAGGGCACAAAGTTCCTGAACCAAGGCTATGCAGGAAGCCTACAACAGAATTGGGAATTGAGTCAGTTCCCAGTATTTTGCTGCAGGATTTCTTTTTGTTTTTTGATTTTTGGTTCCATCCTCTATTATCTCACTGCAGAGCGGCAATAACAGCCAGTGATTTAGCAGTTTGGCATCTTATACCATGACTAATCTATGGCCAAGGGTTTTCCCATAAAAGGTATGACAAACCAGAGCCGAGCCACAAATGGGAAGTCTGAGCGCAGACATGCAACATGCTGGTGTCGAGCACGCTGCCACCGTAGCCCCAGGGGAAGCAGAAGAGGAAGCAGGCAGGCTTCCTAGAATTGCTGGTGCAAGGAGGATTTCCACTGCAGAGCTTTCAGGGGGAGCATTTGCAATGGAAACTGGAATGACTTCACATTGCTCACCTCTGCTGTTTCAGCCTGAAATGCCCCGTTTTCATTTTGCTTCTGCCTTCTGAGTTGAAGGTGTGATTCTTTATTTTCACACCATTACCTGTTTCCTCACAATTAATTTTCCCTGTCAAAATGTACACATACACAAAATGTACACATACACAAAATGTTCCATGCAATTTATGCATCAGTAAATCTGAATTATACATACTGTATATGCAGGGCTTTTTTTGTAGAAAAAGCCCAGCAGAAACGCATTAGCATATTAGGCCACACCCCCTGACAGTGCAGCTCCCTTCCAGGACTGGCTTTCCCAGGTGCCTCACATGCATGGGGAAACCAAGGGAAGAAAGGCAGTTTTTGGATCGGCTTCCCCAGGTGCCCACGGCTTGCGAGGTGCCTGGGGAACCTGAGGGGCGTGGCCAACTCGGAAGCTAGCCAGAACTCCATTCCTGTGTGTTCCTGCCCAAAAATATCCCTGTGTATATGTACAAATGATGCACATTGACTGAACATATAAAAGCAGACAGTGTATAAAAACCATACAACAGATATGGGCTTGAATCCAGCAATGCAGAAATGGAAAGTGCTGTGTACATGTGCAATTTGGCTTGTGCAAGCAAGAACACAAGGAATGCAGCAGCACATAGTGCTTCAATGTAATTTTAACAAAATAACAGTGTGTGTATGGAGCAATGACATGTATAACAGGTAGTTCATATGACTGCATTTAATGTTAGGCATTATGTCTTGGACCCATGGAAAAGATAGTAGGGATACAATAGTTTTCACTTTGCACAAGCAAGACAGTGAGGAATGATTTTAGTGCTTTTACTTGCAGAAGGACTGTGCAGAAATTTTCCATGGGATTCATCCCCTAACAAAACAGATGGACAAAACCAGCCACCAAAGAAAGCAGATACTTGAAACCACTGACATTTTTTTAATCCAGCTCAAGAGCTCAGGGCACTGCCTTCCCTTTTTATTTTAAGCCCATGAAGTAGGTTAGGCTAAGCGAGGTCTCCCAGCAAGCTTCATGACAGAGCGGGGCCTTCTGGGTCCTAACCTGACACTCTAACCACAATACCACACAACTGTAAATGAACGCTTAATCTGATGGAAGGGGAGAAGCAACTGTTACTATGGAATAACACCATGAGGTACTCAACCGTATCTAAGAAAGGCCATTGATTGTATTTATAGATCCTTGTGGCCCTTTCTTACATGCCCAGGGAAATGCTGATCGCCACCTTGGGGTTAGGAAGAAAGTTTTCTCCAGGCCAGTTTGGCCAGGGATCCTGGAGGTTTTTTGCCCTCTTCAGAGCATGGAACAGGGGGTTTGGGGGGATGTAGGGGGGAGGTATTTGTGAATTTCTTGCATTGTGCAGGGGGTTGGACTAGATGACCCTGGAGGTCCTTTCCAACTCTATGATTCTATCCCAGAACAAACATGGTTTGAAATATAAACTCTGTCCAACTACAAATTTTGTCCGTTTTGTTGTCAGCATCTCTCCTGACCTTCTCCGATCTTTGATTCAATGCTCCTACTTGTGCCATGCTGTTGATATGGGGATGGACTCCTGCACTGCAACTATCCATCTCAATCCAAATGGCCAAGACCCTACACAGATACCCAAAACAAACACTTGCTCTGCACCATGAATAGTTAGGGGCTTCCAGCCACAATAAAGGTAAAACCTTCCTGAGCAAAAAAAGAGTTTGTCATTAGAAATTATCTCTGAAATTCAAAACCTCACCAGCCTTGCTTCCAGGATCTTAAAGAGGATCTTGATATTCCAAAAGCTTATGAATCACTGCCTAACCAAATATACGCAATGCTACCAGGTGAAAGTCCTTCTTCCTTGTCTAGAAAGGACAAGCTGATGTCATCATCTATGTCATCATTCTTTCGTATTTGGAGCAACTCTGGAAATCTGGTGTATTTATCTAGACTTTATTCATCCAGTAACCATTAACTCTAAAGCACTAATATTCTGTTTATCTTGGCCGAGAAAATGTCACAGATGAGAAAGTAAATCAATTAAAACCAGAACTTCAACTAACGGTTTAGCAATTAGCTGCAGCAAAAGTAAATGGAGCTATAAAGTTCTAGAGTTAGAGGGCCAGGCTGTCCCAAATAATTGCCTGTAGGCCCCCAAATAATTTATCCTGAGTATAGTATGCCATCAAATCAAAGGAGAAGGGATCCAAGTGCACAACACTGAAAATTCTGATGAGGAATGTGTTTAGCAGATCATATCAGATGCTCAGGACAGTGAAGCATTGTGCCACATATTTAAAGAAAAGTGAAAAATCTCACTTTCTGACTGTCAGATTGGAGAAAATGCTCAGTGGAGAAAAATCCAAAGTGGAGAAAAATCCAGAGTACTGTGCATTGAACAAAGTGCCTCAAGATCATGAAAGCTTTTACTGTAATTATCTTGCACTCTTACCTTGGGCTAATTCCTACTGAATCCAATAGGGTTTCTCTCTGAATGCACCTGCTTAGGATTGCCTCTAAATGTGTTCAACTTGAAGATGCTACCAAACTCTCCTTTTGGTTTTGTCATGATAGACTACCTCATGGCTACCCTACTGAAATCTACATTCATGAGACTGCCAAATACCGCATCTCCCAAACATGGGTGTTTTTTTCTACGTGTACACACAGACACAAGCATTATGCCAGGAACCACCCTGTAGTTCAATTTAAAATGCCCTGGAGATAAATTATTATATAAGTTTACCAGGGAAATGTAAACCTTGTAGGGGAAAGGACTGGATTCTGGGGACCATGCAGATTATACAACTGATGAATTTGTGTATGTTTATCACTTTCCATGTTGTTAAATTAGATAACCCAGGCATGAATTACAGAGCGTTCAAAGGGCCCATGGAGATTTTGAAGAAAGTTTGGAATGTTGGTGGCCCTGACATAAACAGGAAATTATTAATTGGGGGGGGGGGGGTTAATCCCCAAATGGGACATACCTACCTGAGGGACTGCCTTTCCCCACATGTTCCCCAGAGAGCACTACGATCAGGGTCACAAAACTGTTCCCCCCCCCCCCCCCGGCCCTAAGGATGCCAGGCTGGTATTAACCAGGACCAGGGCATTTTCTGTGATTGCACTGACCTACTGGAATGAGCTTCCGGATGAGATCAGGGCCCTGCAGGACCTCTCACAGTTCTGCAGGGCCATGAAAATTGAGCTCTTCCATCAGGCATTTAGGTAAGGACCTGCACTGTATCATCTATGTTCTGGGCCGATCTTATTGCCAACTTGAGCCCAACGAGAGTGGATGCACTATCTCCAAATGCACTTTATTATACCCACTTCGCCATCAATATATTAATGGTTTTAAAACTTCTATCATGTGTTTTTATTGATATTTATACTGTTTTTATTGGTTCCTATGTTAGCCGCCCTGACCCTGCTCTGGCAGGAAGGGTGGGGTAAAAATCAAAGTAAAAATAAATAAATCAATGGGGTATGGGGGTAAGTGTTATGCATGTGCTGCCTTCATACTGCCTCAAAATGTTAGCAGCAGAAAGCAGCAGGTAGGTAGCAGATCTCAACTAGCTGGGGCTGGAGGTTTGGCTGAAGGAAAGTGAGCTAGTAAATGTTCATTTTGACATTTACTTTGACCAAACCCAACTGTGTCTACACAAGGCAATAAACTGACAACAAGCAGGCATTAACAATGGAAACACTCAGAAACCAGTGTGGAAATGCTTCAACTTCTCTGGATATCTGGTAACAGACTGAAAATGTACCATGCCCATAGCAAATATGTTTCAAGGAGACATTAGCATGAAGCTGCTGAACTGGAATTCATTTATGTGTTTGGCACTCTCAGACAGCAATCCTAAAGGGTTCTACTGAGAATCCCACTGAGGTCTATTCAATGGGCTATCAGGAAAGTGTTCTTAGAACTGCACTGCATATCTTGGGTTCACTACATCGTGGGAATAGATAGTTCACTAGAAGAAGAAGAAGAGAAGAGATTGGATTTATACCCCGCCCTCCACTCCCCAAGGGAGTCTCAGAGCGGCTTACAAACTCCTTTTCCCTTCCCCTCCCCACAACAGACACTGTGAGGTAGGTGGGGCTGAGAGAGCGCTTTCCCAAGCTGTCCTTGAGGGAACAGCTGGTACAGAGCTATGGATTGCCCAAGGTCATCCAGCCAGGTGCAAGTGGAGGAGTGGGGAATCAAACCCGGTTCTCCCAGATTAGAAAAAATAATTGTCTGCTACAGCTTTATGGATACCATTCAACATTCTTTGCACATTCATTATCAGCTGAGAATGGGCAACACCAACATAAAAACATAAGAGAAGCCAATGCTGGATCAGGCTAATGGCCCATCCAGATGGCCAAAAACACCAGGTGCCATCAGGAGGTCCAGCAGTGGGGCCAGGACACTAGAAGCCCTCCCACTATTGCCCCCCAAGCACCAAGAATATAGAGCATCACTTGCCCCAGACTGAGAGTTCCTATCTGTACCTTGTGGCTAATAGCCACGGATGGACCTCTGCTCCATATGATTATCCAGTTCCCTCTTGAAGCCATCCATGCCTGTAGTTGCTACCATCTCCCATGGCAGTGAATTCCATGTGTTAATCACTCTTGGGGTGAAGAAGTATTTCCTTTTATCCATTCTAACCTGACTGCTCAGCAATAATGTATTTTTTTGACTCCCCCACCCCTTCGGTGCCTTGTTTAATAATTGAACATACATGCTCCTGATTTCTTGACCTCCTGACCTCATTTGGTAGTAACTCCAACCCACCCCTATCACCAGTACTCTTCTAGTTGTTTTTGTGTACATGCATTGGGTAACTGATATGTTATGTTCCTACCAAGGAACGGTGCACAGAGTTGGGCAAACACGTGGCCCGTGGAAGCTGTCGAGCTTCACTACAAGGGACAATAGACCCAGATGATCCCAGTAGGGAACAATGGGGAACCCTGTATCCTTGAATGGACCTGTAAGATGCAGAGGCACTGTAAATAGCGAATCACGGGTGTTGGGTGTGTGCGGGGGTGTGGTCGTAAACGAGGATTTAAGCAGACATGTGAGTCCAGCTAGACACTACTAGTTCTGACCTCTAAATAAACCTTATGAGCTGAATTCACTACAACACGTCTCTGGACCCAGTACTTTATATGACACTATTTCTGCATCTGAAGAAATGGACTCTGATTCACAAACAATTATGCCATAATAAATGTATTAGACCAGGGGTGGCAAAATTTGCTTCACGCAAGAGCCACATAGAAAAAATGTCAGATGTTTGAGACAAGACATGAACACACACGTTTTTATTGAAAAATATATAAATTTGCATATTAAATTAAAGAGACAAATGCCTTTTCCGAGCCAAGCCAGTCTGCTGCTGTGGCGGAGCTTGAAGAACACATTTAACTTTAGATGCGGAGGGAGAGGAATAAGACATAAAGAAAGGTGGAAAGAAAGAAAGTGGAAAGAAAGCTGATAGACAGGGTGGGGAGGGAGAGGTAAAAAGAAAACAACTTTAAATTTAAATGCATCCTCCAAGCCCCTCATGCCCCCACGCCAGCTGCCTTGGCTTGGAGAAGGGATTTAAAGAGACAAATGCCTCCTCCAAGTCGGCTGGCTGGGGGGGGGGGCTTTGAGAATGCATTTAAAGTTAAAGTTGCTTTCTTTCTTTGCTTCCCCCCCACCTCAAGCCTACTCAGGGAAGGAAACACTGGATGGGAAGGGAAGACCGATTGGGGAGGCATGCCTCCCCTTCGCTTCCCTGGCCGCCCTGCCGGGAGCCACATAATAAGTGTAAAAGAGCCACAGTTTGGCCACCCCTGTGTTAGACTATGAAGTGCCACAAAACTCTTAGGGCTCATCTAAATGAAACAGGGTGACACAAGCCAGGTCAGAAGACCCCTGAGCCACCTGGTAGTCACACATACTCATCGAGATTCACTTTAAAAACTGCAGGGTCACTCAGAGAAGCTTCAAGTGCTGCAGGAGGGGCATCCTTCTCTTCCTTCCTCCTTCCCTCCCATACCATTTTCTCTAGTGGAAAGAGCTCCTGAGAGGCCTGTTTCTCCCCTTCTGAAGCACCACCTGTCCTCAATTATATGATACCAGGACAGGCTAGAAAAAAAGACATTGGGGGGAAACAGGGCCGTAGCCAGTGGTGGGGTTTTAGGGCTCAGCCCCCCATCAGATCTTCAGAGCCCCCCCCTTCCAATTTTAAACTGCAATCTTAGCCACACTGGAAGGACGGTTAGAGAATCGTCGGCCTGAAGTGATTCTCTAACGCTCATTCTGGCGCAGTGTGCAGCTAAGATCATGGCTTAAGAATTTAAGATTGGGGTGGGGGTGTTGGGGTGGGGGGCAGTGCAGCTCTTCCTGCTTGGCAAGCCAGGCCAGTATTGCTTAAGCCAGGGGTGGGCAATTGTTTTGGCTCGGGGGCCACTTTGTGGGAGCGGAGGTTAGTGGAGGGCCGCACCTTTTAAAATGATTGCATTCATTAATTAACTTTGCATTTCAGAAAAGGTATAAATTGTATCATAAAAATCAATAAATATAAATTAAATAAAATAGTGGTAGTTTTATTAAATTTATTTATTGTGCTAATTTCATATCATCCATAGCTGCAAGCACATTTAATTTTAGAATCAGTTTTAATGAGACAAATGTACCCTATCACAGTTTTCTACAATTTTTTTGAAATCAGGAGTGAGATTGCTTGTTGAGATTCTCATCACAGCCTGCAAGTTAGGTGGGGCTGAGAGCTCTCTCTCCAGGACTGCTCATGAGAGAACAGCTCTGAGAGAACTTGTGACTGACCCAAGGTCACACCAGCAGCTGCATGTAGAGATTTGATTTATACCCCACCCTACATTACCCACAGGAGTCTCAGAGCGGCGTACAAACTCCTTTCCCTTCCCCTCCCCTCCCCTCCCCACAACAGACACCCTGTGAGGTAGGTGGGGCTGAGAGCTCTCTCTCCAGGACTGCTCATGAGAGAACAGCTCTGAGAGAACTTGTGACTGACCCAAGGTCACACCAGCAGTTGCATGTAGAGATTTGATTTATACCCCACCCTACACTACCCACAGGAGTCTCAGAGCGGCTTACAAACTCCTTTCCCTTCCCCTCCCCACAACAGACACCCTGTGAGGTAGGTGGGGCTGAGAGAGCTCTGAAACAACTGTCCTTGAGAGAACAGCTGGTATGGCTTGCCCAGGGTCATCTAGCAGGTGCAAGTGGAGGAGTGGGGAATCAAACCCAGTTCTCCCAGATTAGAGTCCGCACACTTAACCACTGACTACCAAACTGGCTCTCAATGGAGGCTGTGGGCAGCAAGAAAGCCATCTGGGGCGGCACAGAGGGACAGAGAGAGACACACAGGGAACATGGAGAGAGAGGAAGACACACACACAGAGGGACAGAGAGAGACAGACAGACAGAGAGACAGACTCAGAGGGACAGAGAGAGACACACAGGGGCACATAGGGACAGAGAGAGAGACAGAGGGACACAGAGACACACACACATGCAGAGGGCAAAAACAAAAGGTGCAGAAACGATGGAGAAATTTACTGTTGTTTACCCTGCACCTTAAATCAGTGGGAACTACTTCAGCGGGGGGAAGCGCTCCTGTTTTGTATACCTAGAGCAGGCACACGAGTTTCCTGCCAGGGCTTCGCTCTCCCTCCCATTTTATAACCAGGTAAAGTCAGAGAGGAGTTCCCAGTTTCTTCCTCCTCTAGAAATAAAGAGCAGGGGGGGGGGGGTCGTTTACTTTCACCCTCTCCCGTCCAGCCCTGGAGAAGCCAGCTGGAAACACCGTCTGGGTCTGATATTAAGGGGGGGGGGGGAGAGGGGATGATGAAGAGGCCACATGCTCCGGACTTGAGGAGGAAGCGGGGGTTGGGGGAGAAGAAAATAAGGAAGCGGCTCTCAGGGAAGGAATATTCTTTCCAGTCAGGAGAATTTATATCCTGGCTGCTCCCTCCACCCACCCCTTCCCCTCCCCTCCCCTCCCCCCCAGAGACGTTTTCCTTTTCTCTCCCTCTCCTCCTAGGGCTGCCAAGTCCAACTTGGGAAATATCTGGGGACTTTGGGGGTGGAGCCAGGAGACTTTGGGGGTGGAGCCAGGAGAAAGGAAGTGACATCATTGTGTGATGTCACATCCTGTGATGTTGCTTCCACATGCTGACACATGAACTCATGAAGTTTCCTAATAATGAACTCAGACTGGTAGTGGCTCTCCAGGGTCTCAGGCTGAGATCTTTAATGTCACCTATTACCTGATCCTTTTTTAGCTGAAGAGGCTGATACCTCCTGCATGTCAAGCAGATGCTCTATCACTGAGCAACGGCCCTACTGAATCCTTCCTCAGCTCGGCAGAATATGAAGCACTAAGTGCTACATAAGTGCTAAATATGATTTTCATATCATAAGAACAGGAGAGAAGCCACAGTGGATCGGCCCATCCAGTACAGCCCATCCATTACAACACTCTGTGTCACAACAGTGGCCAAAAATACCAGGTGCCCTCAGGAGGTCCAGCAGCGGGGCCAGAACTCCTGAAGCCCTCCCACTGTTGCCCCCCAAGCACCAAGAATTCAGAGCCTCACTGCCCCAGACAAAGGGTTCCATTTAGACCTTGTGGCTAATAATAGCCACTGATAGACCTCTGCTGGATGGGGACAGAGAGAGAGAGAGAGAGACAGACAGACAGACAGACAGACAGAAAAAAGAAAGAGGGAGAGAGAATGAAAACAGCTGGAAGAGAAACTCACCTTGCCAGCCACATGCAAAAGCAGCTCCTTCAGTCCCTCCTTAATCTCTGGGCTGACCTCTCTTGCTGTGGAAGCTCTCTTGCTGACTTCTTAAAGGGGAAATGTCTGGCGAGGCTTTTTACTGCAGGGCAGGCTCTCTGCAGACATTTCCCTTTTAAGGCAGCCATTTTGTCCCCCCGGTGGCCAACTTTGGAAAAGCGGGAGATAAGCACTAAAAATCAGTGTTTCCCCCACCCTACCGGGGGACTTGGCAGCCCTATCTCCTCCTCCTACCCCCCCCCTAACCTGCCAGCCAAAGTCCCAGCGAAGCTCACAGCTTAAACCGGGTACTGAAATTTGAAAGCTCCTTTTTGCTGCCGCTTCTCTCTCACCGCGTGCACAGCTCCTCACTGTTTTTGAAGATCCGCCCACTTTTTCTTCCCGCGCAAAGACCCAAGCCCCGATGTCAGAGAGCGGCTGTGTCCCTGCACTGCTGCCCCAGGGCCAAAAGAGAACGCTCCAGGACGACTCGGAGTGACGACGCCCCCTCCAACTCCTGCAGGTTGCTGCTGCCCCGCCTGCATCATGGGAGGCTGCTCTGCCTCTGGCACTGGCCGTCGGGAGTGACCCGGCTGCGGTCGGTCGCTGGGCAGCAGCAGCAGCAGCCCCGTCGCGGTGGTGGAGGAAAGGGCCGGGGGAAAGGGAGCGGAGGGGCTGCCGCGGCTATACAAGCGCTGCTGCTGCGCCTGTGAGCCGCTGAGCCGAGGGAGTCTGCCTGCGGAGGGGGCAGGCTGCCGAGGGGACTTGGGGAGCGAGGCGGCCGGCTGGCCGGCCCCAAGTTGGCGTTGGAGACCGCCGCGGCCGGGATCCTCGCCGGGGGAGCCGCCCCCGCCCCCCTCTTTCCCCGCGTGCCCCGCAGCCAGCCGCTGGTGGACAAGGCTGGATGAGCCGCCCGCTCCGGCGGGGGCTGGAGTCACCCGCGGGCCTCGGAAGCCTGGGAGAGGCTGTGCCGCTGGCCCGGGGCCGCCTGGCTGGCGGGACTGCTGGCGCCGGGCGGGGAGCTGCCTCGGGGGAGGCGGGGGCAGCCCAGGCGCTCTCCTGCTGCTGGACCTCTTGCTGGGGGCAGAGTGGCGCTGCGCGCTGGACCCAACCTGGGCGGCCCGCCAGCTGAGGGAAGCTGTCGAGGTGACAGGCGACAGGCAGCTGTGGAGGACCAGCAAGCCCCTGATGCCCGACTGCCTTGGCGGGCCGCCAGAAACCCTGTGGCGGGCCGCATGCGGCCCACGGGCCGCCATTTGCCCAGCCCTGGCTTAAGCTACACCACTGGCCCGGAGCAATTTCTCTAACCCTCCTTCCTTCCTGCGGAAGGAGGAAGTAAGGAGAGTTAGTGAAATTGCTTCAGGCCAGTGCTGTGGCCGCGCAGCTTCAATAATACTGGCCCGGCCCACCAAGCACGAAGAGCTGGGGTAAGCAGCTACTCCTCTTCTTCCTCCCCTCTGTGCCTGGAGGGAAGGAAGAGCTTAAGCCGGGGAAAGATTGGGGTGGGGTGGGGAGGCGCTGCTCATTTAATTTAAATAGCTGTGCCCCTGATGCCCCCTCCCCAAAAAATCCTGGCTACAGGACTGGAGGGAAGGCAGAAGCTTTCCATCTTCTTATGGTAATGCCCCATGTGGCAAATGGGAACCATTGTGGGATACAAAAGGAAATGGTGCAGAGACTATTGAGAGCCAGTGTGGAGTAAAGCAAACCAAGACTGGAGAACTATTCAGCCCTGAAGCTCAGTGGGTGAACTTGGTCAGTCATTCTCTTCCTCAGCCTAACCCGCCTTGCAGGATCATTGTGAGAATAAAGTGGAGGAGCAAAGAACCACATATGCCTTGAAGGATGTGTGTGTGTGTATAAAAATGTGTGTGTGTGTATAAAAATGTAGGAAGGAAAGAAGTCTAGCAGGCCTGCAGTTCTGAACTGAGTCACAATATGAACTTGGCTTCCCCCTCATCATATTTGGGTATTCTGTATGTATACTTTAATTCAAGGAGAGAGATTCATCCTGTACCTTGATATCTTTTGTGCTGATATTCAAGTGCAACCGACCTGGTACTTTTCCACTACAGTTGTTTTACCATGTGCAACCAGAAACCCTGAGTTACTTGATATCTGCATTCCTTTGAGATGACTGCAAGAGCACCACACTGGAGGAAAGGAAACTATTCACACTCCACACTAAAAGCATTGTTCCCTGAACTCTTCTACACAATGCAGCAAACGCTGAAATGTGCCTGGAGTCCTGTGAACAAAGAACTTTTAGAACGTCCTTCAACTCCCAGCCCAGGTGTGTGCAGAGTGCTTCTTTGAACCACACTGGGAAGCCTGATTTGTACAGATGACTCAGAAATGTTCCGCACCTTTGCAGTCATTGGTCAGATCATGCATTTGCCCTTTCAAAATAAAACAATGGTTCATTATCACTGATACATTCAAAGGTCTTCATAGTTTATGTCTTGATTATATTCCTTCAACAGTCTTTATTCAGTTTAATTGAAACCTGTCTTAATGTAGCACATCCACCAGATGAGTCCATAGCTGACCTGGAACACAGACTCAGCTCTTATACCCATTGCGCAGCTTAAACTGAAAGAAAATGCACCCATCATGGAAGTCAAAAGATTATTATAGGGCAGAATCACAGTGCTGCATTCCTCCACACAATCGTGTACACAGAGACATGGACCTGTGGAGAAGGTTTAGCATGGTCTGTTCTGCACACACTGCGAAGCTGGCAGCTTCTCCTGTGATCTTGGCAGTCATTTTCAACAGGTTTTGAAATCTGTCACAATTGTAAAGTTTGGGTTTGATGGTGGTAGGCAGTGCCATCAAGACACAGCTGTCTTACGGTGACCCCTCATGGGGTTTTTAAGGCAAGAAATGTTCCAAGGTGGTTTGCCATTTCCTGGCTCTGTGTAGCAACCCTGGACTTCCTTGGTGGTCTCCCATCCATCTACTACCCAAGGCTGGCCCTGCTTAGCTTCTGAGATCTGATGAGATCAGGCTAGCCTGGGCCATACAGGTCAGGACAATGGGCTTAGATTGGAGGAACTCTCCACAGGCGTGCATTGTAAAATGCCTTGTGTCTTTCTTAGGCTATTTTCCCTATGGTTCAAAGTTGACCATGGGGGACTGAATTCCAAAGAGACGTTAAATGTAATTCTCATCCACTTTTCATCATACGATAGACTGGTGCGTGGGAAAAGTTCATCTACATGTTTGCGTATGAAAATACATTTTAGTGTCATCAGTTTTTGCTGATTAAATTATCTTATGTATTGCTATAACTTGTGTCATTCAAACATATTGGGCTGGACCACTTGGAAAAGATCGACAGATGCAAGGGAAAAGGTGATTTCCCCCCCCCTACTGTAGCAGCATTTTCCTCTACTGTCCTGCAAGAGCAGCATTTCAGGGGCATGCTCCATGTATAATGGAGGGTTTTAAGGAGGGCAAAAAAAATATTCATAAATCCTCTAGGTCACCATTTAGTGTCCCTAAGCAAAAGCTAAAAAGGGCAAAAAAAATATTCATAAATCCTCTAGGTCACCATTTAGTGTCCCTAAGCAAAAGCTAATCCTTTGCTTGGTTCTGACTATTTCCAAGCTGCCCATTCTCAAATCCCCTTCCATTATTGTTCCTAAAAGATCTTGGGGAGGTATAAAGTGGAGGGAGGTAAGTGGGGGAGGGAGGCAAAACTTCACAATAAAGTCTCAGGCTCCTCACTTTCTCTCAGACAGGCCACTTTGGGGCTAATGACCTCAGCCCATCAAATCTCACGCAAAGTGACCTTCAAGCAACTGACTGCCAGCCAGAATTCTCATCTCATTGTTGAAACATGTTGGCAAAACAAGGGAGGTGCAGAGCTATATATCTCATATTCTACTTATCTTACGCACAAGTTGATTTAAAACAATCCTTGTGCAGATGCAGAATGTCCAAATACAACATGGGGAAGCCAAGTTCATATTTTGACTCAGGACAGATCCACAGAGCTGCCAGGCCTTCTTCCTTCTCACACTTTTATCCCCACCCCCACCCCCATTCCTTCAAGGAGCACGTGGTTATTTGCTCCCCCATCTAAAATGGTTGTGCTTCACCTTTTCCCTGAAGGGCCTGAGGCAACTCACAGAATAAGCCAGCATGCTGTATCATGTGTGGTGGCTAGAGAGTCAGACTAGGATCTGAGCCAGCCAATTTCTAACCCCACCTTTCCATGGAAGCTTACTGGGTAGCCTTGGGTCACTTATACTTTTTCATCTAACCCAACTCACAGAGCTGCTGTGAGAATAAAATGGAGATGGGGAGAATGATCATGGTATGCCACTTTGTGGACAAAAGCAGAGGTTTAAATACCTAAATAAATAAACATGCATCAATAATATAACTAAAATATATGACAATGTAACACTTTGAAAAGTTAGCAACTGACTTGCATAAAGACCCTCATGTACATTTTAAAAAATCTTCCAGAAAACTAAAACCAATAAAATCACACTGCTTTATATCACTTTCTAAAAACATGTCAGAAATGGTGTCCACTAACTTCCTCAGGCAGGCCATCCTACAAGATCAGTGCCACAACTGAAAATTTTCATGATGTGGTTGAGGAGAAATGTATAATCTTTGGGAATGGGACAGCAAGCAGATGCTGGTGAAAGTTCAGTTGGCACACAGCTGATGGGGAGAAAGAGAGGGATTCCCTCAGGGCTTTTCGTGGGCACCTCACAATGGTCAGTTTTCATGTAATATTAGCACACCAGCAGCACACCCACACAGACCATGATCAGTGAGATCAGTGGCACGCTATAGAAGTAGGGTGGTTTGTGTGTGTTGGAAATTTCCATTTAAAATAGTAGCTATGAGCCTGTAGTTAGCTAGCTAGGGAGGGACTGGAGCAGTGTTACAGAAAGAAGCTATCTGGAGCCAGCACTGCAGGGAGAAAAGAAGCTGTACTTGTTGTCGCTTGTAGGAATTCTGCCAACCAGCCTGTGGCACCTTTCATCCTGCCAAAGCTAAGGAGTTCGCTTTGTTACAGTTGTAAATAGCAGCAGGGTGTCCGTGTCCCTAGATGGCACTTTATGGCATGGCATATATGCTTCTTGGCTCAAATGCTGGGTGCATGTCCTAAGGCAGCATGCCTTGCCCATGAAGAGAGTTCGTGCACAGTTGACTCCTTCTCTCTCTTCCTCCCTCCCTCCCTCTTTTACAGATGGAGACAAGCCGTTCTTTTAACAGACAGGGCTCAAATACATGAAATGAAAGTAAAACGGGAAAACCTCATACATTAGAAATCAAGGGAAGGGGGACTAAACTGGCTGATTTTGCAGTGTCTGATGTTTTGTTCCAGATGCAGAAGTATGCCCCTGTGTTCTGTGTTAATTTATTTGGGAAAAAACAGTTGGTACCACAGTTTCATAATGATTAAAGCCAGGGACAATTCTTACATGACATTCATGGTATAGTGGCAGTTCTTCCTGTACCATCCGAGTAACAAAAGAACATGGAGGTTCCAGGAAAGAAGTCAATGGCAGGTCATTTCCTCTGCTGGCATGCGCCCTCCTGAAAGCTGGGTGGGGGGTGGTCTGGGAAGAAGCCACATTCTCAGCTCTACACACCCAGTCTCAGAGCTCTTACTGAGCCTCCCACTTGTATAATGTATTAACTAGATCCAAGATAGGAGGAAACCACACATTGTTGGTTACTGTGCTGTTACAATTATTTGCTTCCTGGATTTTGCTGTCCATACAGTGAATGATTCAGATAGTGCTATAGATCCACTACACGTGGATCATATGGATGAGAATCTGCACTTCCATCTACAGACACATTTATGTATTTTTTCATTATTTATGGCCCAACTTTCCCCTTTTAAAAAATCACAAGGTGATCTATAGATGTATGTGCAGTATATACAAAGAACACATCAAAGGCATATTTCAAATAATGCAGGACAGCTACGTTAAGGAATAAAAATAAAACAGCCCAGCCCACATATCTCCATAGGCAAATAAGGCACCCATTAACAATGAGTTATCTGAAACAATGCTATCATGTAGGTGCCTTCTAAAATCATTAAGGAGAGTGCACTCCTAATTTCCTCTAGAGCACCTGGACAATGGTTGATCAGGCTGTGGGCAGTCTACAACTCCTCTGTGGACATGCGGAGGACCATAAAAGGAACAAATATCAGGGGAAATAGTCCTCAGCTATACGAGTCCCAGGTCATGTAGGGATTTAAATGTAAGCGCCAGTCCTTAAATTGATCTGGGAAACATGAATGAAGTGATTTCAGAACAGATGCTGTACGTTCTAATCTACTGCTTCTTTCAGAAAACAGGCCACAGCAATTGCAAGTTGTCTTTAAGGGCAGCTGTAGAGCACATTACAGTAGACAAGCATTGATGTTACAGGTTAAGTACAGCACTTGCTTGAAATGGTGAGACGAAAGCCACTTTTAATCAGCTTTACTGCGGGCAATCTAGAGTGGCTAAACCACTGGGTCCCTGCTTGACGCTAATGGATGGCATGGTGCCTGCTGATGTGTTCTCTGATGTCCATATCCTTCTCCCCCAAAGTATCTCTTTCCCAAAGCAAAAAGCCAACCCTGGCTCTTCCCCATCATATTGGATGTGCTTCAGAAGAGCTCACCTTTATTATCTGCAGGGAGCACACATTTAGAAAGATCTGACTCTGGCTTGGAACTTCCCAACATTTTGTGGCTGGCCAAACCCCCTATTTTGTGATAACACCTCTTCTCAAAATTCTAGAAGTGCCCACAGTTGTAACAGAGTTGGGTACTTTGGGCAAAAGTAGGCATAATACTCAAATGCATATAGACTGTGACCAGATTTCTGCACACACCCATTATCTAAACTATTAATGTTTAAACCCATTGAAGATCTGTAGTGTATGTCTATAATACTCATCTCAAAGGAATGAAAAGAATGTCTAACTCTAGGGTCCTGATAGCAATAGTTTAAAATAACTGTAGTGGGTGTCAAAAAGCATTCATTCACTCCCATCATGTTCCTGTTATTTTCCTGAGAAACTGAACCCTGATGAAATATTTCAAGTTATGATGCAAAAACAGTAACTTCAGAGGAATGCAGGAGTACAGCCACTGACCATGGGCAGTAGTAGCCAGAAGGGCTGGTTAATGTAATTGTAAACTGGGCTTGATTTTTCATCCACATGAGTGTTTGGGGTTTTTTTGTTTTGTTTTGTTTTTTTTGTCTGCCTGGACTGAATGTGCAACGTGACAGATAGGACATGATCACTGGTCATGCTGTTTTAAAAACAATTTTGGCTGTATGTTGTTTTTTTAATGGTTTTACAAAACTATCACATAGCGACAAATATTTTAAAAATCAAGATTGAATAAAATGAATGTGTGATCTATCATGATGAAAATTAATAATGTCTTGCTGAGTAATGTTTTCTTCCTCACACCTCTGTAGGAATCCATTATTAGACTTTTGCTTTTTTTAAAAAAAAAAATCAGTGTCTACAGATGAGGTGGCCAATTACAGGCCAGTCTCTAATTTGCTGCTCCTGGGGATGGTGATACGACATGTGGTGTCCAAGCAGTTCCAGAGATTGCTAAATGAGACATCTGCCTTTGACCCATTTCAGTATGGATGAATTCACAACCCAGACAGCTTTGCTGCATTGCTGGATACTCTTTGTAAAAAGCTTGGAAGGAGACAGTCATCTTTGTGTTGATATTGCTATGTCTGTCAGCAGCCTTTTTAATACAGTTGACCATTCCATTTCTATTGACTGATTGGAATATGGGGTTGGTTTGAGAAGAGTAGCTCTTCTGTAGTTTTGGTCTTTATTTGTCTGATCAGACACAAAAATTGTTTTCCTGTGATGAGGAGTCAGTGGTTTGGGACTTGTGCTGTGAGCTGTTCCAATGTTCCATCTTGCTACCTACAGTCTTTAATACTGATATAAGGCCACTGACTGAGATCATTAGGGGGTTACATGTCATCAATATGCCCATGAGACCCTGCTCTGTCTTTCATTATCTAAGCCTCCAGATGCATCCAGTTCTGAAGCCATGCTTTGAGGCTATGGTCAAGTAGCTAAGGCAGACCAAGATGAAGCTGGATCCAGACAAGATAAAAATGATGCTGCTTGGGAAGGCTGACGCTTTGAATGGATTCTATTTGCTTGTTTTCAGTAGAGTGGGGTTGGTATTTGCAGAGCATGTTAAGAGCTCAGGAGTGTTCATGGGCTCAGCCTTGCCATTGGAAAAGAGGAAAAGTAGGCTTTCTATCAGTGGCATCTCATTCTACACCACTCACCTTTCTTAGACATATTGATTCATGCTTTTGTAATCTTGTGATTAGACTACTGTAACATACATTACATTGAGCTGCGCTTGAAGACAACTTGGCAACTGCAACCGCAGTAGCCTTATAATTTGGTGACTGAAGAGGAGCCTCCAAATACAGAGACAGCAACCTCTGAGAAGCAGCCGCAGGGATAGGCCTCATCCTCTATGCCCTGTTGTTTGGCCCTCCATGGCAACTGATTAGCCACTGTGTGAAACAGTACACTGGACAAGATGGACCACTGATCTGATCCAGCAGTGTCTTCTTATGTTCTCCTTCTTCTGTGCATGAAAGAGAAGAGAAGCTGCTGTCTGAGCTTTTAACAGGAAGACAGGAATGTAATTACAGCAGCACTGGAGGAGGGACAAAGAACTTCTTTAAATTCAAGAAATTTCACTCCTGTTCATTCCTGAGTGGCATCCACACCTGTTCACTCCTGTTCACTCCTGAGTGGCATCCACAGAGACCTTATCGTATTTTGGATGGTTTTAATTTTGAACTATAAGGTGTCTTCAGCCAGAAGAGAAAGGTCAGGTACAAATAAATAAATAAATAAATAAATATTGCCCTTCAACAACAAAAAAAAGCTTCTTTAAAATATAAGCCATTGAGGAAGAGAAGACCAATCAATATACAAGTTCAACAATTCTACAATAATTTTTGTATCCATGGAAATCTTTCTTGTAAAAATTATAATTGTTGTTCAACATTAATTTTCAAATCTCTTATTGGTTTATATTTTAAAAACTATTTTCTATGTACAAATTTCTGTGGCAGTTTTGCATAGTGATTGTTATGATAAGTTAGGTAGTCCAGTGTATGACTGTTGGGGAATAGCAGTGAGTTCATTTAAAATGCAACTGTCATTTAGCAAAAATGGCAGTTTTATTAATAATTTTTGGAAAGTTGCTTACTTTTGGAACAGTATCCCTTTTGTACATTTGTATAATGACCTGCACAATACAGTGGTTAAAAAAATATATCATACACCATACCTTCTTATGCAGCCCTTTTAAACTGGCTTTCTTGAAGCATATCATGCATTTTGAAAAGCAATTACTGCTTTCCTTCATTGGTTTTGCATAACAGAATTTCTCATATCCTTTTAGGGTTGCCAGCCTCCAGGTGGGACCTGGAGATCTCCTGGGATTACATCTGATCTCCAGACAACAGAGATCAGTTCCCCTGGAGAAAATGGCTGCTTTGAAGTGTGGATTCTATGTAAATGTACCCTGCTTAAGTCCCTCCCCTCTCCAAACCCTGCCCTCTCCAGGCTCCACCCCCCAAATATCCAGGTATTTCCCAATCTGGAGCTGGCAACCCTATGCCCTTTCTAGGGCCTCTCCCCTGACCAAATCACACCAAAGGCAAGAAATATCCTCGGCATCTCCAATTGTTCATCCTTTGACTGCGTTATTTTTATTGCCTTTGTAGCCCCTGTCAAGACTTTGGTGCCAAGGTTGCATGTATATATTTCATTAGTTAAGCCTCCAGATGCTTCTGTGTTGCCTCAGAGAGAGTGCTTTGAGGCAACAATCAGGTGGCTAAGGCAGGTCAACCTGAAGCTGAATCCAGACAACACAGAGGTGATCCCAGTCAGGAAGGCTGATGTTTTTGAGCAGGGGAGAGCAGACTTTGTCTGTAAGAGCCACTTACTTTTTTTACAACAGCCTTGGGAGTTACCAGTCATAAAATGGCTGCTTGTACAATATTACAGCATTTCAGAGCAGGTCTACAGTACTTTGTTAGGGAAAGCTTTCCTCTACTGTTCTCCCCAAACAAACCACAAAAACCACCCAGGACTGTAATTTGCCCTGCAGGTAGGGAAATACACAATTTCCTCTGTGTTTGCCTTGGCACAATGCTGCAGTCCAATTATTGTTCAGGGCTAGCCTACGGGAACGTACCTAACCTATCTTAAAACAGCTAGTCTAACTGCCAGTTTATTTCAGAGACCAATTCAAGGTGCTAGTCATGACCTTTAAAGGCACTTATGGCCTAGAACCCACATACCTAAAGGACCATCTCTTTCCATATAGTCCCATGTACCAACCACAGCCCTCTTACCACCCCGACTGGCTGTTCTTAAGGAAGCCCACCTGGCATCCACAGGAGCCTGTGACCTCTCCATCATAACTCTCTCTTCATGTAACGGGCTTCCTGGCGATGTGGAGGGGCGGGGTTACGCTGTCCTTAGAAAATGTCAGGAGGTGCCACAAGGCTATGTTACTTGCTAGGGTTTTAAATAGGATTTGCATGGAGGTGGTTATATGGGATTTTATATTGTACATTTTAAATTGTGATTTTTTTATTGTCATTGGTAAGCCACCTTGAGCTATGAGGAAAGGCAGGATAGAAATATTTAAATCAATAAATAGATTTAAATCAATAAATAGCCTCCATTATATGAAATGAAAAAATTGCACATTTGGATTTGTATTTATTCATACCATATATAAACAAATGAAAATCTATTCTTCCCTTTACATTTATATAAATGTTTTTGTTTGAAGGAAAACTGAAATGTACCAGGATCAAGAAACTGAAGGGCACACAAGCACGATGAATGTCAAATGAGGGTTATGGTAAGAGTTGCCAGCTTTAGAAGTGAAGATGAACTGTTTGTACTATTTGTTTCTGCAGCTGAATGGATAGTTAGACGGACAGCCCATGACAGGTGCCCCACAAGCCTGTCATGTCCAAGACTGCAGAGTTATGCAGTTGACTGGACTACCTGTCCCTAAATTGATCTTATGCCTCTTCTGCTGTGCCTCATCAGCATTTAAGAGACCAATCAGGGCTTTGTCAGCTGTTAAATTATGGTTGTAATCTCCCAAGTAATGCTGTGGCATGCTCTTCCATGATTCTCCTCCTCCTCCATCTTCTCCTCCTCCTTCTTCCATTCCCATTGAGTTTTGTGCTTCTGAAATTCTATAGAATTAGAGGTAAGGACAAATTAACTATTTCAGGACACTAAGTCAGTGCCATTAAGAACAGGAGCAAGTCTTAGTACAGATCCCTAAGAGTTATTCCTGCTGTTTTGATGCTGACTTTCTGTGAGGCCATTTTATTTGTTTAAATATTTTAGGCATATTGAATCATAAGAACATAAAAACATAAGAGAAGCCAATGTTGGAACAGGCCAATGGCCCATCCAGTCCAACACTCTGTATCACACAGTGGCCAAAAACACTAGGTGTCCTCAAGAGGTCCAGCAGTGGGGCCAGGACACTAGAAGCCCTCCCACTGTTGCCTCCTCCGTCAAGCACCAAGAATACAGAGCATCACTTGCCCCAGACTGAGAGTTCCTATCTATACTTTGTGGCTAATAGCCACTGATGGACCTCTGCTCCATATGTTTATCTAATTCCCTCTTGAAGCCGTCCATGCTTGTAGCCGCCACCACCACCTCCTGTGGCAGTGAATTCCATGTGTTAATCACTCTTTGGGTGAAGAAGTACTTCCTTTTGTCTGTTCTAACCTGATTGCTCAGCAATTTCATGGAGTGCCCATGAGTTCTTATATAGTGAGAAAGGGAGAAAAGTACTTCTTTCTCTACCTGCCCTATCCCATGCATAATCTTATAAACCTCGATCATGTCACCCCCAGCCGTCGTTTCTCCAAGCTAAAGAGCCCCAAGCGCTTCAACCTTCCTTCATAAGGAAAGTGTTCCAACCCTTTTATCATTCTAGTTGCCCTTTTCTGCACTTTCTCCAATGCTATAATATCTTTTTTGAGGTGCGGCAACCAGAACTGTACACAGTACTCCAAATGAGGTCGCACCATCGATTTATACAGGGGCATTATGATACTGGCTGGAAATCCTGCCTCAGTTAGCTGGATTGTCTGGATAGCCTCTCTGTATCCTACTGAATGGTCTATAAAGTGGCTTAACTGAATGCCAATGCAGTAATTTAAATAGTAAGAATTTAGCAGTAACTGAATCAGCCACACTGGACCCAGCAATCTGAGGAAAGTTCATAGAAGGCTGGTGTAGCATACCTCCTCAAATAGCAGTCCAAGAACCTGGTAACTGTATTAGCCACTGGCATTGCATTGTGTGAATCAGATCAACCTACCCATCCTCAAAGGGATAGTGTACCAGTGTGATCTAAGCTATTCTGAAACGGCAGAAGAAAGACAGCGGCTAAAGGTTAATTCTTGGAAACAAGACTTAGGACTGTACCAAAAAGCAAGTACATCCACCAAGAGCAGAATCTCTGACAGAGGAAAGTCATTGGGACACAAGCAAGGCTGAGCTGAGGAATCAGGTATTATTTCTTAATTTATTTATTTATATATTTAACAAAAATTGGACCCTACCTTTCTGCCCACATGAGGGCCACCAATGGCCCAGAAGACTGGAGTGATATGATCCCTGTCCGCAGGGGTCATTTTGTAGAAAAAGAGGTGCAGGAGCTTATTAGCATAACTCATTAGCATAACTTATTTGCATATGCCACACCCCCTGACATCACCGGAAGTGTGTCTGAAGGCAACACCCTCCGCTCAGGCTCCACCCCAAAAATCTCCAGGTATTTCCCAACTCAGAGCTAGCAAGCCAGCTTTACACTTTGACCAAATACACTTTAGGTTTCCTTTGCTCTTGCAGGGAAGCTACCCTACAGCAAGCATGAAAATGCAGATCAAGTTAGTATGCTTTTGCTTTTTTTTCATAGTGCATCAACATATGTGCCCGCTCCTGGGCTTGTTACTCCCGGAACAGTGTTCCTGTGTGTTCCTGCTCGAAATGACCCCTGCCTATATGACCCTTGCCAGACAACATCTTGGATGCAGCATTCTGCACCAATTGACATTTCTGAAAATTTCTCAAGGGCAGCCCCTGGTACAGTGCATTGCAGAAATCTAATCTATTTGTAATGAGGGCCTCAATCTCACCTTTGAGAAACAGAGGGCCAGGAGGAAAAATAGCAGGAAAAGGACCTCCATAGTGATGCTCTAGGAGTTTCTACATGGTCTTCATCATGAAAGTGATATCACATCCTTTGCAAACGCCACCCTTCCCAGGCACCACCCTCAAAATCTTCTGGCATTTATGAAGGTAGTCCTGGCAACCCTCAAATGTGCTGGAATATTACTGGTCTGCCCTTCCCCCTACGCAGAGAAATCTGTAGCAAGCAAACCCTACCCCTCTTGGCAAGGCCATAGCGACAGCTCCCATGCCCAGCAGGACCTTTCCCTTCTTCCCAAGCCACAGAACCATCCTGTGCATCAGGCAGATGAGCAGGCCAGCTACCCAAGAGCCCTCTGACTTAGCTGCCTCCTGACAGCTTCAAGGCAGGATGAGAAGCAAGGAAGGAGGCACCAGAGGTTGACAGCAGCTTGAAGCACCAGCTTTCAGAATCCCAGCAACAGCCCAGTGACACCCAGCTGTAGAGGCAAAAGTGTGGTGCATACGTGCCTGAAGATGCAGGGGAGGGATGGCAGCTTACTGAATGCTCGGGATAATCAAGGACTGGATAACAACATTCTTACTGTACTTACGAGAATCTTTTTGTTTGCTGCCTTTCTTCAAAAAAGCCATAGAGACTGCAGTTACATAGGAATCAGAAGCATAGATTCAGTAGGCTCAGGCTCACTGCACAGGATCAGACTTGTCACTTCTTCACTGAGGGGCTATAAACACATTTTCTGGACAATTATTACTAAGCACAACTTCTTAAAGCAAAGTTCTTCCATGGGCTTAGTAAGAAGCAAGGTGAGCCTTGCCAAAAGTCACATACAAGTCAGTTGAGATTAATGTTTGCAAAAAGAACAGAACAAAAGAGATAAAAATCTACTGCTTGGCCTTTAGGCATGGCAGTGTGAAAAGCCTTGGCTGTCCAGCAAGGGTAGGCATAAGAAGCCTTTGCTAATAATAAAGCGACAATAATGAACAATCCTAAAAGCACTTCATCCACGTATTTCAGAGGGCCCCACTACACGATGCAGAATTTTCAGGTCACATCAAGGTCTGCTGTGACAACTGATGGGCATGCTTTTGCATATTCCCCACGGGGCACTCAGTTCCCAGGCACGCAGGGCCCAGTTCCAATCTGGAACAATGCTCTCAGGCAAAGGGCACTGAAGCCTTTGCCCCGTCCCATTTTCCTGTCCCAAAATGGCCCCAGGGGAGCAATATTTGCCTCACCCCATCAATGTCCTAAGACCATTTCAAGTCAAAAAAACATCAAGGTGGGGAAGCCCCTTCTCTTTGTGTGTCATGGTCCCAAATTCCAATCAAACCATGCAAACCTGGAGGCTGAGTTCCCAGTAAGGAACTCACAAGACACATGGATAGGACAAGCCTGGGGAGGACCCAGGGGAAAAGATAATGTGCTTTTAGGCCCTATCAGAAACATAGGTTGTGATCCAATCAAATAATTCATTCATGTGTGAGAACGCCATGGAAACTGCTGTCTCTTCACTTGTCGCTACTTCACCTACAGTAATTCCTACTGCCAAGGAAGCAATCCACAGTTCACTCAAAAAAGCAACATTGGGAATGAACCAGCAAGTGGAGTTCAAATGACACACAGTCTGGCAGGTCACAGCTGTGGTACTGGTGTCAGACACCTAAGTTACATGAGGAATTACTATTGGAGAGGTTCGCATGCTGGTAAAAATGATCTAAAGACAACAGTGTTTTCTTACATGACTCTTTAACAATGCCCTGCCTTTTTACTCCCCCTGTGTGCTTTATCTTTCGTTGCTATTTGTGAGTGTGAGTCATACACTGTGCACAGTATTCTTTCTGCTTGGCAACATAGCCTTAAAGTAAGTTTGGCATGCCGTGTCATGTGGTGACATTACTATGCCAAGTGTATTTTAATTGCGCACTGTACCAGAACAAATGGAGGGGCAGCCTAAGGCGTCATTCATTTCCTTATGTCATGGAATGACTTTTTAATCCACTTCTTAAATATTCCTAGTACGTCTAATCTAGTAGGAAACTATTCTTTGAAGATGATAAAAAAAAGCCTCCTCCACTGGCACATGAGCAAATGAGGCAAACATTTTCAGTTGCCTCACTTTTACTCATACTGAGGTAACATCATAAGGCAATTTTCAAAATCTCAGGCAATAAAAATAACTGCCTCTTACTCAACCTTATAATTCCCAAGTGAGATACATAAACAACATTTGCAAACATGTGAACACCTGTTCAAATGCTCATCAAGCACAGCTGTGTATGTATATATCTATATGCACAGAGAGAGAGAGAGAGAGAGAGAGAGAGAAAGATACAAATCTTTCCTAACCCTCTTTCACAGGAGCAGAAAAGAATTCCAAATATCAGTATTTGGGGGTCAGGCTACCTGTGACAATGGGGATCAGTTGGTTAGATCCAAGAAGTGTACTCTGGGCATCATGGGACCAGCACAGATAAAAGGCTTTGCAACAGGGTCAGTGATTTAATGTAGACTGAGATCCAGCCTCTTGTCCTTTTATTTCTTCAGGGCTTAAAACAGCCTGCAGGGGCATTTGCAATCATGGAAATGGCACAGAGGGAAGAATTAAAACTCCAGCCCTGATCCAGGTCAGGGTTTCCTTGCCACTACTTTTGTGGCTGAAATACACCTGGGTGGATCGTTTGTTGATTTACATTATTTATAGTCCACCTTTCTCACTGGGACTCAAGGCAGATTACACAGAGTGGGTCAATGCAATCAACGTTCTATAAACGATGACATAGGATTTGGGTTGCCGAACCAGCCACAAATCTAAAAAAAAAGAACTGAAGCAAAGCATAACTGTTAACATGACACATTAAATGATGCAAGATTACTTAGAAGGATCCAATTTATTGATCCTAAGACTATCGAAAGTACCCTGTTCGATCTTACAAATGAATTGTACGCATGGCTTTGCCACTTCCATTAAAAAGAACGTGGAAGTCCATATATGCAATAGCTCCATGTAAGCCTAGTTGCCTCTGTAAAGAGAGATGTAAAGGCTACACCCTGAGGAAGTTTAAATGCATTCTCTTCTTGCTGTGTACAGTTTGTTCAAACAACAAAATGACTTGGTAGAACTAGAATAAGTTCAGAGATGGAAGGAAGCCCTGGCTAGGAAAAATAAATGACTTCCACATTACAATTTAACTCTCATTCATCCGACGGGACTTGCCCCTTGGGGAATTCTTGGTAGAATTTGGCAGTATTAGAATTAGAACTTAGGAAAGCGCAGCAGCAGTCTTAATGATTCTGAAGCCCAGGGCAAAAGTCTTAGGATGTGGCCCCAGAATCACTGCCACCACTGCCAAGGCCCCCTGCTCCACCCTTCTGGGGCCACCCCCTCTCCAGGAGCAAGGAAGGAGCTGCCTCATTAGATACAATGTGGGGAAGAGCTACTGCCACTGCCAGAAGCTAGCTGCCCAGTGCCTGAATGGTCTACTCATCTCCTTCTTTCCCTTCTCCACTGGGGTTGGAGCCATGGAAAGTTGGACCCCTAAATGCAGGGCCTTGGACAGTGGCCACAGTTGCTCACTGGCTAAGACCACCCCCGAGAGAAAGAGGGTGCCCTGCTCCTGCTGGCCACTAAATCAACAGCAGCATAGACCTACACCCCAGTCTTTGGTAAGGAGCTGGTCTAGGATTGCCAGTTGGGAAATATCTGGAGATTTTGGGGGTGGAGCATGGGAAGGAAATGGTTTGGGGAGGGGAGGGACTTCAGCAGGGTATAATACCATAGGGTCCACTCTCCAAAGCAGCCATTTTCTCCAGGGGAACTGATCTTGGTCATCTGGAGATCAGTTGTAATAGCAGAAGATCTCCAGGTACCACCAGGAGGTTGACAACCCTAAGCTGGCCCAATGAAAAACAGAACCACACTTCAAATCCAAGCACCATTTAATCAGTCTGTCACAGCAGCAAAAACCTAGAAGGGTAATTACAGGATCCAAAGCTGAGGCACAGTCCAAAATTCATAAGGAGGAAGCAGATACAACAAATCACAGAAACAACACCATTGCAGACAGCAGACATAATGAAAAGCAGCAAGGATGTAAATCAGCAGGTGACAGTCACATTGCTTCCATGCCAGCCTGCCTGTCAGCTGTTGCTTATAACCCACCACCTATCCTTGGCTTATGATGAGTCACTGTACCACGGGTGCAAACCATTACAGCACACCAGACTGACCACAGTCTCCCTTGCCCAGACCCTGTAAAGACTCATCTGCATTAACTGGAATTGAATGCTGCTGAACTGCCAGCTGGGCACTCTGGTGCCTGGCCTGCACATTCCTCCTAACCCAGCTGCTCTGGCATTCCAAAGGCTCAGATGACAATGGAGGCGATCCGACCTGCCATGCCCTCTCTGCTGCCAGTCCCAAATCCAAGGGCTGAAGAACTCCTTCTGAAACTGAAGGAATCACTTGCTCTGGTGGAGCACCCATAGTTAGCTGTAAACCTGGACCAGCATAGGCGTAGAGTACGGGGGGGCTCGAGGGCTCGAGCCTCCCCCGAAATTTCCCGGGGGGGACTGAGCCCCCCCCCAGGAAAACGTAGCACCTGCTGCCGCGCCTCCCAGGGCCCTTCCGAGGCCAGCAGCTGCTGCTGCCGGTGCCTCCCCCCCACGCCACTCTTCCATCCTTCCCTCTCCCTCCCTCTTTTCCCCGCGAAGGGAGAGGGAAGGAGTGGGGGGGAGAGAGAGGCCCCGGCAGCAGCGGCTGGCGGGCCTCAGAAGGGCCCGGGGAGGCGCGGAGGTTTCCCGGCGGGGGGGGCATCCCCAGCGAGCGCGCGTGCAAAGCGCACGCTATAGAGCCCCCCCCCCCCGATTTGACAAAAGTCTACGCCCCTGTGGGCCAGCCTCAACCACCTACTCCTCATCCAAACAAGATTCTGCATTCCCCAACTCCACAACTCCGGGATGGCCCACAACAGAAGAGTTCATTAAGAACATTTGCATTTGGTTTGATTCAGTAAAAGGTATAAAGCCAACACTGGCACACTTCTGCTTTTTGTTTTGATGTGTACACTAAAAGGTTTTAATGATGTTGCATATTGACATGGGTCATTTCTCAGGTGTTTATGATTCTTATCATATCTTATCTATTTTTTAAATCCAATGGTCCTTGAAGATCAGGGTCTCACTTTCCTTTTGAAATTGGCTGTTTGTTGAACATACAAATAGGAGATGAGCTGCCACAGTAAGCAAATGAAATCTCTTCATAGACTTTTACGGGAACTTTTACAGTTCCGCAGGGCCTGCAAGTCGGAGCTCTTCCACCAGGCTTTCAGTTAAGGAGCTGCCCTCACTACGACCACCAACAAACGTAGTACAGATCCTGGCCCTAAGTTTTGACATCTGGCCTGTGCCACCACGGAATTTAGGAAGATTACTGAGCTGAAAAATTGTAAAAACTGTATGCACTCTTCAGCACGCTATCTTGAGCAATTAAGTAATTAAGGATATACTGCAGTACTTTATGATTTTATGATCTTATGATTTTGTTTATAACTGAATAGTTTGAATGTTTTTATGTGGATGTTAATGGTTTCTATGTCTTAACTAATGTAAGCCGCCCTGAGCCTGCTTGCGGAGAGGGTGGGATATAAATCAAATCAAATAAATAAATAAATATTTTTTTTAAAAAAAAAAACTATTATAGAATTCCACCATTGCCATGGTCTAGCTCTTGCTCAGAATTATTAGAAATGCTAGTACTGATTAATCCTCAATAATTGTCAGAGGAAATTACTTCTACCCTTCTGGCTAAGTTTTTTTTTTCCAGTTAAGGATAAATATTTAAAGAAAGAATTAATATTAATGTATTAGTTTAGCCATTCATTCAGTTCTTTAGAAAGACATATCTAACTAACATTTTAAAGAGTTATATCTTTTTTTAGCTCATGAAATATTCCTGGGTGTATTAATATAAGGCAAAGGTTGTATTCTGTTTTTAAAATAGCGGAACTACAGTGGTCTCTAAAGGTTAATGATGAATGATGTAACTCTTAATTTACACAACAGGACAATCTTGACTTGCATAAATTCGAATGAATTCCACTGCCATTTACCACCAGTGTAAATAGTCTGAGTTGTATGTTGTAATATGATAATGTGAAAGCCCAAAGGAAACCATTCCCAGGCTACATCAGAAAAGCTATTAAATCAACAACTGGGGCATACAATAACAGTGTAAATTAAAGCAGCAGAGCTTTAGAAAGTATTACTTAAAATAGAACAGCACTAAAAGTGCAGCAGACAAGAATAAATATGACCATTCATGTTTTACTTCCATGGGAATTGACTCAAGACTTTGGATGAACCCAGGAAAGCCCATGTGTATACTCAACAAATTTTCACATGCACATGTGATGCAGGACAGATGCCCCCAGTGCAAAATAAGATTCTGCAATGGAGAGGAGTTAAGAACATAAGAGAAGCCGTGTTGGATCAGGCCAAAAGCCCATCCAGTCCAACACTCTGTGTCACACAGTGGCCAAAACTCGTGTGCCATCAGGAGGTCCACCAACAGGGCTAGAACTCCAGAAGTCCTCCCACTGTTACCCTCCAAGCACCAAGAATACAGAGCATCATTGCCCCAGACGTAGTGTTCCATCTGTACATTGTGGACAATAGCCACTGATGGATCTCTCCTCCATATGTTTATCTAATCCCCTCTTGAAGCTGCCTATGCTTGTAGCCACCACCTCTTCCTGCAGCAGTGAATTCCACATGTTAATTACTCTTTGGGTGAAGAAGTACCTCCTTTGATCTGTTCTAAACCTACTGCTCATTGATTTCATTGAGTGGCCATGAAATTACTCCAAGAAAGGCGGGAAAGTACTTTCTCTACCTTCTCTATCCCATCCACAATTTTGTAAACCTCTATTATGTCATTTCTCCAAGCTAAAGAGCCCTAAACCTTTCTTCATAGGAAGTTGTTCCATCCCCTTAATCATTTTAGTTGCCTTTTTCTGCACATTCTCCAGTGCTATAATATATTTTTGAGGTACGGTGACCAGAACTGTACACAATATTCCAAATGAAGCTGCACCATAGATTTAAGATCAAGAGTTGAATATAAGAGAGAATAAGGAATAAAGAGAATAAATTGACATCTGTAATTCAGCTTACAGTCTGTTTGCCAGTGTCAGTCAGCTCAACTGAACTTTCAACAGACTGCCAACCTGTGTTGGAACAGTCTGCATATTCAAATATTCAACATTCACCTGTGTTTGAACAGCTTGCATTTTCAAATGCTCCACAGACTGTTCACCTGCATGCAAGCCCTCAACATGTGTTCAGTCATGCAACAAAGATGATTGCACGTTCACAATCCCATACTATTTCCCCACAAGTTTTCTCTAGTCCACCTTCCTCCATCTTCTGATACTACCACCTAGTCTGCTGTCTGCTACATTCATAAAGGCTGTGGTCACATGGTCATTTTGATTGGGTTTCACTGCTGTTCCCACTTGCATTTAAAATTGCTGATCAGACGGCCGCATCCACCTCCCACACCAAAGTGGGCTCACTCACGCAATCCACCCAGTTCCCTAGCACGTTTTCCAACACCAGGAAAATCAAATACTTTCTGGGTATTTGGGCTTTAAATCTTGTGATTTTGCCCATCTGGACAGCCATCTCTCGCATGGATTGTGATTAGGGTCATCTGACCCTCCTTCACGCGATGAGGTCCCCCCCCCCAGCTTCTGCCTTTGTGCGTGTGAGCAATCCTGCACTAAATAAATTCAATGTTTAAACGTTCAAGCACACATATAGACGCCAGCACTTAGTAGTACCCCCACTTTCCAGGCAGCCTCTTTATTTTGAAGGGCACCGGTCTTGACACCTTCTGTCTCCCCCCCCCCCTTTTTTTGCCAGCTCTTCAAACCAGGCCCCCTGGCTTGGTGCGACTCAGCAGGCTTTCCAAGTTGGGGGTCAAGTGATGAAGTCAATGCACAGCACACACACACAAACAAACCCAATTTCGCCTACCAGACAGAACTTGGCACGTAAAAAGCAGGTGTGGGCTTCTCGGCTGGAGCATCAGTGCACCCAAGCCCTCTGCCGAGTGCCTGTCCCACACTTCTCCACTGCTCAAGTCATTCCTCTGTGTTTACATGAGTAATGGGAGGGAAAGGAAGGGACGCTGTAAGCAATGAGCCAAACGCTCAGGCACGCTCATTCAGATGGAGCCTGACAGGCATGACGCCACCACCTCCGACTCCACACACACACTTGGGGGGAGATGGGAAGCATGCGTGGTCACATGCCAAAGCTTTTGTGAGAAGGGGAGATCAATCGGGCAGATGTTGGGCGACTGGAATGGGTAATAATGGCTGCTGCTGCTGCTGCTGCTGACTACTTTGACCGGTTGGAGGTGGGGGCCAGTTCATTTTGTTCGCTGTTCAGGGGGGCTGTAAAAACAAGGGAGTATGATGAGTCCAGGTGTGCATGTGCGCATGCACAAAGCAAATGTTTTTTTAAAAAAAACACAGTACGCAGTAAATATCTGGGTATAACCTTCTCAGAAACCCTCTCTTGGCGCCCCCATATTACACAATTGAAGACTGTTGCTATGAACAATTTGGGGGCTTTGTTGAAATTTTACTTCTCCAGGGGCGGAGGTATGATAGATCCGGTTGTCAAACTATACATTAGTAAGATAACCTCAGCAATGTTGTATGGGGTAGAGATTTGGGGTTGGGATGAGCCACTGCGGTCTCTGCTAGAGATCGTGCAAAATTATTTTATGAGGCGGATTCTGGTTTTACCCAAAGGCTCACCCGTGGCACTGATGAGGGCTGAACTGGGTATGGTATCTTTGGAAGCCAGGGTAAATGTGAGAATTCTTTCTTATTGGAGGAAATGCTTAAAACATCCCCAGGATATCCTAGGTGTCCGAAGTTTTATATTGCTTTTGAAATCCTCCAAAAGATTGGGTGACCACCTGACCTCTATTTTACTAAAATACTCAATTCCAGACGATATATGGGACAGTGAAAGTCCAAAGTCCAAATTGAAGGAATGGGTATTTAATAAGGATGGGCTTTTGAACCGCCAAGCGGTGGTAAGTTGTCGTACAGCCCCCTTGTATAGGATATTTAAAAGAGATCACTGTAGGACTGATTACCTCGAGAAATTAACCACTCTTGATCTAAGAAGGGCTTTTACCGCCCTAAGGTTTCATGCCATACCTTCAATGGTCTGTATTGGCCGCTTCTTGGGCTCCCCTCCTGTCTCTAGAATATGTCAGTGTGGCGTAGGCGAAGTGGATGACGTCGAGCATTATATTATGAGATGCTCTTGGCATGAATCACTTAGGCAAAGGTTTATTTACCCCATTATACCTTTGCATAATGGAATTTCAGATCTGGACATGACTGTTTTTTTGCTCTCTGATAATGACACATATATTACCAGCAGAATGGCTTTGTTTGCATTGGTGGCAAAAAAGATAAGACTAAGTCTTGGATTTGCAGCAAGTTACTGAAGGGCCTATCCCATTTTGGTTTATAATGTCTGTTGTATTTTGTTTTATCTGTTTTATTTTGTTTTGTTTTGTTATGGCCAATGGCCAAGACAATAAACTTGACTGACTGACTGACAGTACGCCACCCAAAGGGCAGTATGGCTATGTAGACTGTGCTCAGAGCCTCGTCACGCAATGCTTGCAGTTCCGAGAGGGATGTGTGATCATCCCAACCCAGAAAAAAATATTCCCAATCAAATCTATAACGGAAACATTTCGCAAAAACCTTGCCGTGTGACCACAGCCTAAGTCCCAGCAGCATCACCATTTCACAGTGGGAAGGTGTCTCCCTGCATATCTTGTTTCTGCCTGATTTGATGCTAACCTCTCTCCTTTCTTGTATTTATATTCCAATCTTTTCCCCAAGGCAGCTTACAAAAATATACACACCAGATATAAAGTCATCTAAAAACCAAGAGAACAGTAGCAATCATAAAAACAATGCCACAATCTATAAACAGCAACGATAAACCAGAGTAAACACCCCATCAGCAAATGAATGGAAATGCAGCAGCAGCAATTTAACACCAGATTCAACAGAAAGCCCTCTGAAGCACCGTTGTTTTACAGCACCGCCTAAAAGCCAATAAAGCAAGTAGCCTGACAACTTCCTCCACTAAACAATTCCAGAGAACAGGTCATGACCAAAAATGTTCGCAATTGCCCAAGAGAATTCAAACAGTCGTATTTCCAAGCGGCTGGTTCTGGCTACTAGGACGTCCCAGCTGCACATCCATCCCTTCTTGCCCCACAGTCATTCTTTCCCCTTCTCTTCCAGTCCAGTTTAGATGCAAACACACAGAGAATGTGAGCTGCCACTAATTCTCCTGAGCAGTGTCATTTGCTCTCGTTGTAACAAATAATATATATCAATATTAATAATGTATAAATATAAATTATTCATTTCCAATTAATAGTGTCAGCAAAATCAAATCATCTCTTCTTTTCTGTCATTTTCTGTCATACCTGTGTCATTTGTACAGGTACCCCATTCTGTATTAAATGTAGCAATCTTATCTTGCCTCACCTTTCCAAGCACTTTGCATGCTGTTCAGATGTCTGTCTTTCTAGCTGTCTTTCTGTCTGTCTGTGTTTATTAAGTGCCATCAAGTTGCTTCCGACTTATGACATTATAACCTATTAATCATGGGCGTCAACTACGGGGGGGGGGCTCGAGGGCTCGAGCCCCCCCCGAAATTTCCCGGGGGGGCTCAGCCACCCTCGGCAAAATGGAGCGCCCGCCGGTGGCCAGTCAGCCAGCTGTCGCCACCTCTCCTTCCCCCCCACCCCCGGCCTGCCCTCCTGCCTCCCTGGGGCGGGGGGGGAGAGAGGCGGCAACGGCCAGTTGACTGGCCACCGGCGGGTGCTCCATTTTGCCGGGGGTGGCTGAGCTCCCCCCCCCGGGATTTTGGCACGCGAGGCGGAGCAGGTGCCGGGGGCCCGCAAGGGCGACGCGCCGGCCCCTGGCTGCAGGCAGCAGCAATCGGTAAGCAGGGAGAGGGAGGGAGGGAGGGGGCGGGGAGCACGGCGGGCAGCCAGGCGGGCGGCCGGGCGGGCACGTCCCGGGGGAGGGAAGCGGCGGCGGCGGCTCCCTGGGGCGGGGGGGACAGCGGCGGGGACATGGTACCGAGCGTGCGCGCACGAGAGAGCCCCCCCCCCCCGGGGATTTAAAAAGTCTACACCCCTGCTATTAATAACCTATTGTTAACAGCCTTGCTCAGATCTTGCAAATGGAGGGCTTATAGCTTCCTTGACTGAGTCAATCCATCTCATGTTGGGTCTTCCTGTTTTCCTGCTGCCTTCAACTTTTCCTAGCACTATTATCTTTTCCAGTGACTCTTGTCTTCCCACAATGTGACTAAAGTACAACAGCCTCAATTTAGTCATTTTAGCTTCTGGAGAGAGTTCAGCCTTGATTTGATGTGGTCTAGTATGTATTCATGTATGTTTGTATCCTCCCATACTACATCTTTCCATTAAGTTGACTTCTGTGACAGATAGTACTAGAGGGAGGGGAGGGAGCAAGCCTCTGAGAGAATTTAATTCATCTTCCAAAGGCACTTTTCATAAACTTTGAGTGATTTTCCCTATGGTCATCAATCAATATGAAAAAAGAACAATACCACAGAGGTTCATTTCCATCTATTGGTGACAAAACTGTGATGAAGACAAAAACTCTGGACTCAGAAGGTTGTAGATAGGCTCCCTTCCAGGCCCCTGACATTCAGCTTTCCTGATGGCCACTTTCCCCTTCTAGCTGGAGTTTCTGCCACACTCCACCACACCCACCCCCCACTATTTGTCCAGCTATCTATCCTTCCTTTTTGGGGAATGGAGCATGTCTTTTTTTCTTCTTGAGAACAGGAGCTTTTCCAGGCAAACAGAGGACTTCTACAGGGTCTACAGAAAGAACTACCTACTCAACCTGTGAGAAAGGCACGATTTAACATGCAGAAATCCTGACTTCAGCTGAAGGTTTTGTAATTTTAATGAGGCAGAAACAGTTTATGATTATCATGCATGCATGCTTCACTTGTGAGATGGGAATCCAATTCTGGTTTGGCTCCTTCAAAAAAAAAAAGGCTAAACTTTCAGATGCACACAGGAGGTTTGGCAGTCATACGTGTGTATTTTGCTTTACCATATTTTGGTGCAATTACAAATATGGAGCTGGAGACTAAGGGGCTTCAACTCTGGCCCAGAAGTCCTCTCAAAGTTCAGCTCAGCCATTAGCTCACTGGATAGCTTTAGGCACACCCCAACCTCTCCACTCCTTTGCCTGCAATATAGAAATTGCTATAAGATTTACTAAGATGTTGGGTGCAAAGTGCTTTCAGCTCTCATCAGGTCTTTTATTTGTTTTGTTTGTTTAGTGCATTTCTATCTTTCCCTTTCTCCAAGGAGCTCAGGTCAGCACGTATGGTTCTCCCTACCTCCAAATCTAGGGATTTAAATCTGAGTCTCCCTGGTTCTAGTCCAAGATTTTAGCTACTTTGTCTTTTCTATACCCTCCCCAGTTTTTTTTCCTGGTGTCAGCCACAAAAGCAGAAGGAGAAACAGAGAGGTAAAATATATCCATAGTGACCCAGATGAAAGAATCCTTCTACAGAAATAGCCCTGCTTTTCCTCATGGACAAATAGTTGGTCTGAAAGTGAGATGAGACTATACTTATTGCAGAAGTAACAGGAATCCTAGACAATTATCAAAATAGCTAAAACTCCCATTATATATATGTCACATTTATCTGTCCTAGTATTCTTTCATACAGCCAAATCCTCGAGGGAAAAAGGATTTTCCATAAGACCTGAGATAACCTGTGAGTTCTTATTTGATCTATGTCAGTTCTAGAAGTAGCTAAATTTAAAACTCTTGCAAACAACTTTTTTTTTTGCATAGAGGATATATACCCATTATAAAATAAAGAGTGAAAATGTATTTATTTTCTTAAAATCAGATTACTTCTTAATGTATTCACAATGAACAGATGCTTGATGTAGAAATACCAGTATATACGTTGAACTAAACTTAATGAAGTTTGATAGCCAAGGATTCAGACTTCTTGCAGAAGCGAGGAATTCAGATATTTTGTGAACAGGGCATTTGTGCAGCTGTGTGATTTTTGCTCTCTGAACTACACATGTCACTGTCCATTGCTATCAAAGTTCTTAACTATGCGCACTCAAAGCACAAGAATAGGGGGCATCCTTTTTACTTTTTTTACTTAGTTTGTTCCCATGAAACTGACAGAGACTCTCAGTTTGATCCTCAGCAAATCATCTGTGATCTAACCATTATCATATACATGACAAGTCATAGCTAATGGATTTGGCTTTACTTGCTTTGTAAACTGCGAACAACAGAACTTACTGTTTAAGCAGTAAAAGTTGCTGAACATAGGAACCACATGTGTAGTTCTGTGATCATTTTCCCCAAGATTGGGGGAGAGGTTATAGATCGCAGCCGCAGGGTTTAGTTTTTATGGAGCCAAATAAGGGCAGAAGGCTATTTATCTCATTTTACTTGCGTCTTTTTCCCTCCTGAAAACTGGCACCCCCAGCTGATTTTACCCCTGCAAGGGAAAACTTACAGGTGTTTGTAAATGTTCCCAGAAGAGGTAAACGGTATGTCATTCATTTGCAGGAAAAATGTGAAGGGGCTAAATGGACCCACTCCCCCATGTCAGTCTGAAAACCTTGAGGAAAATAGCTCCTGACTTTTCACCCTTTTCGGTATAATCCTCACAAGCAGCAGATGAGATAGTAAATTTCTTGCTTGCTTGTACCCAAGTAGGATGAGGGATCATATGGTTTACTGCTTTGCATTTAAAAAAAAAATCACCAGATACAGAACAAGTCAAAGAGATGGCTAGTTTAGAATCCATCTCTCTGACACTGAATTTTCTGTGAACAATAATGTTTTGGATGAAGGTAAAATCAATTTATCATTTATGTATTGCAACATTTATATTCTGCCATACCTCTTGGTACAAAGCAGCTTACAATAATAGTTAAAACCTCCTCAGCTAAAACCAAGCCTCAAATCCCTCCCCCTTCCACCATTAAAATATGCCCATCAAGAGTTAACACAAGAGCCAGTTTGGTGTAGTGGTTAGGAGCGCGGACTCTAATCTGGGAGAACTGGGTTTGATTCTCCACTCCTCCACATGTAACTGCTGGTGTGACCTTGGGTCAGTTACAAGTTCTCTCAGAGCTGTTCTCCCATGAGCAGTTCTTGAGAGACCTCTCTCAGCCCCACCTACCTCACAGGGTATCTGTTGTGGGGAGGGGAAGGAGATTATAAACTGCTCTGAGACTCCTTCAGGCAGGGCTCCGTTGGGGCCGGGGCGTGCCGGAGCGTCGCTCCGGGAGAGAGAAGGGCGGGGGCGGGGCCAGCGAGGGCGTTTGGGGCAGTCCAGGCAGGGCTCTGCTGCTGCCGCTCGCTCCGCTCCCTCCCTCTCTCTCCCCCCCGTGCAGGGCCCAATCCGCCTGCCCGCGCGGCTTCTGCGAGGGGAGGCCGGCGGCAACCAGGGGACGGAGGCACGTGGAGCTCCGCCTCGCTGGCTGGCTGGCTGGCTGGCTGCGCCTGAGCTGGGCTGGGCCTAGCAGGTGCGGCGTGTCCGGGGCTGCCTCAGGGGGGCGGGGGGAAGGAGCGACGGGGCCGCCTGGGCTGCAGCATACGCCGGACTGCGCCCGAGACCACGCCACCGCCGCCGGAGGAGCTGTGCCTGCCATGTGCGCCGCCGCTTGGTGAGTCTCACCCACTCCTCCCCTCCCTCCCTTCCCGACGGAGCAAGGCCGGCCTGGCCCGGCCCCCACACAGAGCCCTCCTCCCGAGGAGGGAAGGGGAAGGGAAGGCCCTCCTGCGGCGGCCCATGGCTGGCTGGGGGGGAGGGGAGAACCTGGCCCTCCGCACCTCCCCTCCCGCACAAGGCTCGGCATCCGGGGCACAGCAGCAGGAGCAGGGCTCCAGGAGGAGGAGGAGGAGCCGGCCACCCCTCCCAAGTCCTTGGTCGCAGAAGCTGCCGGGGCCTGCCCCCCCCCGCAAAGTCCGGCCCAGCAGGGGCCAGCAGGAGGAGCGCCATGGGCGGCCGGAGAGGCGCAGGTGTGGGCAAGTGCACGGGCCAGGGGTCCCTCCCCCCCCACTCACACTCCCGGGGCCGTGGCAAGCACCGCCGGCCCTGGGAGAAACCCCCTGCTTCCCTCCCCCCCTCACACTCCCGGGGCCACAGCAAGCACCGCCGGCCCCGGGAGAAGCCCCCTCGTTCCCTCCCTCCGCCACTCACACTCCCGGGGCAGCGGCAAGCACCGCCAGCCCCAGGAGAAGCCCCCTGCTTCCCTCCCCCCTCTCACACTCCCGGGCCTGGGGGGGTGCAAGGGAGGGAGAAGCCGGGTCCCAGTGGCATGAAGCCCCTGGGGCCCAAGCAAGAGGGGGGAGGGAGGGAAACGCTGGCCCCAGTCCTTCCTTCCTTCCTTCCTTCCTTCTCTCTCTCTCTCTCTCCCCCCACCTACCTACCTACCTTCCTGTTCCTTCCTTTCCCCCTTCCTTCCTTCCTTCCCTCTCTCTCCCCCCACCTACCTACCTACCTTCCTGTTCCTTCCATTCCCCCTTCCTTCCTTCTCTCTCTCTCCCCCCACCTACCTACCTACCTTCCTGTTCCTTCCTTCCTTCTCTCTCTCTCTCCCCCCACCTACCTACCTGCCTTCCTGTTCCTTCCTTTCCCCCTTCCTTCCACTCTCCCTTCCTTCCTTCCTTCCTTCTCTCTCTCCCCCCACCTACCTACCTACCTTACTGTTCCTTTCTTCCTTCCTTCCTCCCTCCCTCCCTCCTTCCTTCCTTCCTTCCTTTCTTTCTTCTCTCTCTCTCTCCCACCTACCTACCTACCTTCCTTCCTGTTCCTTTCCTTCCTTCCCCCTCCCTCCCTCCCTCCCTTCTTGCCTTCTGACACACTGCCGATGACGTCATCACTTCCGGTGACGTCAGGGGGTGTGGCATATGCAAATAAGTTATGCTAATGAGCTCCTGCACCTCTTTTTTTACGAAAGGACCCCTGCCTTCAGGTAGTGAAGGGTGGGGTATAAATCCAATCTCCTTCTCATCCTCCTCCTCTTCTTTGGGAGAACTTGAGTAACTAGTGTTGTAACCTAGCAAGATATACTAAGAAGGGGGGAGTTCGTTGACCGATTGGTCTGTGTTGATTACATGGTTACTGTTAATATGAGGGGGGAATGAGTCAGAGCAAATGCAGATAAATATGGTGATTTCTTTTACTTTGCCTCTGAATCTTTTTAATATCTAACATCACACCTTACAGTGACTTCCTAAGCAGAGTTACACCCTTCTAAGCATCCTCCTAAGCACACTGATTTAGGATCTAAGCACACTGCCTTAACTCTGCTTAGGATGGCACTGTTGAACCTGGCTGCAAACCTCACCCTTTGCCCCACTGAACACTGGCAGCCCTGCAAACAGTCCTTCAGATGGCCCATGATTCAAGACAAAGATCAGATGACATATTCATGACTCACTGGGTTTCATGAGAGAATTATGCTCCATGTAAAAATATTTTTCTTTATCAAAGCATCGTTTTTATTAGTTCTTTTCAGCCTTGCACCCTATATATAAGGGCAATACAGGAGAGACTATTTATAGGGCTTCTCTGGACCATTTACAATTTTATAACTATATAACAATGTTCATTTTCACTTTAGGTTAGGAAATTCTGGTACAGAAAACTTTCCGTGCCTCTAGATTCCTTTAAAAAAAATTACTGGGCATCTTCAGCCAAGGTATCTTTTCTATTTTGAGGGGAGTTTTATTGCTCTTTTGTTTCACATGGTTTGTAAAAGGAAGTTTTCTTGTTGTACCTGCAAATTTTCATTCACACATTTTCAGTCACAGGAAACTGTTTTATATTTACAAAGTTGGATCAGCATGTGAAATAACATCCTTAGGCTGAGGACACACTAGGGAGGTGGAGCGGGAGAGCTCTGCTTCAGAAGTGGGGGAAGGGAGCCAGTTCAAACAGCTGCAGCTGTTCCCCGGCTCCCTTCTGTACTCACCCGCTTTGGAGCCGCTTCCCTGCTGCCTCAGAAGGACACCGGGAGAAAGCGGTGTCCAGGGGCTGTCTGCAGCTTGGATCCTGCTTCCCAGCTGTAACGATGGGAGGAGGCGGGATTCAAGTGGAGGCAGTGGTGTGAACGTATTGCCGCGGAGAGAAGTGCATGGGTGCACGAGCTCATGCACTCATGCACACAAGCAGCCCCAATACAGGAGGTGGGGAGATTTTAGAGTGCTGCTGCGGCCATGTGGCCATGCCACCCAGGGCCACTCCGCAGCAGTCTGAATGCTCCATTCTGGCATGCTCCCGCGGGAAACTGGCCAGTGGGAACATGCAGCCCCGGGCCAGTCCCCCCCCCCCCGGTGGCTTTTGCTCCTGCTGCCGTCCCGAGGCAGATTGCAAGTCTGTCCTCAGCCTTAAATACATCCGTCCCTGCTAAAACATTGTATTTTTTTTCTTTACAGAAAAAATCAAGAATAGAATAGAATAGAATAGAACTAGTTTGAATAAATACACTAACTCGTTAAATTTGCAGATGACACCAAATTGGAAGGAGCAGCGAACACACCTGGAGATATAGAATTCAATGAGATCTGAACACGCTGGAAAAGTGGGCAGATGTGAACAAGATGCAATTTAACAAGTATAAGTGCTGAGTTCTACATCTGGGTAACAAAAATGAGGAACACGCATACTGGATGGGAGATACACTTCTGAGTAGCAGTCTGTGTGAACAAGATTTTGTGTTAAAGGTGGACCGTAAGTTAAATATGAGCAGCCAGTGTGATGCAGTGACAAAAAAGGCTAATGCGATCTTGGGGTGTATCAACAGAGGCATAACATCCAAATCGTAAGGTATCATAGTCCCGCTGTACACTGCATTGGTCAGAGTGTTGTATGCAGTTCTGGAGACCTCACTTCAAAAAGGACATGGACAGAATAGAGCAGGTGATGAGGATGATCGGGGGCCTGGAGATCAAGCCCTATGAGGAAAGGCTGAGGGACTTGGGAATGTTTAGTCTGGAGAAGGGGAGGTTGAGGGGGAACATGATTGCTCTCTTGAAGTACTTGAAGGGCTGTCACTTAGAGGAGGGCAGGGAGCTGCTCCTGTTGGTAGCAGAGGACAGGACTCGCGATAAAGGGTTTAAATTAAGGGCAGAAAGGTACCAGCTGGATATTAGGAAAAACCATTTTTTACAGTAAGAGTTGTTCAACAGTGGAATCAGCTGCCTAGGAAGGTGATGAGCTCCCCCACACTGGCAGTCTTTAAGCAGCAGCTGGACAGACACTTGTCAGGAATGCTCTAGGCTAATCCTGCATTGAGCAGGGGGTTGGACTAGATGGCCTGTAGGTCCCCTTCCAGCTCTGCGATTCTCTGATTCTTTTATGATGCATCTTTTCTTAGAACTATAAAATAGTGAGAGAGTGTTAAATTTAAAATGGGGAAAGTTAAATTAATTATCTCTGCTTCCCTTAGTGTTTTTTTCAATTAGTTGTCAAAATAAAATGTTCTTAAAGGGTGATATAAATAAGTAAATGATGAACGGCACAGTATTGTTATGTGTCAGAGTAGAAGGGATTGGATAGAATAGTTGCATTAGAGCAACATTATGAGTCACGATGTTACCAAGATACAGCACAGCTGCCAGAATAAATGCAGCAGCCTGGTATGGTGTGACAAATGCAGTGCTTGGCCCTTGCACAAGTCAAATAAATGTAGAGAAGTAGTTGTGTTATGCTCTCTGTAGCAGCAGAAAAGAGGAAGAGTCCAGTAGCACCTTAAAGACTAACAACATTTGTGGTAGGGTATGAGCTTTCGTGAGTCACCGCTCACTTCTTCAGATATCTGAAGACAGTCTTTAAGGTGCCACTGGACTCTTACTCTTTTATGTGGAGGGGGAGAGGCATGGTATCACGAACAAGAGAATGGCCTCAACAGTATTGCATTAACCTCACCGTGCAGCCGCAACATATGAGTAATAATATTTAGTACATTTTTCCCACCCTGCCCCAAGGGTAGCATACATCTGCCTCCCTTCCTCCCCACAACAATCCTGTGAAATAGGATTGTAGCTTCTGCTACAATAAAGTCTGTTAGTCTTGAAGGTGCTACTGGGCTTTTTGCTATTCTGCAGCAACAGACATGGCTAACTCCTCTGGATCTAGAACAACCCTGTGAGGGAGGTTAGGTGAACCTCATGGCATGGTGGAGATTTCAACTCGGGTGATCTGAAGCAGGGCCCCCCAACACTGCACTTCTCCTAGGATAGCCTACGTAACACTTCCTGGCACCCACCCTTCCCTTTTCCCCTCTTCAAGTAGTGACTATAGCCCAGTTCACAAGTTACAGCAATTTATTTTTTTAAATATGTGCATTGAGTAATTCTTATGTTATATTCAATACACATACAGCTGAACATTTTATACAAACCCCACATTTATCCAGGCATTAGTTCCTGGTTTCAAAAGCAAAATGAATGCACATTGGCTCTTTAGACAAACAGATGAACACACATGCATGCAAGATGTATGTGCATTCAGTATAACATGTGAACAGGGCTTCTGTGTACACTGTACACTTGATTGTGTGCATATGAGCTGAGTAATTCCTATGTTAAGGATGATATCACTGCCCAGATATTGGCAGGAAAAGTATTACATGGCCTCGCTCCTTTGATGCATCCAACATGGTGGCTTAACTTTTCAAATGTTTTCCACGGCACTCTGAACCACTGGTTTAGAGATACAGCAAGAGGTTTACTTTGAATATCCCCTAATTTAGCCAGTAGTGCTCTCCTTAAGTCAACAGTTCACTTCCCATTGCAAAAAGTGCCATCAGATAATAGATTTAGCAGAAGGTTCCACTTGACAAAATAACTTGGTTTATCCATGCTAAAAGTACAGCCTCATTGTTTTGTTTGAAAGCCCCATTTTCCATTACAAAGTTCTGTTCCCATTGACACTGGGAAAGAAAACTACATTAGACCATTATAACCAGAAGAAAGGCTAAAGGAAAATAAAAAGGATTTGTGTGAAAGATAAAACCTTTATTAGAGCTCCTACCTCTACAAAAGGTGCATTCATTTTTTTTAAAGATAAAACTTTGCTTTAAAACTTCAGAATTAGTTTTTTACACTGATTTTGTTTAAATAGTTATAGCCACAAATGAGGGGGCACACATTATGAAGATTTCTCTCTCGCTTTAAATTAGTATTCATGTAGTCTTACAAAACACACATCCCTATCTCAGTTTTTCAGCTGACTGCATAACAATAACCAAAAGAAAGGGATTTTTAAAACAAACGTACTGCCACAGCATCAGCTGCAGATGCTCTAACCAAACAGTGCTGTCATTGGCAACAAGAGAGACAGAGACAGACAGAATCACACCACAATAACCACAAGAGTAACACTCCCCCCCCCCCACAGTAGAGGATGATTCCTACAATGCCCTAACTAGCATCCTCAGTCATCTCATACATGCAACCAAGAATAAGCAAATGCCCTCAATGATTTCATTTCATTGTTTAAACAGCACTGTCAGTGACGATACTACAGAACTGGCGGCCTTCTGTGGTAGCAGTATCAGTTATGTTGAATTGTTGGTCTTCCTAAATCAGACAGTGCTCCTGTCAAGAGTGGCTTAGCCCTGTTGCTGACCAGGGCTGCATTCAGACTGGCAGTTTGGCCCAACATAGTTACTCTTCACAAACGGACTAAATAGGCTCAGTTACACAGTCACATCTGTCAGCTGTTCCCAGTCATACTCACCCCATTGTATGACAAGTTAGAAATGGAGTAAACAGGCCCCACTAGGCCCCACTGGTGGACCTCCTAATGACACCTGGTATTTTTGGCCAGTGTGTGACAGAGTGTTGGACTGGATGGGCCATTGGCCTGATCCAACATTGGCTTCTCTTATATAACATGTGGTGTTTTCAGTTTCCTGCGCCTTCATCATGCATAGCCAGATATCTGAATGTGGGGGAGCGTACACAGAATGAATTGGCAGCCTGAACTGTAGATCCATTTCTGACACGGGGGGGGGGGGGGGGAGTTCTGACACGGGGGGGAGGGTGTGCTGTCTGGTTGGTGTGCCCCACAATACTTCAAAGCGCTACAATTGGAGGTGGTACCATATCGCTCCAAGCCGCCAGTCTGACCACAGCCCAGGAGGGCTGAGAGTGAGGGCTCAGTTTTCATTTTAGTCAAGTCTGCCTGTTAGGCCATGACAAGATGCCCCAGCCAGCAAGGCTAGGGGTGGCATTCCACTCTGATTCAGATTAAGCTGCAAATACTAGGAGTCAGATTGCACTTTTATGCTTACTGAGGGCAGGAGTGTGGCATTTACAAGCCAGCAGGCAGAAGAACTGTCATCCAGTCACTGTGGTCCATTGTGAGTAAGGCCACTTCAGTTGTACCACCGGTGTTTCCACTATCATTCTAGTCCTTTCCAGAACTGACAACAAACAAACAAGGGAACCACAGCTAGTTTACAAATGAAAAGCAGCAAGTCCAGACCATGACACAAATTTTATTCATTCATTTGTTCATTTGTTAGGGGCGGTCATCCTGCCTTCCTCCAAGGAGCCAGGAGTTGCTTTTTCAATAGCAGGTTGTGCACAGTGTGAGTAATATCCAGTACCAAATCTGGAAATGATCATTACTTCCCATTGATTAATCCTGAATAAAAGGATACAGTCTTGAGTCTTTGGTTTGTATAATTTTTGGATCCTGCTGCCACCAGTGGCAGGTAAGTACATGCTGGGCACATTAATTACAACAAAATCAATAATAATAATGTATATGTTCAACCCACAGAACAAGATAAGCATTTGAATTATGAGAAAATGGACATCTTGAAGGGAAAAATTCCTTATCCAAACATCAGAATATTTTACCAGTGGAATTTTCCATAAGTCAATCATTGCCCTTGCCTTAAAAGGAACTGTTAACAGGCCTTGCAAAACTGTGTATATAGACCCAAATCCAGGGAGTTTTCAGTCATGTCCCTTGAATAGTTACCTTGCTGCTGTATTCAACTTAAAAGGCAGCATATTAAAAAGAGAAAGAATAGCCAGTCTGGAAATCCTTCTAACATTCCTTCTGAAAATTAAGATCAGAAAATCAGCAGGAGATGGGAAAGCCTATTTCTCCAAGGTAAGCAGATATGTTTTCTCACACCTAGGATTCAGCACCCAGTCCCTTTGGAAATGTTGATTTTCTCCAAGATGGATATTTATACCTTTGGTGTCTGCTTTCCACTTGTCACTCATCATAATATTATTGAATAAATGTGCCAGTACTTTCCATTATGTTTTAGTAAAAATTCATGTAAGTGCATTTGGGCACAAAAAGTCCTTTTGTTTCCTTATGAAATACATCCTTGATACAAGCACTGTGATGTGAATTTGTCTTTTGTTTTACCAATATTATTATTAGGAGGTACTGAAAGCTAATAAGAGAGAATGAATAGAAAGGACTGTGATTTCTTTTCTGGAGTGAATGACAGATATTTTACACATATCCTTCCACTAAAAAGTTTGGCTGGCTGTAGAAGATGAAGAATCAATGCCATGTATTAGGTCTGAGCCCAATTATCTAGAAATGATTACTCGTCCCACATTTATTTTAACATGGCATTTATCTAACAATTTGTTGAGCAGTGTAGGGAGAGGATAAACTCAACCAACTTGAAGGGAATTTCAACCATAAGTGGGGTTGCTCATACTATTTTTTTTTTAAAAACCTCTCGTTACTGATGCATTACGCCGATTTAGTATTTTCACACACTTGATGTTTAAGCAAGCTTTGTCTTAAATAGGTCTTATAAAATGATTGAAAAATTTGCATTAGTGAGAATGTACATTAAACGTCCTCTGTTTTCTAACCTACAACACATCATTTTAGCCTCACCCAGGGCCTTTTTTTTGTAGAAAAAGTGCAGCAGGAACTCATAAGCATATTAGGCCACACCCCTGACAGTGCAGCTCCCTCCCAGGATTGGCTTCCCTAGGTGCCCTGTGGCTGCGGGGTGCCTGGGGAACCCGAGGAGGGGAGGCAGTTTAAACTGCCTTCCCTCCCTGGATCAGCTTGGCTTCCCCAGGCACCCCATGGCTTGTGAGGTACCTGGGGAGCCCGAGGGGGGGGAGGCTGTAGGTGTGGCCAACTCAGAAACCAGCCGGAACTCCGTTCCTGTGCGTTCCTGCCCAAAAATAGCCCTGGCCTCACCTATGAAAATGATGTCAGTTACAATGCCTAATGAAGTCTGAGTTCAGTGGTGCCTTTAAAACCAACAAAGTTTTATTCAACGTGTAAGCTTTCATGTGCAAAGCACACTTCTTCAGACAAATGGAACAAAACCTCCTCAAGGGTTACTAACAGGGGAAAAAGAGGGAGGGGGGCAGCCATCAGGAGGGGCCTCTCAGAGCCAAGATGCATATGCAGAGCTGCAATTGGATCAGATGGCTGGTAAGATCAAAGGACAATCCATGTTGCTAAACCAATCAGCAGGATATGATAAGAAAAAGAAGAGAAGAGATTGGATTAATACCTCACCCTTCACTACCCAAAGGAGTCTCAGAGTGGCTTACAATCCCTTTCCCTTCCCCTCCCCACAACAAACACCCTGTGAGTCAGGTGGGGCTGAGAGACCTCTTTCGAGAACTGCCCTTGAGAGAACAGCTCTGAAAGAACTTATGACTGACCCAAGGTCACACCAGCAGCTGCATGTGGAGGAGTGGGGAATCAAACCCAGTTCTTCCAGACTAGAGTCCGTGCTCCTAACCACTACACCAAACTGGCTGTTACTAAGCTAGCTGAGCTGGTGGAGACTCCAAGACCGGTGGTTCTGGGTGACTTTAACATCCATGCTGGGGCCAAGTTGTAAAGAGTGTCTCAAGACTTTATGGTCTCCATGACAACCATGGACCTGTCCCAAGTAATTACTGTCCCCACACATTTGTAGACTGAATAGACTGAATCTAGTCTATTATACTGATGGGGCAGGTGATCTGCAGATGGGGGAGTTAAAGCTTAATCCCTTGTCATGGGCAGATCATTACCTGATAGAGTTTAGACTTACTGCTTCCTCCCATCTTCTGCAAGGATAGTAGAACCATTAAGATGGTCCTCTCCAGGCACCTGATGGATTCTGATGGTTTCCTATCATTGCTTGGGGATTTTCCCAACTCAACTGCTAACAATTTTGTCAAGGCCCTGTCTTCTGTCTGGAATAGGGAAATGTCCCAGGTTGTCAACACAATCACCCTTTAAGCACTTTCTCCCCCAAGACAGAGCCAAGCAGTCTCCCTGGCTTACCGGCAAACTGATGAAATTGGAGGGATGATGGCTAGAGTACTGCTGGCAGAAAAGTCATAGAGAGACTGATCGGATATGTCATAGAGCCCATATCAGAGCCTATTTCATGGTTGTGATGGTGATGAAAAGGCAATATTTCTTTGTCATCATTGCATCTGTGCATAATTGTCCAGCTGAGCTGTTCAGAGCTTTTACATCATAGCGCCAGGGAACTGGATTCTGATAACACAATGGCCCTCTGTGACAATTTGCTATTTACTTTGCCAACAAAATTGCCCAGATCTGCTTGGGGTTAGATGCTGGCATGGATGCATGTTCAGACAATGTGCCTTTGTCACCTGCTTGTCCAATTTATATGGATACTTTTCAGCTTGTGGAGCCTGAGGAATTGGACAAGATCCTTAGAGAGCTGAGAACTACCACCTGTGTTCTTGACTCTTGCTCTTCTTGGCTGATAAAAGCTGCCAGGAGGGCAAGTGTGACTGAGTGGGTAAAGGGAGTAGTAAATGCTTTCTTGAGGGTGGGAGTTATGTTATTAGGCCTGTTTAGAAAAAATCCTCCCTAAGACCTGCTGTGTTGGAGGACTTCCGGCCAGTCTCCAATCTTCCATTCTTGAGCAAGGTGCTTGAGTGGCTGGTTCCAGGGGCTGTTGGAAGAGACTGGTTTTCCGGACACATTTCAATCTGGCTTCAAGCTGACATTTGGAACAAAGACTGCTTTGGTTAATGACCTCTGCCAAGAACTGGTCAGGGGGGATGTGACCCTGCTACTTCTTCTGGATCTCTCAGAGGCCTTAAGTACTACTGAACATAGTATCCTACTGACAGGCCCATAGCCAGGATTTTGTGGCTTGGGGGGCAAATTTTTTTCTGGTGGGGCTGAAGTTCTCAGCACAGAAAGAAAAGCCATTTAGCCAATAGAAAGCTGTTACCACGATAGATTTCTAAATTGCAACCTGTCAACCACTTCAGATGACAGCTCTTAGTTGCTGCAAGTTAATCACTTTTGCCAGACTAAGCAATAATTCTGTTAACAAGCCAGAAGGTGGGGGTGATGATTTCTATAATCAAGAAAGCTAACAGGCAGAAAAACTCTCTTAAAGAAGACCAGTTTCTTGACACAGAGTTAGAAGGGATCCTAGAGGTCACCTACTCCACTGAGCAAGGGCTCAGTGTGGGAATTAGTCAACTATAGCACTCCACTCTGCTTAAAGGAACGCTTGTCTTTTAAAAACTGTTTTTAAATTGTTGAAAAAAGCATTTACAGGAGAAATTATTGTGGAGCTGTGCCTTTAAGAAAGGTGTGGCGCCCCCAAAAGCCCCACTGTAGCTATGGGCCCACCTACTGAGCCACCTCTCAGTACTGGGACTGGAACATGCCATGTTACAGTGGTCTAGGTCCTATCTGGGAGGACAATCTAAGAGGGTGGTAGTGGGGAATTCCTGCTCTGCCCCATGGGGTTCTGCAGAGTTTGATTTTATCCCATGCTATTTAATATCTATGTGAAGGCTCTAGGACAGTTCATCAGGGGGGTTGGTTTGCAGTGTCACCAATATGCAGATGATATCCAACTGTACCTTTCTTTCCCACCGAATTCCAAGGATGCTGTTAATGTTCTGAACTAGTGCTTGGAGGCAGTAATGGGCTGGATGAGGGTCAACAAGCTGAAACTTAATCCTGACAAGACAGAAGTTCTCTAGGTTATGAGAAAGGCAGACCTGGGATTTGAGATCTCTCTTGTCTTGGATGGAGTTGTCCTCCCCTTGAAAAGTCAGGTTTTCAGCCTCGGTGTGCTATTCAATACAACAGTCATCTTAGAAAACCATGTAGCTGTGGTGGTTCAGAGTGCTTTTGCTCAGCTTCGACTGGTGTGTCAACTGCATCCATTCCTGGTCCGGTCAGGCGGCAGGCTTTGGCATGGTCTGGCCGCACCTCTAATTTCTCAGGAGCTATTTGTTCTGGAGAGGTGCAACCAGACATGCCACCCTATTCCTGCCTCACCCCGCTGCACAGTCACTATAGAAAGGGTGGACAGGCAGCTTCTTTTTTAAAAAAAACTGTGCACATGCGCATAAATGCTTATTCACTAGGAGTGGATATGCAGTTATACACACATTGCTAACTGCAACAAAATGGTGGCTGGGGACCAGAAGCATCAGACCTCACCAAGATCTCTCCACAACATGTTCAATCATAAACATCGGACTTTATCCAGTGTTGGGAAAGTCAAGGATATGGGCAGGGGGGCAATGACTGAGGGGCAGGAGGCAGACGTTGTCATCTGATCGTGCACTTCAAATCCGGTAGAGAGCCGCCATGACATCAGAGCAACTTGCCCATCTAATTGCATCCTCAGATCTGGCCACAGTGATCCATGCCTTAGTAACATCTAGACTGGACTACTGCAATGTTCTCTACTTGGAGCTACCTTTGCAGAGTGTTTGGAGGCTGAAGCTACTGCAGTATGCTGCAGCTAGACTTCTGGTCAGGGCCATCTTTTGGGAGCATGAACCCCATTATTACATTACTTACACTGGCTACTGATCCACTCCTCAGCCCAATTCAAGGTGTTAAATTAAGATCACAAGGAGAGGCCTTCCTTACTGTCCTATCAATTAAAGAAGCTCATTTGGTGGGCACACAAGAGAGGTCCTCTTCAGTGGCAGCCCCACAATTATGGAACAACCTCCCAGGAAGTGTGCCTGGCCCCTTCACATTTGATCCTTAGGATGCAACTGGGGAAAGTATTATTTAGGACTGCATTTGGTTAAGTTTACTAGCAGTCCTGAGTTGTGATTTTAAAATTTTGGCTTTTATGTTTTTCATGTATTTTATTTTATGTGTTCCATTTATGTTGTAAGCTGCCTTGAGTTCTGTACGGAAGAAAGGAGGCTGATAAATGTTTAAAGTAACCAAATAAATAAATACAAGCAACTGTGATGATCCTAGGCCAGAATTTTGAGGCTGTGGTCAAGTGGCTGAAGGCGAAGCTTAATCCAGACAAGATGAATGTGATGCTGGTTGGGAAGACAAGAGCGCTTAACTGATCTACCAGCCCTAGATGGGGTCAAACTTTCTCTGGTAGATTAAGTTAAGAGCCTGAGAGTGCTGCTGGACCTGGCCTTGTCAATAGATAAGCAGGAGTGCCTTCTTTCAATTACACCTGGCTCGTATGCTGCCCCTTATCTGGCAACCGCAGTCTAGATCTATGCTATTATGACCTTGAGATTGGACTACAGTAGCACACTCTACAAGGGGCTGCCTTTGAAGGTGTCTCAAAAGTTTCAATGGGTGCAGAATGTGGCAGTAAGGCTGTTGTCTGAGTTAGGGTTGCCAGTTCCCCCCCCCCCCCGGCCCACTGGCGAGGGATGGGAGGCATAGGGTTGCCGGATCCAGGTTGGGATGGGAGGCATAGGGTTGCCGGATCCAGGTTGGGAAACTCCTGGAGATTTAGGGATGGAGACTGGGGAGGATAGGGACCTCAGTGGGATGCAATACCATAGACTCCACCATCCAAAGCATCCATTTTCTCCAGGGGAACTGATCTCCGTGGTCTGGAGATGAACTGTAATTCTGGGGGATCCTCAGGTCCCACCTGGGGACTGGCATCCCTACCCTGCCATTTGGAACACAACACCAGGGCTGCCTTGGTTGCCTATTTGCTTCTTGGCCCAATTCAATGCAGTGGTTATCATCTGTAAAGCACTTCACTGCCTGCAATCCTCATAACTCTCAAACCACATCTCCCAGTATACCGTCATGTACCAGGTGCATTCCCCAGAAAGCCTTCTCCTGGTGGTACCCTCACCTAGAACAGTCTGTTCAGCAATAGTGAGGTCACAACCAGGGCTTGCTTTTTTCTGTTTCTTTTTGTCTTTTTTTGAAAAAGAGGTGCCGGAACTCCCAAGAGGGAAATGAAGTTTTCAGTCTGTATACTGAAAACGCATGAATGTTTAAATGTTTTAAAAATAATTTTGGTGAAGAAGTTCCAGAACTTTGTTGATGCAGCTTTCACTGTTATATTAGACACCTTGAGTTCGCAAAGATAAGTTGGAATATAAATATTTTTAAATAAACAAATGAAATGAACTAGCTATATAATTATGTTTTACTAACATCCTTAAAAATATCGCTGAACACTGAGCATCCAAAAGTTTTCTAAAGTATATCAAACTGGTTATTTGATGGAACATCTCTGGGAAACATTCTTGCCTGCAGTCAAGGTTACCCTATGACTTACATGGTCCCAACCCCAGTTCTTTCCTTCTGGGAGGTTCTGAAGTAACTGGAGGTCTCCCAATACCACCTGAGCCTCCAAAACTTAGAAATATCTTGCTGGAGTCCAGCAAGATTCTAGTTCCCAGCCAGCATGGTCCCACCCATTTGGAGCCAACATGCTATTTGCCTCTGAAGATCAAGAACTTGGTTTCACAATAAATAGCATCCCAGAAGAATCTCTTGCAACAGATCCCCCCCCAAGTTTCAGATCCTGTTCATGTGGCCCAGATGCATACTATTAAAAATAAGTAAATAATCCAGATCCCTAAGTAAATAATTTTCTAGTTTTTTCCCTGCTTTATCTCCTGAAATATCCTCATAATCCCCAAATGATTGATATCATCTGTCGCATCTCTCACTGTATTTTCAGTTACTGAATCAATACTAGTGGATTTATATCTTCATGTGAGTGCTGTCAGATACTTTTGCAAAGTGTTCTTGCTGAATAATCAGCATGTTTATAGTAGCACTGATTCAGATTTGCTGAATAAAAAAAGAATCAGCTGCAAAGAAAATGGAACGCTAGCTCATGTTTTAATTGTCTTATAAAAGCTTTCTAGAAATATCTGAAAAGAGAGTGGCCTCAGATTAATATTTGTCCCTCCTTTGGAGAAGTCATTCTCCAGGTCATCTACTAGATCTATACAGACTGATGCTTTCCTTTGGCCTTTTAATCCTACCTCCTTCTGTACACTCTTGCTGCAATAAAAACTAAAAGCAAAAGATAATTTGAATGGTAAACATATCAATCCAAAAAGATTAGGATAAATTCAAGCAATAGAAATTTGTAAAGAATGACTTGAATCCAGCAAAGGATTTCTGTGAACAGAAGGGGCGGGGGTAACCTTTGCCAATTCCCATCTCCCACTGCAAACACCAGCTCATGTTATTCCTGGTGGTTGCTGTTGGAAAAATGAGTATGTAACACAAGGCCTGAGAATTTCAGTCATTATAGGGTTAACCTACGCAACTTGTTTGTTTACCTTTGTTAGCCTGGAAGTGATACCTGGCAGCCGGCCAATTAACACTAAGCCCAGGAAAGCTGAAGGTGTACTGTTGTGCTAATTGGTTACTGATATCAGGTGTTTCCTTTCAGGGGTCAAGAAGAAGGAGAGATCCTCCATTACAATCTCTCTCTCTGTAGTGGGATGTCTTAGTGTGCAGACGCAGCACAATGCTGCTTAGGAAACATGTTTTGTTTATTTTGTAGCTAATCCCATTTCCCTTTTCCCTTTAGTAATAAAGTTCTTTTTAAACTAAAAGAAGCAATCTCTTCTTTCCAGAAAAGCAAGATCCATTACCCTGAATTTTCTTGATTATTGGACAAAAGTCCTAACAGTTGCCTGGGTCCCTCGAGCTGCATTTTGGTGGACATTTGGGGCTGCAGCAGAATAGAGAAGAAGGGGGAAGTCCTGCTCCACTGACAGAAATCCCTGTCATTTGAGAGAAATCCTTTCCCACTCAGCCCAAGCCAATTTCTGATGTTACAAAACCTAAGGATGATGAGTGAGTTGTGGTATAGTGCTTAGAGCTTCAGACTAGGACTGGAGACATCTTGGTTCAGCTTCCCACTTCACCATGAAGCTCACTGGGTGAAATTGGGCCGGTATTTGTTCTCAGCCTAATTTGCCTCACAGACAGCATAAAACAGAAAACTGTGTACTCATCCCTGAGTTCTTTGGAGAAAGGGCAGGATAAAATCATAGATAGATTGATACAACAATAAAGGAACAGATTAATAATAAAAAACATTGAAGTTATGTCTTCAATACTTTTTACAGAGTTTTATCCATTACTTTTGCCCAAGGTCTCCCTCACAGCGATTTGAGCCCAACATCCTCTGTATTACAATACAGACAAAGAAGACACAATTATCTAAGTTTATAAGAATAGTGAGCTCTCTTGGAGAGACTTTGCCTGCTGGATTTCTGCACTGTCTTGAACATCCATATGTTCTAACAGCGAGATTAATCCTACATGCTAGCATTCTGAACAAAACTAGTTCACAGGTCTATGTCCTTTGGTAAGTGTTAACTCAGTTAATTTAATTTATTAATTAATAATATTGCATAGCTTAGTTATGCAGTTCATTCAGAATATCTTTGCATGGCGTCTTCACAGAGTATTAAGGGCATTATTATGATGAACTCTCTCATTGGGTGAATTCCTAGTACAAATATGCCATTATTCAGCTGGAACAACAGAAAAAAATGTGGACCATGTTGAGTACAGTTTTGCAGGCTAGTATTTTCAGTAACTTCAATGGACTTTATGTTTAGTACAAAAATTAAATATTAAAACTTTCCTAACTACAGAAATATATGCTATGCTTTAAATGGGATTAGCACCAAAACACAGTCCCTAATCAAATCCACACCACCACTGCCCTGTAAAATGTCGGACTGATTTCTCCATGTCCTGATGTTATTACATGTTTCCACACCTTTGTTCCACAGGAGAAATCCATTATGGGATGATATTGAACACTGGATAAGTGGCTCTGCATGGAAGTGATGCTGCTTATTATAGGTAGTTCATTCACAGTGAATTCCAAACAGAAGTATAGCCTTCTAAGTCAACTGAAGTCAATGAGCTAAGAAGGTTGTAACCCTGCTTAGGAAGGCACTGTCTACCTGTACAACTCAGTGTGGCTGTCATTGGGCAGTCTTGGGCCCTGTGCTGTCTCGTAGTTTAACCCTCTCAAAGGGTTGCTGTAAGGATAAAATAGAAAGGAAATGTATGCTGTCCTCAGTTTCTTGAATAAGATACATGTGGGAGCCCAATAGGGGCACACTGTTTTCAGCAGTTGCCTCATGTTGATTGTAGCCTCCCCCACCCCAAACGAAATGAAATTTCCTTTAGATTGATTCAGTGAATCCATTGCCATAATCCAAAGCAAAGCATAAAACAATGTTTAATAGAAAATAAACCAGACTATATCCTTTCTTGATAGAGAATTCAGTTCTCTGATTACATAGCAGAAACCCCAGGCCTTGCGCATGGATGCACACATGTGCCTATCAGTTAAATACTGCATTATCAAAGGAGAGAAATAATCCCGTTTTGTTAGAAATGAGTTCACTAAATCCTTCTCCCAGTTGCATGATGAATACTGTTCCCATGGAGTTGAACTTGGCCCAGCCTAGTACTTGCAAATTAAAATAGATCAAACAAACATTCTCATTGCCTATCAAAATGAAATTTTGTATTTCCATAGCCTAGGAGATAAGAAGGCAGATATCTCTGAGGCTCACAACTGTTGGGATAGCTCATGCGCTGCAGGCACAGAATGGGAGAAGAAGCCAAAGCTAGCTACCTCCAGGACTCAAGAAACAAGAAGAGCGCCAAACATCATAGTTCAAGTATTGTTCTCAAGCTATCCAGCACATTTCTTGAGCATGAAAGAAAAGTTAAGGAGGGCCTGTTCTTCTAAGATATGTGACTCCTGACCTGTAAATGGAGCCCTTGGTAAAAACACAGGGGTCTGTAATGTATTGCTCCAGAGCCAAATGTATCTCAGTACAGAATCAAATATGGTTCTTAGCAGGGGTCATTGCGTAAAAAAAGAGGTGCAGGAGCTTATTAGCATAACTCATTAGCATAACTTATTTGCATATGCTACACCACCTGACATTACCGGAAGTATTTCAGGAGAGAGAGAGAGAGAAAGCTGGCAGAGAGGAAACAGCTACTAATCCAAGCCTCAGAAATACCACTATTCTGGGAAGATAGCTTCAGTGGTGGCTGAAGCCTTCAGAAGGCTGGTCAGAGGAACAAGGACCTTTCCAGGGGGCGGGGTCATTTTGCTGCAGCCATGACACAAGCAGGCATTCCCCCGCGGGGAGGGGGCTGGCACCAACTCCTGGAGCAGCACTCCCCCGAGCTCCTGCTTGAAATGACCCCTGACTCTTAGAAAAAGAAAATGAAACTTTTTAAGTTAAGGTATATTGGAGGGGTAAGTCAGAGGCCCAAATAACTGTATGTGAAAGGAATGGGGGGGGGGGAGAGATTCTTGTGGGACTAAAGGGTTTCATGCTTTACAGAAAGGGAAATGACCAACATGAATACTTGACAATAACTGAAGTGCAAAACATGTTGAGTTTTCCTATTGCGCTTAGAACAATTGTGTAGGGTGCTCCTGTGTATGTTGATTCATTTTCTGACACTTTGTGCCATTTTCTAACAAAGGACTCAAAGAGTTTTTGGACTGCAGAAACGTATCAGTTATCAGTAATGTTATGCCAATGGGCTTTCTTAAACTGGCTGTTTGTTGAACACTTTGTTGCTTTGGATTTTAATGTAGTTTGGCTCTTTAATTCTAAAAGGTTGATGTCCTCTGTAATATTTCAGATCCCCTGTAATAAGTCATAGGCTGAAGCATGTGTAAATTATGCCTCATGCCTAGGCAGAAGCATGTGTAAATTAGCTGACAGCTGAAGGGTTACAATGCTAGAGCTTTACTGTTGTCTCATCATCATATTTCAGTATCCAGCAAGATACAGTAAACTCAGCTCTATATTTGTCTTCCATAGCCTCTGTCCTTTCTCATCAGGACTCATCTTGAACTTACCTACACTGTAATAAAAATGGTTATCTACCTACTGGTGTGTTTGTTTCCTATCCTGCTTCTCAGAAGTTCTCTCAAATCACCTAATCATTGAAAAACACGATATATGCATTCCAAAGCAGTAATTAAAACACCCAAGGCAAGCAATACACGCAGTAGGTGTCATTCCATTAACTGTGAAATTCTGTTCCTCTGGAATAAAACAGGAGGCCAGGGGCCTAACAAAATGTATTCTAGCACAAGCTCTTGCAAGTCAGGGCCCACTTCATCTGATGTATTAGAGTGTTAACCCATCAGGCCAGTTGCGAAGAGGGTTTATACTCCTGTTTATCTGATGAAGTGAGTACTAACTCACAAAAGTTCATGCTGGTATAAATCGTTAGTCTCCAACAGGGGTCCTTTCGTAGAAAAAGAGGTGCAGGAGCTCATTAGCATAACTCATTAGCATACCTCATTAGCATATGCCACACCCCCTGACATCACCAGAAGTGTGTCAGAAAGGGAATGTCAGTTTCAGCCCCATTATACCCTATGGGCCATTGAAATCAATGGCAAAAACTCATAGGGTATATGAGGGGCTGGAGGAAAGGGGGTTTGAGGGAGAGGCTCCAAACTTGCAGGATAGCTGCTGGGGCCTCTCCTCAAAATATCCACCAAGTTTCAAGAAGATTGGACCAGGGGGTCCAATTCTATGGGCCCCCAAACAGGTTGTCCCATCCTCCGCATTGTTCTCTATGGTGGGAAAAAAATGTTAACTTTTTTCCTCCCATAGAGAACAATGGAGGGAATGGGGGCAACCTGTTTGGGGGCCCGTAGAATTGGACCCCCGGTCCAATATTCTTGAAACTTGGTGGGTATTTTGAGAAGAGGCCCCAGCAGCTACCCTGCAGGTTTGGAGCCTCTCCCTCAAATCCCCTCCCCTCCAGTTGCTTTTAAAGTTGCCGCCGAATTTCGGTGGCAATTCGGCAGCAGGCTGAATCAGATTAGAGAATCTGATTCAGTCCGTGGCTGCCCTAGTGGCCAATCCTGAGCTGGTGGAGCTTTGCTCCACCTCGCTCCGGCCCCAGCGGACCCCTGGTCTCCAAAATGCCACTGGGTTCCTTCCCCCACCCACCCCACTGCTTAAGACTAACACAGCTACTCACAATACAAGAACTTGGGGGCACTCCATGAAATTGCTGAGCAGTCAGGTTAGAACGGATAAAAGGAAGTACTTCTTCACCCAAAAAGTGATTAACACATGGAATTCACTGCCTGTCAGGCAATAGCCAGCTGTGGGGGCATGGAAACCTTGTGATGCACCAGGCCGGCTACCAGCGGTCTGCTGTTGGAGTCGTCAACTGGAACTGGAGCCTGTTCCAGAACAGGAGCCTGTTCCAGAACTCTTGTCTCGGAAGAGTCGTGTCCCAGGTCTTCTGGCACAGCATCATCCCTGTTTCCGGGATCTGGGACGCTGGCTGAAGAAGGAAGGAGGCATTGTCTTAGCTGGTCTACGTGCTTCCTCAGGATCTAGCCATTGTCAAGACCTCATACGACACAGGGCCTGCAGGGCAGACCATTCAGCCAGCTAGCCACAGGGAGCCCTTGCCGAAGTTGTGGATGTACATGGGGTCTTCTGGAAAGGACCCCCATGGTGCTTCCCTTTGTTCGGACAGGCTGTGCAACTCTGGAGCCCTGTCCAGATGTATTCTGTCCAAGAGAATCGCGGGCCACCGGCCCATCAAGAGTTCCGCTGGGCAGCGGCTGTTGACTGGGTTGGGAGTGGTCCGTTGCACCAAGAGGAAACAGGCCACACAGAATTCCCAGTCAATATATTATGAATATTCAGATACACTGCAGTCTATACCAGAGCACTAGATGAAACTTTCATTCATAGGGTTTAACCAAATTTCTTATTTTATTTTTACCCTTCCTTTTCCCCTTGTCTTTCACTTCTGTTCTATACACTTCAGTTCTGCCTAGACATCTTGTTTCACTGTACTCAAACTCATGAAAATGCCTCATGCTTTCCATGCATTTAAAGAATGACATATGACCAAAGAGCATGCCACTACCAAAGGGGGAAATAATTGCACAGCAAATCAAAGTCTTGAGCTCATCTGATAGACTTGGAGAAGAGAACAGACTGAACTGCCTGCAGTTCTTCTATGCTACACTAATGTGACTGACAATCATAAACCATAATGGGGACACTTTATGACCCAGCTGGTGCTACAACACCCACTAGCAATAAATCAAAGCTCCTGCCTAGTCTGGAACTGCAAGGCCCTTCTTCTCACACATAGGGGCAGACATGGGCTTGAACTGCAACTGGTCACATGGAGGGCCATATGGTATTCTGAGTCTCAGGCATGGCTGCTTTTTCTGACTCTGGGGGCAGGTGGCAGAGCAGCAGAGTGAGGAACTGACCCCACTGCCATTGTGCTCATCAGGGCAGAATACACAAAGCTCAGGAACAGGTCTGAAAACTGGAGAACTCCAACAGAAGACTGTACAGAATGTAAAGAAGGAGCTTGTTGGGAGACAAGGGTACAAAGAGGTATTGAGAATACAGATTAATGTTGATAAGCCAGGTAAGAAATAATAAACAAGAGCAATGTCTTTAAAACCAAGGCTGTAATATACTTTGGTTTGGATCCTGCCAAGTATTTAAACTGATAGAACAATTTCAGTCAGTAGGGGATGACTTCCTGTCCTCTCCACCCCACCCCTTAGCTGCTGCAGGCCAAAATGCCTCCTTATCAACTGCTGCCCCGAACAGTATGAGAGAGTGGGGAGCTATTGATACAATCACTATAGGCTAATACTGCAATATCAACTTGTGTTTTCTTTAGGAGATGAAACAGATCTTCATTTACATCTTTCCAGGTTCTGAAACAAGTCTATTAAGAAAGTACTAAACCTACAGTCCTTTGCACCGGTAAGAAATCCATACTGAATTACATGGGGCTTACTTCTGAGGCTGCGTGGGGCTTCAGTTCCTCTCAGCTTGTAAAAAATGTTGAAGCAATTCCTTCCTAAAAGTGAGGGGATGCGGGTTATTTGACATTTGTCTAAATGTCTTGGATGAAGCTGTGATGGACTATCAAGGGTTAATGCCAACAGAGTCTGAGAGCCTTTGAGTGACAGGCTGTTCAAACAGAATTCTGTGGAGAGTGTCAGTTGGGAACTGACAGTTGAAGAAGAGACAGTTAAGTACTGACTGTAGACTGGGAAGGAGGCAAAAGGAGTGATAGGATCAGAGAGGATCCCCATTCAAGCTGAAAAGGGAAATTACTTCTAGTTAAGAAAAGTGAAAAGGGAAATAGCTCTTAAAAGAGGAATGATCCCTGGTTTATATATATTGAAGGATTTTGGGAACTTCCTGCCTTCTAGACTTTTAAGAGTCAGTGAAACTCAGATACCTATGCTTTAATGTTTAAGCAGAAAATGAAAAGGCCTCTCAATGTGGGGGCCACACGCACCTGCACTCCAAGCTGCGAATTTACCACTTGGAGTTCAGGCATGTGGCTGGTGGTTGCCCCTCTCCTATCCTGCAAGATTTAAAGGGCCCTCCAGCTGATCGGTGGGCCGCATATTCCCGCCAGTCAGCTGGAGGGAAGGTAGAAGGGTAGCTGCTGGTGGCCACTACTGGGGACAGGGCTTCCCCCACCAGCCAACTGGCTGGTGGTGGGCAGGAGCCCATGAAATCAGGGGATTCCCCCACCCCCACCTGGGTACTGGCATTCCTAAATCTGGCCTCAACCTGACATCTCACATTTCAGAAATTAAACACAGTGAAATTAATAAATAAATAGCTTCCTTTGCATTGTAGTTCCAATGAAGCACTGTATGTGCTTCATACATAAATCATTAATTGAGCACTCCTTTGGCAGGTTCCTCTGCGTAGATGCAGTTTCATCATCCAGACTGTTGCAAAATACAACCCAGATGAAAGGTTATGCCCAGCACTCTTTTACAGGCCCGTTAAGCAACTTTCACTTCTCTTATGCAACTGGAAGAAGCTACTTTGATGTTTCCTTCTGTATGCAGCAATGAACAAAGAGCTGAGTGTTCACAGAGCAGTGAAAGGGGAAGAGAATACAATTGTTTCCTCCCTCAGCATTAGTGGTGGTGAAGCTGGCGATTCAAATGACCATTTTAGAAACTTCAGTAACTGCTTTGTGATTGCAGTGATTGTCATTCATTCATTTGGATGCAGAATGGCACAACATTTTGCAACAGAAGAATTTGGTCATTTCTCAAAACAATGGATGCTAACATTAGGTTGTTAAAACATTCTAGTGTAGTTGTAGTGTTACATTGAGGCAACACTGTGGCAGTGCCATCCTAAGCAGAGTGATTTAGCATGACTTATCAGCTTAGAAGGGTGTACCTCTGCTTAGAAGTGTCTTATCTTACGGCACTTGTTCATTGAACTGCCGCTAATGGAGACATGATACAAGCAATGTTGGCTATTGTGGATAGTCAATCCAGGCCTCAGAGTCCACCAAGCCTAATGCATACCCAGCAGCTGCTTCTGAAAGTTGATTCACATTTTCTTGAGCCTTGTGGGTGCTACCAAAAAATACTTCTTCTGGGCCAAGATTCCAGTTCTAATGTTACTGATCCCTTGTAGAGCCCCTACTATACAGAAGCCTTTGTGGTGGCCACCATAATTTATTTATTTACTTAAATATTTGTATATTTCTTTTCTCCCTGAAGAGTCCAAAAGAAACCTACAACAGTCAAGACTTTCACATGAACGAACCAAACAACAAACAACATCTTAGTCTGTTCCTAGATTCTGTGGTTGACTATCTGAGCCACAGGCTCTCGCTCCAGAGCTCATGTATTTGGCAGTGGCTCAAGCTTTAGATCTGCAACAGAAAAGAAGAAGCAAATGCTCAGCAAGATAATACAGCTGGCAAAAATGTTTCTTCCAATCTTTTCCTGCCTGCTATGATTACTATTTTGTTCAGATCACATAAATCACAGTAACAGGAATTAGCACCCATCTGTGTTGATTGAGTGGACTAAAAATCTAGATATTAGGATGTAGGGGGATTGTCCAGTCGGTCTCCATACCCGTTACATATTTTATATTGTTACATACTTCCTGTGAGTAACTCTGCCATACAATAAATAATGTGTTGAAATTCATGTGATTTTTTAGAGCTTTGAAGAACTGAGACTGTGAGAAGCTTAAAGAGCCATGTTTTTAATATTTCCTGTCAATGGATACATACAATGGACATATATTACTGTTAGGAATTTTCCAGTGTGAGTCAGTGATTCTGAGAGAGTGGCAAAGGGAGGAGTGCTTGGGGGGAAAAGGTGTGGTCTACTCAATTGTCTGAGCAACAGAAAATATTGGGCAATTGAGGGCAGCAAGTACTTGATGACACCTGCCATTATCTTTTGTACTGTATAATTTATCATTTTAGGAAGAAATATCTACTGAAACGTTATCTCATGGGCTAAAAGATATGAGCCAGATGAACTCTTGTGTCTTGCTAACTAGTTGGAGCAAGTTTATTATTGCCAAAGCAGATAGCTTTTTTACAATAGCTGTGAACAGCCTCAGGTATATTTTTGTCCAGAGAAATATGGATTATGATGTTGACCCATTTGTCAAAGTGTCATGTAGAGGTAGGAAATATTTGTATATTGGAAGTTACTATAACTTATCAGTATTTTGTTTTGTCCGGTGATGGCCATTAGCACAACACAAACAGATGTGGAGGTATACCTGTTTCTTGATTATGTCTGAATACAGCTTATTTATATTCTTACCTTTGAAATATTGATGTATTTAAATATATATTATATGTTATAAAACTTTGTAAGGCTAGGTAGGCAATGGTTGGAATATACCCAGATGTCAATATTGATAGGCTTAGAAGGGTATAACTCTGTTTAGGATAGTATTGTGTATGTGTGTGTGTGTGTGTGTGTGTGTGTGTGTGAATATATATAAGCAAACTTCCCTTGTCATACTTGTCATTTGCACCATACATATATGCAGTACACAGAATGAGAGAGAGAGAGAGATGATATGCAGTTGGTGGGTGGGTGGATGGACAGACAGATTCAGGTGGGTGCTGTGTTGCATGCACATGAGAGCTTATACCCAGAATTAAACTTTGTTGGTCTTAAAGGTGCCACTAGACTCAAACTTTGTTCTAGACAGACAAACAGACACAAACTGGGTAAATGACTAGTATGAGTTAATTTTGCTTCTCTTCTCTTACGAAATGTGATTCAATCCATGGATTTCATTGACAGTGAGCTCTATGTATCTCAGATTACTTCTGATATCCATGGGAAGATTCATGTCTCACATCAGGTACAGCAGAAGTCAGAGAAAAAGAATAAAATCCCTGCCACTTGTTCTCTGCCTCTTTATAACATTTAAAACTGCTCTCACTTGTAGCTACATATTCCCAGCCTAACTTCTGAACCTTCAAGCAAAATACAGCCCATCAGGTATGTACAACAGCTCACCAAGGACTCAATAAATCTCTTGGATCTTCAGTATACAGTATGCAAACAGGACCATAATTATCCTGCAGATGGGGTCTAGTAGACTCCTGTCAAGGCACATAAGGAAAATTGTGATCGTCAAGCACATCGTAAACCAAAATACTAGGTTTATGAACTATACATGGCTTGCTGGGTTATGAATTCTTTGTGCCTGAGTCCAAATCTCCCAGGTAATTAAACATGTCCATCCAGAATACAATGTCCCAAATAGGACCCGTCTTGGGAGGTCCTCTACAAACATAGTGCAGTAGGATTTTGTTAGGATATCCAAGAAAAATCCCAGAGTTGTTACTCAACTTCACTGCAAATAAAGAATATTGCAGCTTAGGAAACTATCATTGGAGACAAATAAAAATTAGGTAGCATATGTTTCAAGAGTAGCTCTGTCCAGACATGACTTATTTCCAAACTTGTCTGATTGCACAGACTTGCCCTTTCATGAATTGACATGCCACTGTGATTCAGATGGAAAAGAGAATGCACACTGCATCTAATAGAACTCCAAGGCCATGAATCTGATACACGTAATTGTACGATCATATTTTTATCATCACATGTAAAAATTATTAAAACAGTTTGTTTTCAAAACAAAAAGAATGGAAATACTATTTCAAATGCTATTCCTCTTTGACCCTTAGAAACATAGAATCATAGAGTTGGAAGAGGTCATCCAGGGTCATCTAGTCCAACGGCAACAGCAAGTAATTAATTGTTTCATTTTGTACTGAAATGGGAAAAACCCATCTTTCAATATTCTAATAGCTTATTGGTGATAGTGAGTCTCTTAAGGGTTCTGTGGATGTCCTGTAGCTCCTTTCAAGAAAGTAATGTTCATCTTGCTAGGTTACTGGATTGCACCACAACACAAAGAGCCTTTACCAATCTGTAAAAGGGAACTTACTGTAGTTCCTGAAGTCTGAACTTCAGTGTTAAGATTTCAGAACAGCTAAGAGTACTGCAAACATTCCTGGCATCACTGGTAAGAGTGTTTGAAGCAGTGAGGGCATACAGAACATTTTGAGGTGGGGGAGCAAAGTTCTAGGGAGGAAGCAGATCCCTGTGGCAGATGAAGCCTTCTAGACCCCACCAGCCAAGGCATGGATGAGTTTAATTCCTCTTGGCATTGAGTCTGCAGACAGTACCTACACTTGACTGCCCCATTACCCCACATCCACTGATTTGGAAAGACAGGTGCTCAGGAAGGACTACTACTTTGTTCTAATGATGTTTCCATGTACATGTTTTTTAGCAGAGATTGGGTGTCAGCAGCTTTATTCTTCCAACGCACAGATCTTTATATGCAGCAGCAGGCTAGATATATGCACTACATGCAAAGATTTCTCCTGTGGAACAAATAAATAACAAATGGAAGGAAGACCTGAAGGTACAAATAGTTAATAACAAATAGTTAATAACAGATAGAAGGGAGACCAGAAGGTAGAGCAGGTATAAACATTTTTAACAGTTTTAGAAAGAATTTCCACCAGCAAATTTATTAAGAAGTACAATTTCCTTACTCCATTTTACCAGATCTCAGAGGCCAATAAAGTAATGTTTATGAGTTGTACAATGAAAGCCTAAGTAAGTCAAGATGGGCCATGGGCATAAATGGGAGCTGTTTGGGTTAATGCATTATCTGTCAGCCAGCATTTGAGGGCCACTATCCAATGCAAAGCAAATTATGCTTAAAGCTATTGCAATCAAATGGCTTAAATTTTCCTTAGTGCAATGTTCATTTGTGGCCAAAGCACTGATGTAGATTTAAGCTCCTCTCCCCAAACTAAGTGCTGGACCATGATGAAAATAAGACCAGGAACATATGGATTTGTATAACATATATATTTGTTTAAGACTGGTTTTATTTAAGCCTGGGTAAGGCTAGAGGCTCTTCTAGCAGGGAAAAGGAATCTGGAGAACTTGTCCATCAGCTGATCTGCATAAGGCCTGGGCAGGTAGATAAACACAGAAATGGAAAATAAATGTTAATCCATGACTTCAAAACATGAAGCGTATTACTTAGCACAGACAACGAATAGATGTCTCTTTACCTGCCCAGCAAACTGCTGTCTACATCCAAAAGTCTGAGGGAAATCCGAAGGATCATTTATCCCATTGCCCTTTACTATATGTAGACCCTTTACTCAACCCAGGGTTGCCAACTGGCCTGGAGAAAAATGCACTCTCCTTTTAATAGGCTTAATGTGTGGAAATGTTTAGGTGAAGCTTTACATAGTATAGAGGTAAATACATAGTACATAGTATAGAGGTAAATATCATAGTATAGAGGTAAATATCATCATGTAAATAATCTCATTAAATAATCTCATTAAGCTTCTATTAAAGAGACAGGACATTTTTCTCCCAGCCAATTGGCAACTCAAACTCAGCCCCCATCCTTCTTGCCCAAGTGGGATTTTCTTCTTTGTCAACAACAACCAGGATCAGGTTTCCTGTGGTCAAGCTGTATTGTTACATATAACTGCTTTTATTCCACATAAGTGATACTTTAAATGCTTGTCTGGTAAAAGTCCATCACCTCCTGTCGCATCATAATAATGTAGCCCCTTAGGAAACCCATTAGGAAACAATGTTCTGCATACAGGAAATGTTGGGTAACATTCCTCTTTCACAGACATGTACTTGGCGCCGTGGGTATTAACTTTCAGACTTTGTTTCTTTTCCCTACACAGTCAGTCACAACTCTGCCTACAAATTGGATGCCTTGAGAAAACAAGCCCTACCTCTGTCCTGTTTTCCAGTGTATTTCAGTGTATTCAGTGTATTTGTTTAGTGTCATGTCTAAATGTGACTTCTCATATGATGTTCAAAATTCTGCATGAAATACATCTATTTACATTCATTGCAATGTTTCCCATTATTGGGAGAAGATCTCTAGTGCTCTAGCAATAAAAACAGGCATCATTGTAAAAGCCCCTGTCTCCAGAAACAATAGGAAAGTTATAATACTTTCACTGTAACAGTGACAACCAAAAGGAGGACTTTGTTATTCCAGAATTTAAAAAAAGAAAAGAAAATCAGGCCTTTTGTGGGAAGCTGATTTTTTCCTTTAGAAGGCATTGCTGTATGTAACTGATAGAACAGGCTTGTTTTAGTTATGATCATAAACTCTTTTTCTTTTCACATCTATATACTAATTCCAAAGGCACCCCCTGCGTTCGGATACCTAGATCCACAGGAAGGCACCTGGGGGGCAGGGAGATTTTTCTGCACCCATAGGGGAGTCCCCACGGGTGCAGAAAAATCTTAAAACTTTTAAAAAATTGGGGGGGGGGTATTTAAATCCCCCCAAAAGTTAAACAGCATTCCCTGCGCATGCGCAGGGAACACTCTGAGAACTCTCCGGCGGCCTGGCAGCTGAGAACCGCTCAGGCTGAGCCGGGAGAAATTGCCAGGGAGGGGGGGAATCGCCAACCCGAGCAGCTGGCCCTGGAGCCAGGGGGGAATCGCCAGGGTGGGGGAATCACCAGCCGAGTAGCTGGCCCTGGAGTCGGGGGGGAATCGCCAGCCGAGCAGTTGGCCCTGGAGCCTGGGGGGAATTGCCGGGGCGGGGGAATTGCCAACTGAGCAGCTGGCCTTGGAGCCGGGGGGGGGGGAACCGCCGGGGGGGAATCACCGAGGGAGAGGGGGAATCGCCGGGGAGGGATTCAGGAATCTCCCCCCCTCACGAGTATTGCGGGTCCCCGTCTCTTGTTATAACCATAATGCCCAGACCAACACCACCAAGAAAATATGTGCACCTGGGTGGTTGGTCTTCCTTGTATGATGCCACTTATGCTAGCTGCTAGATTGTAAAATACATTGTAGAGAAGTTTGGGTGTGGAAGCAATTTTGCCATTTTGATAGTGGGAGCAAGTGAGCAGTACCAGGATCTAACACAATGGAAAAACTCCTGCAAACATGTAGCTCACTGTCATAGGAGCTCCAGTGTCAAAACCAAAATGATCCTTTTCATCAATGGTGTTTCTCTCCATCATTCTTATGCAGGTTTATTATGAGATTGTGCCAGTTTGCACTGGTGCAGACCTTCACCAACTGCCTGGAGAGATAACCCTGAATGAAACACAGAGAACTTTGGATTTTGGTTCCACATGTCTCTTTTATCATTTGGGTACGTCTTTGCACCTCTTTAAATACCCTCAACCTACTCTTTTAGTAAACTGGTTTAGCAACATGGAAATGACATGCTGTTGACATAGCGCTTATCTCATCCTGGGAGAGAAAGGTACACATGGGTTGTGCCTTTTGAAAGGGACCTGTCGATTGACAAGGCCCCCTCCCTATTGCTTGTCCTTATCACAATCCTGTTGCAAAAGGTGGCCTGCTGGCCTTTCACCGTCTCATGCCTCCCAGCTCCTTCCATTTGAATTTCAGCAATGAGTCTCCCCCTTCTCTAAAGTTTCAGAGTATTGTGTCCAGCTTTAGAGTATGGTTACTATGAAACCTGAATGTGAACTGGATTGACTTACTATGTCTACAGTGCAGAGCAGTACTTTCACATAAAAGAATTCATATTTGAACAACTTTTCAGTCATTTCCTATATTTGCCACTATCCTGCAATACTGGGAAGACATTAGTTCAAAAAATGAATCCATTTCAGACTGTGGGAATATGAAGGAATTATCTTGACAGGAGAGACCTGTGAAGGCATGTGTCTACATGGAGGGCCATGTGCAGGATGTGAGAGGACAAAGCGATAGAAAGAGGAAGGGTTAGAGGGCAGCTCTCAAGCTAAGACAAAGAGAGGCATCCCATTCAAGGACATAACACTTTAGAATGAAGTGGTGCCCCCCAGTGTCCAGGCACGCTGAGTTGCTTACTCCAGCACCACTCTCGACTCTATGCCGTCAGGGTTCACAATGTTCAGGTTGCCCCGCAGGCCTTGGTAGTTGTCTCTTGGTAGCGATTTGGAAATAGAGATGATCTCCGCCCCCTAGAGTTGGATTCGACTGGCTTTTGAGCAAGGGAAACCTTTACATTTACCTTTTACTAGCGGTTTGGTAAATATGTCCACTATCATTTTCTCAGTAGGACAATAGTGTAGCTTGACAACTCCTTGTCCCTGCAGGACTCTTACATACTGGTTCTGAATTCCAATGTACTTTGTCCGTGTGCTGTTCTTTTCTGAAAAATGGAGGGCTATGCAACTCTGGTTATCCTCAAGCATTTGAACTGGCAAAGGTTTCTTAATACCAAAACCCTCTAGTAACATTATAAGCCACTCTAATTCTCTACACGCTTCAGAAGCAGATATAAATTCTGCTTCAGTAGATGAGTGGGCAACAATTTCTCATTTACATGTTGCCCAATTTATAGCAACACCCCCACAGAAAAATACATAACCACTAGTGGATCTTAGGTCTGATCTTTCTCCAGCGCAGTCTGCATCAGAATATCCCAATAGTGTGGGATTATTAGTTGCTGGCAGCCTCAGTTTAAAGTGTGAAGTACCCTTTCAGTACCTCATTACCCTTTTAATTGTAGTCCAATCCTTTTTGGTGGGTGTACTAACCCTTCTAGATAATATACTTACAGCTGTTGCAATGTCAGGACTTGCTGTCATCACTAAGTATAGAAGCTTGCCTATGGCAGCTCTGTAGTTATTGTTGTCTGGCCAGTGGTTCATCAGTTACCTTCTTTTTTCTTTTTTTTTTGTAGAAGCCTGATTCCACTGGATTAACACCTTCCAGGCCCAGACTTTGCAATAGTTACATTATCTTCTGCTTTAGACTAAGAAGATAACTTCGATCAGGTTCCCGTTCAATCTGAATTCCTAAATAAAAGTTAGCATTACCTAGGTGTTTGATTTCTACTTCCTTGTTTAGTTGGGATATAATCTCAGCACAGCCATTTTGATTTTCCATGACAAATAATCAGATCATCAACAGAGGTCAGACTAAATGTCCATCTTCCATCTCTGTGTCTACTATAAAGACAGGGGTCAGCTTTGCCTTGTCTGAAGCAGTAGCATAGTGTACGTTGTCAGTACCCAGGACAAAGCCACCAGCATGACCCCCACCCCCCACCCAGAGGAGATGCCCCCTTACTCGGCAGTCAGCCTTCCAATCAAAGGGGGCAGGCCCGTGGTCACCCCACCCCAGGGAAGGGAGCTTCCCTGCTGAGCAGGCAAGACCAGTGCTGCCTTACCAAGCGCCAAGAAGGAGAAGACCCATTGTAGAACTGTGGCCATTTGCAGGCGCCAGTGAATGGGCAGGGGCATGGGGGCGAAGCAGACCCACATGGTTGGAGGAAAGAGGCGAGGTGCAGCAGATGGAGGCATCCCTGCCCAGGTGCAGCCTTTATTAGCACTCAGAGGAAGCCAATGGTTATATTAAATTATTTTTAAAGCAATTATGAAGCCAGAATGCCAGCAGGGGGTTGGGGCTATCCAGTGTTTTGCATGGTGTATCACATGTATGATTATCTGCCCACTGGGCAGAAGTCTTGGGTGTGTGCCCAGTGCAATGAGCTCCTGGTTCTCAGAGAATGAGTTTGCTCCCTTGAGGCCAAGGTGGCTGACCTGGAGAAGTAGAGACAGTCAGTTAGGCACATGGAGAAGACTCTCGGGGACTAGTTAGGTATGTCCCACTCTGTATCTGGCAGTCCTGCTGCTGTCAGGGAGCATGAGGGTCGAGAGGGAACAGGGCACCATGCTGTGGATAAGAGGAATGTGCCCTCAGAAGGGACCTCTTCTTTAGCTGGTGAACGGGTATCCTTTCGTACCAAGGAACCATCCCTGGGCAGGGAGGGAGGGGGGCTCTTGGTAGTTGGTGATTCGATCCTTAGGCAGGTAGACAGTTGGGTGGCGAAACCACGTATTGACCGTATGGTGACTTGCCTGCCTGGTGCAAAGGTAGCGGACATTACGCGTGTTTTAGATAGGCTGGTAGATAGTGCTGGGGAGGAGCCAGTGGTTGTGGTACATGTTGGCACCAACGATGTGGGGAAATGTAGTCGTGAGGTCCTGGAGGAAAAATTTAGGCTGCTAGGCAGGAGACTCAAGGCCAAGACCTCCAAGGTAGCCTTCTCAGAAGTGCTACCTGTTCCACGCACAGGGCTGGAGAGACAGGCACAGATCAGGAGTCTCAATGTGTGGATGAGGCAATGGTATAGGGGGCAGGGTTCAAGTTTGTTAGGCACTGGGATGCTTTTTGGAACAAGAGGGAGCTATACAAGAGAGACGGTCTCCACTTGTCCCGGGAAGGAACCAGGCTGCTGGCGCTTAAAATTCAAAAAGGTGGCAGAGCAGTTTTTAAACTGAATATTGGGGGAAAGCCGACAGGAGATGAAAAATCTTTTGTTCGGGATGGTTCATCGCAAAGAAATGAAGGGGTAGCTGTTACTTTCGGTGGCAATTCAGCAGCAGGCCGAATCAGATCAAACAATCTGATTTGGCCTGTGGCTGCCTTAGTGGCCACTCCTGGGCTGGCGGAGCACTGCTCTGCCTCGCTCCGGCCCCAAATGACCCCTGGTCTTATGGGTCCCAAAGTCTCCAGGTATTTTCCAGCACAGATCTGGCAACCCTAGTTGTACTGGATTAATCATAGAGTGTACATGGGCCAAAGTCCAGAGCACACACTTCCCTGCTATGTCAGGGGTCCCTTCTTATATAGTTTGCAAAACAAAATCCTTTGTAGTTTAAAGATGTCTTATACAGGGGTCATTTTGTAGGAAAACAGGTGCAGGAGCTCATTAGCATACCTATTATCATAACTCATTAGCATATGCCACGCCCCCTGACATCACCGGAAGTGTGTCAGAAAGGAAATGTCAGTTTCAGCCGCATTATACCCTATGGGCCATTGAAATCAATGGCAAAAACTCATAGGGTATATGAAAAGCTGGAGGAAAGGGTGTTTGAGGGAGAGGCTCCAAACTTGCAGGGTAGCTGCTGGGGTCTCTTCTCAAAATACCCACCAAGTTTCAAGAAGATTGGACCATGGGGTCCAATTCTACGGTCCCCCAAACAGGTTGCCCCATCCCCTCCATTGTTCTCTATGCTGAGAAAAATGATACTTTTTTCCTACCATAGAGAACAATGGAGGGAATGGGGGCAACCTGTTTGAGGGCCCGTAGAATTAGACCCCTTGTCCAATCTTCTTGAAACTTGGTGGGTATTTGGGGGAGGGGCTCCAGAAGCTACCCTGTAAGTTTGGAGTCTCTCTCTCAAACCACCCCCTCCAACCACTTTTAAAGCCACCGCCGAATTTCAGCGGCAATTCAGCAGCAGGCCGAATCAGATCAGAGAATCTGATTCGGCCCGTGGCTGCCTTAGTGGCCACTCCTGGGCTGGCGGAGCACTGCTCCGCCTTGCTCCGGCCCCAAATGACCCCTGGTCTTATGGGTCCCAAAGCTGTTCAAGCAAGAGACAAAACAACAAATAAGAAAAACTCCTTTTTAATTTTAAAATTCACTCTGGGCACCCATAACCTTATTGGAATATTTGGTTAATATAGCAAAGTTTTGCCTAGTCAGAGAAGCATAATACTGAGTGCACTAAATAAATAAGTATATTGCAAAAAAAGAAGAAGAAGTAAACTTACATTTATTCAAGTTGATCCAATTCAGATTCAGGTGGCAATTGAACAGGGAGAGAGAAGCCTAATCTGAAGAGTACTTTCCCTACCACAAATGGCCAGGTTGTCCAGCATCATGTGTGTGGGAGTATGAGGGCACTGTATCTACAGGAGAGACCTACAGAGATATGTGTCTCCATGGAAGGCCATGTAGAGCAAGGGAGATGACACAGCGAGGAAGAAGTCAGAGGGCAGCTCTCAGGTTAAGATGTAGCGCCCCCCAGTTTTTCAGGCATGCTGAGTCACTCACCCCAACAACCAGCACAAGTTATGAAACACTCAGATTAGATTCTTCTTTTCAGCTATGGGATTTGTGAGGACATTTACTAGCACATATCAGAAATTATTGTTTTTCAGTCTTTTATTGCATCAGGATTGTTTCATTCTGGAGATTTACCAATTAATACTGGAATTGTTAAGGATTCCAAGGAAGTGTCCCAATAGAAAATGTTCAGCAATTTTTCCTGAGTTTCTAATATTTGCCAGAATGTTATAATACTGTACAATATGATAATGGAAATTCAAATGCATCCTAATCACCGAAGCACCTGTCCAAGGGGGATAGGAAGTGGATGATTGTGGGAGTCCATGCAGCAGAGCACCAAGGCAGCAGAGTGTCGACGAGAGAAATATCCAGAGCCAGTGCAGAGATATTCAGGTACTGGGAAAACCTGACATACTTTCCACTGACTTGGGATGGTCTTTTATGGGGAAGGGTCTCATAGCTAGACATGAGAACTCACTTTCTCAGGGTTGGGATTGGTCCAAGATATGAAGCTTGAATTTGACTGGGTAGTTTGAAGGTAACTGCTTTCAAAACCTGGTGGGAAGATTAGGAAGAAAATACCTGACTAGGGATGGGCATGAACTAGGAAAATGGAGGTTTGTTTCGGTTTGTGGTTCATGGGCCACCCGAACCATGAACCACAAACCTTCACAGACCTTCCTGTTTACCAAACCAGTTCATTTTGTGAGGTTTGTGTTGTGGTAGAACCCCCCCCCCTTGGGTTAGAGATGCCAAACTTGCAGTGAGGCTCCAGCTGACTCTCCTCTACCGACCCTCCATGTTTGATGAGGATTAGATTTAGGGGGGGCCGAGTTACAGTCCCCCAAAGCAGGTGCCCCCAGGAAAGTGCTTTCTGGTGTGCCTGCTGCTCATGGAAAACAATGGCTGTGTGTGAGCTTGGGGTATATATCATTCTGCTCCCACAGAGCAGAATGGGAACTCTCTTATTGGCAGCCAACACTGCCTGTCAAACTTTGGAGGGCCACTATTGGTGTTTCCAGGGCTGCAGAAGTCCACCCCCCCCCATTGCTTTGATGATCAGTTCCCTTCCCTCTCTGCCTCTTAACTAACGTGTGGCATGCTTGCTGCCAATGGAAAAAAATGGTGGAGTGTGAGCTGGGAGTATATAGCATTCTGCTCCCATAGAACAGAATAGCAGCTCTCTTACTACTGGCCAGCACTGCCTGTCAAGCTTTGGAGGGCCACTGTTAGTGTTTCCAGGGCTGCAGAAGTCCATCCCCCCTACTGCTTTGAGGATCAGTGCCAGCGTGTCTGCTGCAGACACTGCCACCATGTGCTGCACAAACCTCCGACAACCATGTGGAGGGTCATGGGAGGCTTGTTGGGGGAAGAAGACATGGACCTTGGTTCATGAACCATAATCCAGGTGATTTTAGTCAGAAATGTATCCCTATACTTGACATTCCAAGGAGCGGTGATTGATGGGCAGTTTTAGCATACTGATAGTGGATCCGGGCATGAATGATGGCTCATCCTGGATGGATCACCTGTTAGGCTGTCTTTATCAATGGTTGGGTTACATTAGCGATACTTAAGGATTGCCCATCTGTCTATAGCTGGAAATGGTTCATATTGCCTTTATGAAGCATCCCTCAGAGCAAGGGATATGACTGTATTAGGCATGCCTTGGAGCTGGGGGAATATAAATGCTATATGCATTCCAGGATACCCTGCCTCTGATATAATTTATCTTGCTTATGTCACACCAGGTGTGCTTTTGAGACTCTTTCTCAGGATCCCCACTGCACTTGCTTAGGCTCCCAAGGCTTGCCCTTCAAACAACTAAGAGAAGATGGGGAATCAGATCAGCAGGAGGAGAGGACAGGGGCCTCACAGTCAGTGCTCCCTCTAAGCTGTGGAGTCTTGTGAGCAAAAATTCTACTTTGTGAGCTACTGGCTTTAAAGTTGTGAGTGAGCGATTTGGCTACTCCATGGATTAGTTTGCTCTGGAGCCATCCTTCCTGAGCTGAGACAAAAAGGTGTGAGCTGGAGGCTAAAATACTGTGAGCTAGCTCACACTAACTCAGCTTAGAGGGAACACTGCTCACAGTACAAGTTGCTTCCTGTAATATTAAAAAAACCCTTCATATCATCTCTATGCAAAACTTAATCAGCTTTCTGCATGAATTCCAGTTCTCCAGCCTCCTGATATGGTTGCCTTTTGAAACTACCCTGTTTAAGTGGGCAGATATTGCACTGGGCATTGCATCCTAAGGAAATACACAAATAGATCCTAATCACCTGAACATTCTTGATGAATATAAATTATAGGGAAGCTAAATGGGGGGAAAACTTATATCTTGTCATGCAAGGAACACCCATAATCTTTATTCAGTCCTCGAGAAACATAATCAGTTTTCTGCATTAATTTCAGTCCTGATGTGGTTGACTTTTAAAATGCACTGTTTAAATGATCAGATATGGGAAATATAGTACTAATCTAAGGTGGTTTTGATTCCTTCCTCTTTTTTTATCCACCCAGTCCTGGAAATACATGCACAGTTTATCCTCTAGGCTTTGGGAGCTTCCTTGCTCTGCTGCTCTCCTGGCCCAACTACATGCCATGTTTTTCCCAGATACATGCCTGGATAAGGTCACAAATGTATTCTGGGAGATATGTACTTACTAGACTTCTCTCAGTCCAGGACTATGGCATGCAGGGAGAGGCTCATAGGCCCTTCCTTTTCCCAACCTGAAACAGCCCCAGGGAGGGGGAGGAGGAGATTGGATTTATACCCCACCCTTCACTCAGAGTCTCAGGGCAGCTTACAATCTCCTTTCCCTTCCCCTCCCCACAACAATCTCCTTTCCCTACCTCCCCTGTGAGGTAGGTGGGGCTGAGAGAGCTCTTTCGAGAACTGCTCTTGAGAGAACAGCTCTGATCGAACTATGGCTTGCCCAAGGTCATCCAGTAGCTGCAAGTGGAGGAGTGGGAAATCAAACCCAGTTTTCCCAGATTAGAATCCATGCACTTAACCACTAAACCACGCTAACATTTGCTCCATTGTGGAGCTTGCATGTACCCATATCAATACATGGGAAGCCAATGTGCACAGGGCAAATAGAGCCCGCCCCCCCCCCGGCCATTTCATGTTTGGAAAACAGTACAGGGGGACAGTTTAAGCTCCCTCTTGCCCCTACATTGCATTTCCAATGTGAATTGGACCCCTGCACATCTTAGAAACATGACACTCCCGGAATATCTGTGACCAAACCAGGGATGCACCTGTTATGATCTCCCCAGGCAACCAGCTCATTCCCTTCTATTTGCACTTGGTCAGCTTGGCATCTGAGCTAAATCACTGAGGAGCTGGGAGTCATGGGGAAAACTTTAGCCAGTGCTGGCTCCTCCTGAACCAGGGTAGTGGCCCCACCAGAGAAATTCCAGTTATTGGAATTTTCCCAGTCTAGTATTAGAAGAGATTATTTTTGGTCTTACTCGGCTAGACGTGCATATGGGAGAAAGACAAAGACAAAGGCTAGTCAAAGGGGCACATTATTGTGCTCCTGTATTGCTCATGAGTGTCCTTTGGTTCAGACCAGTGACAACTGGGAGACTTACTTTCCAGTTCCAATGCACCAATATTTCAACAATAGGACACTCTGGAGGACATTAATATTTCCAGTTATAGATCAGAGGCTACAATTTGAGGTTAGGGCAATTTGCTCTTTGGCACCTCCAACACTTAAGCCTTATCTTCCATAAGAAGAAAGATGACAGCTTATGGGATGCTCCACTGCCTGCCTGGAGTTCCCAAATGACACACCACCCTAAAACTGCCACTCTGCTCCTTTAGTGGACCTGGGGTTCTGATTACCCATTCCATCAAATAATATTAGTTTAGAATCAGAACATATCCCATTCATAATACTAGCCAAGAAAAATGTAATGTATAGTTTGGCCCTTAGCCCCATTCTTTTTGATTTGCTTCTTTTTTCCTCTTCTAAAACCATCTTCCCACACCTACAACTATGACCGTCCAGGACTTTTTTTCCTGTCACCTCTTCCAGATTGGAAGTATTGAAAGAGATGATCTTTGGTCCTACTTGACTAGGTGTGCATATGAGAGAGATATCTCATGGGCATGAGCCTTAACAAGCTTATTTAAAATGGGGCAGAGGCTTCCCTCAAACAAGGACAACCAGGGGATGTTAGCAGAGTGGAAGTTTAGCTAGCTTGTTTCATGTTTATTTTTCCTTTAGCCAATTTTGCTATATTTTTATTTTGCTGAAAAATACTTCCTAACTTATCCATGTCTCCTATTTAATTTAGTGGAATAAAAGCCCTTTTAGACACCAAAGTGTCTGATTTCTGGAAAGAGGGACTGCCTTATGTAAACAACCCCATCCACCTTAAGCTCATAGACTGCAAAGCTATGCAAGGACAACTCAGTCACTAGAGAATGGGGCATATGTAACATATCCCTTCTGGCAAAATGCTCATCACACTGAAGCCAATGAGGAAAATTCATATCTATCTATCTATCTATCTATCTATCTATCTATCTATCTATCTATCTATCATGTTAGGATTACTCTTGGAGACTTTATCTGAAAAATTAATAGCAATGAGGAGACCCCTAATTTAACCACCCTTTATGCTTATGTTGCAGTTTGTATCAGGGTTGTACTTGAGGTTGCCAGCCTCCAGGTGGGGCCTGGAAATCTCCCGCTTTTACAACTGATCTCCAGCTGACAGAGATAAGCTCCCCTGGAGAAAATGGCTGCTTTGAAGGTTGGACTCTATGGCATTGTACCATGCTAAGGCCCCTCCACTCCCCAAATCCCGCCCTCTCCCAGCTCCACCCCCAAAGTCTCCAGGTATTTTCCAACCCAGATCTGGCAACCCTAGTTGTACTGGGTTAATCATAGAGTGTACATGAGCCAAAGTCCAGAGCACACACTTCCCTGCTATGTCAGGGGTCCCTTCTTATATAGTTTGCAAAACAAAATCTTTAAACATGTCTGGGGGTTTTATAAACAAAATTAAATCTGTAATATATAAAATCTCAAAGCCAAATAAATATATTTGATAAGATTCAGTATTTTCTATCTAATCAATCTCATTTGGTCAATCTTTGATCCATGATTTTAAAAACTGTTTTGATGAAATTCCTACATGACTACATTTCCTGTGCTTGCAGTGTTTTATTAGAACTTTTTGTACTCGAAGCGCATACTGCATGCAAATATTCTTTTTATGACTCATTTCCTCAGAATAATCATACTGTACTACACTACTGAAAAAGTGTCACAGTGTTTACAACATCTATTGTCCTCTGCTTCTTGCACACAGCTGACTGTTTCTGGAGCTGACAGTTTAGGTTCTTCACTGTGAAGTACTTCAAAATATTGTCTGTTTCCTGTCTGAGAGAGTTCTTGCATCAAATCCACACTTCAGACCACTAGAGTAGGTTAAGCGCTGTTCTCTTTTATGTATGTTTGTCTACCACTGTGCACCATGGAGAAGAAAATAAAGAGGCTACTGCTGGGTTAAAAGGCCACAGCATTATTGAAAACATTTGCTGAGAGCCTCAGGAAACAAAACATTGAAAGCTACCTAGGGACCTGGATCCAGAATGGCCTGGTAGGAAACCCAACTTGGGAGGAAGTTCAGTGTTCCTTTTGTGTAATGTGTGGAACTGAAGTCAATAGATTCTAGCTGTTGGTTTGTGTGGGAGGCAGCTGGTGGCCTTGACTAAAGCCATTTGAAAAGTGTCCAGCTTCCCTGATATGTGGTTTCTTTTCTAGTAGTGTTCAGACATCCAGTTGGGAGGGTCTTGAAAAACTAAAGGGGAAGGGACATTTCTCAAACACCATTGCATCAGCCTGACTGGCTCATGTGGAAGAGGGGGGAAGGACACGGCCACTCCCACTCCTCGCCCACACACCCACAGCACCAGTGGTGGGGCAGCAGCGGCTCCGGCTCCTCTCTGCCCGCTTGACTGACACACTTGCAGTGCCACTGATGGGTGCTCTCACTCCTCCTACTCAGCCACCTGGCTGCTCGCCCAGCTGGCTGGCCCCACAGCAGCAACTCCTGCTGCACCTTGGCAGAGGTGACAGCAGTGGCTCCAGACCCTCACTGCTCCCCCTCTGCCTGCCCAGCCACCCACCCAACTTGGGCAGCAGTGGCTCCAGTTCCTACCTCTGCCTACTTCCCATCCACAGGGACACTTCATTGCATTGTCTGTTGGAAGAGACTTAAACGACCTCCTTTTAAAACTTTTCTCACTGTGCTACAAACCTGAGGGGTCCCTCAGATCTGCAGAAGAATACCCCCTATCTGAATCTGGCCCCTTTCTCTGTGTCTATCAGTCTGTATGGGGGCCAGGTTCAGCATTAGATATAAGACAATGTAAAGTGCATGAACTCAGAGCACACCCAGCAGAGACCTACCAGCAAAGCAGACATGGCTTGTAGCGTGCACTGCTGCTTGTCATGAAATGTGCATGGTGCACTTTCACCAAATGACAGCCAGGTCACTATCACTTCCCCTCTACAGTACAAGGTCAGGAAGTCTCCTAAATTACTTAGGTTTTTAAAAAAGAATTAAAATAGGTTCCAATTGCAGCCCCACATCACAAAGAAGGGACAAATGACAAAGCCCGGGTCATTTCCCTACCTCATATTATCCTCTTTTACTAGTGGTATTTATGTAATCAAATACAGCCTTAAAATATCATCTCGGTTTGCTGCTTGCTTATCTTCAAATATATCCTTCTGTAGTGCTCTAGTGAAGCAGTCCAATGAAATCCAGCTGAAACTATAATTGGACATTAAAATAATACTCGGAGTATAAATACCCCTACCACTGCTCTGGATGATCATCTGCCAGTATTGTATATATTTGAGCTTATGGTACATTTGTTTCTTGAAGAAACTGTTCTTATTTTGTTTTAACTCTCCCTCTGTCTCTCCAGATCTCCAAGAAATCCCAGTCTCAGATTTTGGTTGGATGTGCCATATTCACCATGCCAAAATCTACATTTTTTCCTGTCTGATGCCTCCCCCCCTCCCCAACTAGTCATGTAGGCATTTGTACCTACAATTCTGGCAGCATTTGTAGAAATACCATAAGCTCATGTTCTCTCTTATACAAAACCATGTTGTACATAAGAAAAAAATCAGACATGCAAAGCAGCTCTAAGTCATCTGTTGTATCAAGTCTTATAAAGTGTACAAACAGAAGAAACTTTCCTTATGCAGTGGTCTCTCCTCCACTTTGCATGTAGGGTAAAGGTCATAATCTTGCACTGACTTTGTCACTCCTGAACAACACAGATAGTGACTAAACCACACATACAATTCAATACCCCTAACACGAAGCATTTCCCTACCAGCCTCCATCCCTAAACTGTGCACCCAATCTGCAGTTTAGAAAGGTGCTGTTCTCCATTTTCTTTGAACTTGCACTGCACATAAAATCAGCATCAGCATTGCCACGGAGTATAATAACAATGTCAACTTTAGATTGTTTTGAGTAGTTTTGTTAATCTGTATTTAAATATTTCCTTCCTTAAATATAAAACAACCTTGAAAATTAGGTATGTAAATAAGCATCTGTTGAAATGTAGCATCACAGAGAGGACACTCTATTAAAGGAAAAGCCCTTCTTTAACAACAAGACAATTCTGTAACATTTCTCTGGTTCATTTCGTTGATTAATTAGCATAATTCCCAGATACATATGCTGCTATAATTTATTTATATTTATTTATTTATATTTCATATTTATACCCCTCCCTCCCCACGGACGGGCTCATAATGGACTCACTTCTGCTTCCTGCAGGAGAGCAGAGATCCAGTGCAAACGCACCCTTCATCCGTTTAACTAATGGAAACTACTGGAAAGAGCACAAGGGAAGTTATGTTGCTTGTATTTAGCAATCAATTGTGGACCGGCATCACAAACACAGAGATTATACAGACTGGCAGGTTAACGTTTTACTGCTCACTTCTTATATCTACATTTCTAATAGGACTTATCCAAACAGCAGTTCTGGACAGGTACAACATCACCTCTGTCCATTGCTAATTATCGCTTGGGCAATACTAGCACGAGGCCAAACTACACATCATTTCATATATTTCTGTCTTAATCAGAAGCAGCCTGGAAGTTTCCTTTTCCTTTTGGCCTTTTTTTCACTCAGTCTCACACACACATTCCCCCAAAACACCCACAAACACATGAACCAGACCATTAGTCCATCAACATCAGTGTTGTCTAATCAGATGCAGCAGATCTCCAGGGTCTTGGGTTGAGGTCTTTTGTATGACCTACCACTTGATGCTTTTAGCTGGAAATTCTGGAGATTGAACGTGGGACTTGAGGCTCTACCAATGAGTAGGGTTGCTAGCCCTCCAGTGGGAAGGAGGGATCCTCCATACTCAGCAGCCATTTCCCACCACTGGTCTAAGCAGCAATGGAAGAAAAAAGCCCAATGGTATAACAAGGGGGTTCTGAGATAAACCCAGAAGTAATGTCATCCCTCTCTAGGAACTGGCCAAAACTCTATGGTTTTCTCTAGAGTTTTCAGTGATTCCAAGAGAGGACTGACTCACAGTGCTAAAGACTGGTGTCACTTCTGGTTTTACTGAGCCATGGCCTCAACTGTTTTCATCTTCAACTGCATATATTATCCCAAATTCCACATATCTTCTCCCTGCACACATACATACTAGGTGAAAAGTCAGCAAGAGTAACAAAATGTCTGGAAGAGAAAGAGTTAAATTGCAAAAAACCCATGTCATATATTTTTTATTTCCAAGTAAGAAAAGATAAATTAGTTTCTTTGAGTTCACATGAAGTGCATATATTTAATCCTGAGTAAAACGCTGGGTGGAGCACAGCATATGAAGCATGACACAGCAATTGCAGATACATTCAAGAAGAGTAGCATACACAAGAAGAAAGGTCACCTTAGGTAATCAGCTTGTACAATATTGCTACTTAAAATATGAAATGAACTCTTTTTAAAAGTTTGTTCTGTTACATCCAAAATAAATAATTGACAGGAAAAACAGGACTTTGCAAGCAAGCTTTTGTGCAATGTAACAGGCCCTGACAGTCTCTCTGCTCTGGTGGTTGACACTTTTCCAAAAAAAAAAAATACAGATGATGCAACAACAGGATTCACAATCAATGGAAACAGAATTTATCACACACCTGAATGCTAACTGGGAATTTCTACAGATGTGTCTGATTCAAGCTGATTTTTAAAAAAACAAAACCCTTAACCATTCATTTCAAGTTCTACTGAGACATCTGTACCTAAACTTCTGACAGAAAATTCTGCCCACCTTTCTGTGGTCAACAAGTGAATAAAAATCAAGGAAATCAGTGATGAGAAACAGAACAAAACTCCAAGTACACAGATGAAGGGTAGGTAAGGCAGGCAAAAATCACTCTGGAAATAAAAGGGGGGGGGGATGGAGAATGAGACTAAAATACAAAAGAAACCAAGATCAATTAAAAACAATTATACTAGAGATAGGGAATTAGGGGGGCAAAGAAGAACATTAAAAAAGCCAGCGTAAACCACAAGTCAAGGCAAAATTACACTTCCTTTTACTTGACAAATAAAGAAGATTTTATATTCTTGAACCATAGTAAGAGAAATATTTATCAGACCAATAACAGAAAAGACTTTGCTACAGCCTTACTATTTGATCTGATCTGTCAACTTTTACTCAGCTCTTACAATGTGCAGGTGATACCACTTGATCCACCCATTCCATCCCACAGTAAGGTCTGTAACTTAATTAAATCATTCAGGCTAAAATTCGTGCATGCACTCACAACATGATCGTGAGATGAAAGAAGACAGAGCCAGTCTAGTGTAGTGGGGTTAGAGAGTCAGACTAGGATCTGGGAGACTCCGCGTCTGAATCCTCACTCTGCCATGGAAACTTGCTTTGCTGGCTGACCTTGGGCCACTCACACACTCTCAACCTATCCTTCCTCCCAGGGCTGTTGTCAGGGGAGGAGAACAATGTAAGCTAGTTTGGCCACTGGTGAGAAAGAAATGAAATAAATATGTATCAGAAAGCAGTATGATACCTTTCTCAATAAACAACTGAACGTTCAAAAGGGCAATTAAGTAAAGAAATTAGACTGCTTTAATAGTACAATTATTTCATTTATTTCAGACAAAAATAATGGTGTACAATAACTAGATGATAACCACCCTAGACAAACAACTTTTATGCAACACATGAGTATGCCAAGGCAAAGAGGGAAAGGTGTCTCTCCAAACACTCAAGAACATATTGACTGCAGATGCTAACCCATGTCCACTGAGCATTTGGAGAAGCATTCTCTCTCCTTCACACTTGATGAGTTAAACACAGTAAATGAGCATTTCTGACATGCCTCATCTTCACTTCACAGATTATCACAGCCTTTTCCTCAGTAAAACAATCAGCTATATCCCTCCAGGAGACTGAAACTTTTTTTTTTTAAGGAATCATTTATGCTCATTTATGTTTATTACTGTTTCTGACCCTGTATTATTGCAAATCTAAGCAAACCGGTCAGCCTGACCTGCTTTGCATTAAACAATGATTTGTATAAAAAAAACCCAGGGCCTGAACAAGGCACAGTTGGAACATTATGTTCCAAAATTCAGATGTGCATCCTAATCTTATCTAGAAAATTTGGCTGATATTTTCCCATAGCAAAAGTTACAAAATGGGGATTAGCTTTCGTATTACCTTTATGGCCATAAACAGCTTGGGGCTCAGGGAACCTGAAGGACTGTTCCCTCCTGCACTATCCACCCCACTAGTTGAGATCTACATCTCAGGCCCTGCTTTCTGTGGCCCACAATCAGAGGTGAGATGGGTGGTGACTATAGACAGGGCATTTTCTGAGTCAGCACCTTGCTTTTGAGGCTCACTTGGCATCTGCCAGACTCTCTTTTGGTTGCCATCTTTTACTGGGATATTTGGCTGATATAGCAGAGTTTTGCCCAGTCTCAGAAGCAAGATACTGAGTGCAATAAATAAATCTGCCAAGAAAAATATTGAAAAAAAGGTACACTTGCATTTATTCAAGTTGATCCAGTTCACATTCAGGTTGCAGTCAAAAGAACAGAAAGAAGCCTAATCTAAAGAGTACTTTCCCTGTCACAAATGGCCAGCTTGTCTTGCTTCACGTGTGTGGGAAGATGAGGGCATTGTGTCTACAGTAAAGACCTGCAGAGACATGAGCATCCATGGAAGGCCAAGAGGACAAAGTGAGAGGAAAAAAAGAGGTCAGCACCAGGGTTAAGACAAAGAGGGGCATCTCACTCAAGAAGATAACACCTATACACTATGGTTGCCATCCCCCAGTTGGGGTGGGGTTTCCCCCAATTTTGAGGGCTTCAATCCGGCGGCAGTCAGTTGGCCAGTGAGGGAAACCCCACCCCCAAACAGCCCCCTCCCATGTTGGCATAGCTGGCTTGATGTCACCCAGTAGTGACATCATCGTGTTGCCGATGTCAGGGGTGACACTCTAGTTTGGGGGCAAACTCTATGGTTTTGAGGGCAAAAAAACAGAGTTTTGCCCAAAAACTAGTGTGCTCCCCCCAATGTCAGCAATGCAATGACATCACTTCTGGGTGATGACACTGCTCCATGTGCACTTTGTGTGTGTGACAGAAGATCCTGACGAGGACCCAGGAGCCCCCCGCTGGATTGGAAGTAGAACCTGGCAACTATTGAGGTTAACTGGTATGGTTAGTTCAGTCACCATTAGCAGGGGTGGAAACTAGTCAGAGGGTCAAAAATACTGATTTTACTGACCAAAATTCCAAAAAAACTGACCAAATACTGACAAATTACTGAACAATTTAATGTCAGCCTATTGATAAGCTCGCATTTTAAAAGTAAAACTAGGACTTCATTAAAAATGCTTATTATCTGGCCTCCACCATCCCCATAGTCAGATGTGATCCAGTTTTTTCAGTTTGTCACAGATTCTATTTTCACTGACTACTTCTCTCACAGGTATGCAGTGCTCATTACTGAAGGCTTCAAGAGACAGTGGTACTGAACTCTTACAAACACGATTCATTATGGTTCTTGTGAGTGTTTTTACTTCACTCTGCACCACATGCACCAAAGGCACTTCTTTCTGGAACACTCCAGTGAACTTTGTAAATAAGCAGGTACTCATGCAAAAAAAAAATCACCTTTCCTTGTCTCATGTTTTAAGAGGCTAATTATGTTTCTATACTTTGTGGAAGATTTCACCAAATCACTTTTACTCTTAGGAACAAAGTCCTTCAAGTACTTCATAACTGAGCTGAAAACAATCTGTCTTCTCACTGGGAAGTCATCATGCTTCCCCTAAATGCAGTAATGAAAACACAAAAACACAAACTGCATTCACAAAAATAAAAGAAACACTGACTTTACTGACCAGTTTTTTTTAAAAAAAACTGACAAATTACTGGCTAAGATGAAAAAACTGACTTTTACTGATTTTACTGACCATTTTCCACCCCTGCATTAGTTATCAGAGTGCTTAAATAAAGCTACAAACACAGCAGTGTCACTTTACCAGGTTATTCAGCTTACAAAGCTACACAGAGCCACGTTGCAAGTTTAGAAGCAAAATACTTCTCTTTATTTGAGAAGTACACTTTGAATAGGAAACAGCAAAGATTGATAGAGTACTATCTTACTAGCTAAAGGATGGAAGCAGATGGTGAGAGGCCCATTTGCCTCATGGTGCCAAGAGAGGACTGCATATTTCTCTCTTGGTGCATGCAGGGAGAGAGCTTGTCTTCCTTTGCATGACAGGGAAGAAGAAAGGGGAACTGGTCCCTGAGAACACAATCTGCATTTCAAAGAGGACAGTGGCTGAAGAGTAAAGACAGGAAGAAAGGATAGTGTGCCCATCTAGTCTCTCTTGCCACTCAGTCTGGAAGGACATCGCACTTGGAACTTCCAACAGCAACCCTATCTATACACGCTTAGAGTGACGTAGTGCCGCTTCCCCCCCCCCCCCCCCAATGTCCAGGCATGCTGAGTCACTCACTGCAGTCTGAGGTTTGTTTTATAGTTTTATGTTGTTTATATCCCATGGTTTACCCTGTACTAGCTTCTAGGGAGAGTTCAGGCTTGATTTGATCCAGAACTCACTTATTTGTGTCTTTGGCAGTCCATGGTATCCATAAAATGCTCCTCCAACACCATATTTCAAATGAATCAACTTTCTTCCAGTCATCTTTCTTTACTGTCCAGCTTTCACACCCATACACAGTAATGGGAAATATTATAGTATGAGATATCTTAATCTTGGTCAACAGACACACATCCTTACACTGAAGCATCTTTTCTAGCTCTTCCATAGCTGCCTTTCCCAGTCTCAGTCTCCTTCTGATTTCTTGTCTGCTGTCTCCCTTTTGGTTGATGACTGAGCCATGGAATAGAAAACCTTTAACAAGTTCAATCTCTTCATCGTCAACCTTAATACGGTGTAATTCGTCTTCTTGATGTTCAACTGTAATTATGTGTTGGCCACCTTCTGCTTCAGCCTTCAATAGTCACTTCAACTCTTCACTATTTTTTGCCAATGATGTGGTGTCATCTTCCACCAATTTTCACTCTACCTTTATCTAAATCCCTAATTTATTAAGAACTATCCTGTTGAGTTAGAAAATGGGAATCTGTGGATCTACTCTTTAAACAGAATCTATGTTTTAACTAGCCCACACAACCAGTTTTTAACAATACCATGCTTTCCAGTGGCTTTGTCTAGACCTGAGTAAGAGGTTTTGTGTTTTTTTTATCCAGGTGGGTAGCCTGACAGGTTGTTGGGCTGGGTTTTAGTTTGTTGGGGGGGGGGGGGAAGTTTGACCACTTGGCAGTTTTGAAGATACAATCTTTTATTAACCAGATGAAGACAAACCACTGTAGCCAATATATTTTATGATGGTTTATGGCAACTCAATTAGTACCTCAACTGAAAAAAAGAATGAATTTCTTAAGGTTCTGTGTTTATTGGAAACATTAGATGGTTTAGTAAAACAGCTAAAGTTTACCGACAATCTGAAAAATTTATTTTGTGTTATTTTTAAGGCTTTATTCTCTGACACCAAAATATCTTGCACAGATATTTTGAGATAATGTACCACCAATAAATATATCATCAAAATACCTTTGGTCCTATATTTTATTCTCATACAAGAAGTGTTCTACACATTTTGATGATTTTGTGATATTGTTGCTTTTTTAAATTAAAATTTGTGCATCACTGCTTTTTAAGAGTAGATGTGCTTACAACCATTTTTCCTCTGCTTTTGTTTGCTTGCTTGCTTTTTAGTGGGTTACAAGTCTGTCCCCGCCTTTCCTTTTCCTGTTATTCCTGATCATTACAGTCTTTATCACTGAATACCTGCATTTAGTTCAGATCAACAGTTACCAGATCTACACAAAGAATGACAGGACAGTAGAAGTTAGTCTGTGATGGCCAAATTACAAACCTTCTTGCACCTTCAAAACCAACATTTATCGTGACACAAGCTTTTGCGGACTAGCCCATCTCACCAGATGCATGAAGTGGGTGGCAGAGACATTTATAAACACTGATTTAGAGAAAATTGAAATGCAAACGCCTGTGACTTCTCTACACAAAGCTCAAATGTGTATCAGATTAAAACACAGTAATTGGTCAAAACAGCAATTTTGCTAAATTTGCTTAATTCCTGGAGTGGGTGAGGAACTCTTGAGAAGGCTCCAGGGAAAATAATCAAATTCCTGATAAAATCTATGTCAGCAATTCCAGATATATGTTGTATTTCAGGTATTGATCTGGCAACATTAATTCACACCTTTCTCCAGAAGCCTGTGGCTCAATGCAGATTAGTAGACCCAGAGGTACAGATACCTGTCTTGAAAAATCTCAGATCCAGCCATGTTGGTCTGAAGTAGTAGAACAAATTTAGAGTCCAGTGGCACCTTTAAGACCAACACAGTTTTATTCAAGGGATGAGCTTTCTTTTTAGTCTTAAAGGTGCCACTGGACTCCAAATTTGAATAATTTCAATACACTTGCCCAGACTGCCTTTGCAAAATTATTCATTTGCATTGCTATCTTCACCCAGGTTGGCAAACACCAGTTTGACCGCATATTTGAAGACCACCTACACAATCCCAGTCACGAAAAAAGTAGTGGGAAATGGAGAGACAACAGGTGTGTGGGGATTTTACTTAAATTAATACAAACACATGCTTTGCAAGCAGGGTCTTCGTTTTTTATGGCCCGGTTGCATCCCTGCTTTTTATATCCCAAGCTGACACCCTTAAAGAAAACGGATGAGAGACGCTTTGAGTCCTTCACTAACGCGGCAAGCCGCTTGGTCCCACACCAACAGTGCCATCCTAACTGAAGTTACTACATTCATCTGGTCCACTGAAGTCAATGGCTGTAACTCTACACAGGAGACGGCGCGCTGAAAGGGACGTCCGGTGGCTCGCACATGGGGCAGCTTGAGATGAGAACCAGAAAGTGGGAGACACGAACGCCTAAAAGAGCCTGAGAATTCATCTCCCGCAAGCCACAACTCGCCTGCCCGCTTCTCGGTAAAGATAGCGTAATGAATTAATTGCAGCGTGCCTCGCACATTCTTTCTCCACCCCGGGTCGCAGCGGGCACTTTGAAGCCCAGCCCCTCCCCGCCCTGTGCACAGAGCTGTGACTCAATTCCTATGGGGCGGGCGGGGGCACGCGCGCCTACCCCAGCAGCAGCAGCAGGAGTGGAAAATTTTCAGAATCTGCGCGCGCAGCCAGAGATACGCCGAGGCCATCACCGCGGCCATCCCTTCCCTCTCTGGAACATTCCGGGGGGAGGGGAGGGGTTGCTTCCGGCTGTCCATAATTAGTCAAAATCGGGGGAGGGGGCTGCGCGTGGAATACTGCAATCCTGTATTCGCTTACTGGGGAAGGAAGTCCCTTTAAACGAAATGGGGCTAACTTCTGAGTAAGCGAACATGGGATTCGTTTTTCAGGAGGCTCTCAGGTGTCGTTGTAGGGGACCGGACGCGTGGCGTCGCCTGAGGGGGGGGGGGGGGGGGGGGGAGCGGGCCCTCTGTGGGCGGACGAGAGCGAGGGAGGAGGGGGAGCACAAGGCGTGCCGCGCGACCTGCGTCCCAAACTCTCTGGGGCGAACCCGCCTGCAGCACGTCTGCTCCCCCAGAGCGTGGTGGTTGTCTGCCATTGTCTGCTTAGCCCGTTAGCAAAGCGCTGCCGACCAAATGCACGCCCCACCTGAGCGGACGCTGAAGGCACGCCACCGGAGCAGGCAAGGCTCTGCTGACAGAAGCAGCTTGCCAATGCTGCCTGACCCTCCTTGTGTTCAACATACGCCCTGGAAAGTGGACGTAAGGGGTTTCCAACCTCCAGGTGGAGCCTGGAGATCTCTCAGAGTTACTGTTGATCTCCAGATGACAGACCAGGCCCCCTGAAGAAAATGGCTGCTTGGGAGGGCGGACTGCATGGCACTGTGCGCGGCTGAGGTCCTCCTATCCCTAGGCTCCACCCTCAGATCTCCTGGAATTCCCCAGCCCAGAGCTGACAACTCTCACTTACAGCCACAGCCCATCACAGACACAAATATGAATTTATTTTCCTTGTTAAATTACTCATTTTGCGGGACTGTTTGTTTTCTAGAGAAAGAGAAAAGAATGTAAATAGAAAATGGGGTGAATAGTGGTGCCAACTGCTCTGTGGGGTAGGTGAAAATGAGGAATGTGAGACAGGTGACTGAAAACTACATTTGCTGTGGTGAACACATCTGAGAAACTGATTTTTAGGGAGGCAGGTACAGGGCATATATAAACTGTGTAGAAAGAGATGTAACAAGGAAGGTTTAAAACCCCCCAGCAGAATGTGAGAGACTGGTTTGTGGAAAGAGAAACCAGAAAAAGGAATGAGTTGACTGGATCTCATTGATGAAATTTCAGGCATTTGTGTCATGCTTGGTTATTTGGTTTTTAAAGGGGCAAATGAAAACCTTGGGGAAAGCAAAGTATGCTGTATTGGTGCACATCAAGTTGATATGAATGTTTAATGATAAATGGGTTGAAATGCAATAAAGAATTTTTTCTATCATTAGTGTCCTGGTGCATCTTCCTTAAATTTTAAAAGTATACAAGTGGCCTTCAGAGTAATTTGGTGAAGACAGTAGCAAGCTGTCATTTCTCCTAAGCATCTTACCAATTATCCTTTCATAGTACAGGACAAATTGCACATTATGAAAACATTTGTGTACGGTTACTGCTGTTAAGCCTGTTCTGCAAGGCATGAAAAATACTTTGTAATGCAAGGGATAGCTAAAATGCACTCAGCCTGAAGAGAATGCAATAGGCTTTGGACCACCAAAACAAAGCTGGCATTCCACAAATACGGATCTGTTCCTGCCAGCAGAAGTGGCCTCTTCCCCAATTTGAGAATTAAAACTATTTTCAGACTTCATTTACAGGACTGGACTACAAATTCCAGCCCTCCTCAAATCCATGGCTGCTTTTTAGGGTAAAAAGAACTGTTACAATATTCCATTTCATCATATGAATAGCTTTTGCATGCTGCTGTTTGCTTGGATCCATTCGAATGTCTCATTTTCAGACTTCCCTAGCAAACGGGGTGCTGGATTACATATGTACCAGATTTCAGATTTCTATATGTTGTGATATTACCCCAATGCTTTCGATATACCTATAACCAACACCCTATAGAAATGATTATGGACAAGAATAAGAGAAGAGGCCAGCAACAGGGATAGCTGTAGCAAGGTTTTTATAGGCTTTCATGCATACTTTTATTCTGCTGTCATGGTTTCATCAGCATTACCTGTTTCAGCATCATTTTTGTTAATCAACAGAGACTAGTTTGAAGAATTTATGGAGTAACTTTGTTTCATTTCTGTTTTAAACTCCTTCATTACAGAAACGTAAAGTAGTGCATTTAGTATGGATATTATAGCCCAGGTTTTTTGTTTGGGGGGTGACTATGGCTCCTGCATTTAATATGGCTTTTCCCAGGATGCTTGAAACTATTGTTGCGTGTCGTAGTGGTGTCAAACAGTGTCATCCTAAACACAGTTGTACCCGTCTAAGTCTGTTGAAGTCCACAGACTTAGAAACAAAACTGCTTAGAGTGGCACTGTAAGACAGCAATCTTGTGCACATTTAGATTCCAGTCCAGTAGCACTTTAATCCTAATGCATGTTTATCTGAAAGTGGGCTCCAAAACAGTGGAACTACTTCTAAGTAGGCATATTGTTAACCTTGACATGGATGGCCCAGGCTAAGCCCAGTCTCATCAGATCCTGGACGCTAAAAAGGTTCAGTCCTGATCAGTATTTGGATAGGAGACCACCAAGGAATACCAGGGTCACTACACAGAGGTAGGCAATGGCAAACCACCTATGAATATCTTTTGCCTTGAAAACCCTATGGGGTCACCATAAGTCCATTGTGATTTGACCACACTTTCCACCGCCACCAGGCATATGAGAAGTGATTGCCATATGGAAAATGTTTAGCCTCTGCCTGTTGACCGTGGCAGTAATAATAGCATCAAATCAGTAGTTTCAGCTGTCCTTCAGCTATGATGTCTATTTTACTTGGAAATTCACCATTTTAAACTCTCAGCATCTTTTAAAAAAAATCTGCCTTAATCATACTAAAAGTTTCAAGATTTTGGAACCAGCTACAAGTCCACATAGAGAGATGAAAGGGTTAGGTTAAATTTGTGCAAATGAAAAATTGTTACCTCAGAAAGGATGTTCCAGTTACTTTCCTGGTGAAGTAGTTCCCATGGTAGTGGAACCTGATACACTCGCTTCTACAGGGTATAGTAACTCTGAATGCGGCATGTGAAAAAGTGAAGCATAAGTGAAGCAAAGAATACTGGGACAATTTAAAGGCAGATAGATTTATTAGGACTTCTAGGTTCACAGGCAGAACCACTCTGATTGTTGTGTGCCAGGAAGAGTGCAGCTGGAGAGGGCTGTTGTTTGTGAGACCTGTTTGCGAGTTCTCCTGTGGCATCTAACTTGCTGCTCTTGGAAACAAGATGCTTAACTAGACCGTGCTGGTCTGATTCAGTGTGACTCCTATTTTTAGTAATAATTACACTGCCCTCTGTTAAGTTTCAAGACAGGTGAAGCTATAGTGAAGTTCGCTACACCTCGTTTTCAAAAATCCTCACTATATGACCTTATTTAGTTAGTGTGTGTGTATATATATATATACATAGATAGATAAGTAGGCAGGTAGATAGATAGATGACAGACAGACAGGCAGATAGATATAGATATAATACTGCCTTTCTCTCCAATGGGGATCCAAAGCAGCTTACAGCCTTCTTCTCTCCTCCATTTTACCCTCACAACAACCATGTGAGGTGGGTTCAGATGAATTTATAAGAATGGCCCAAGGCCACCCAGCAAGCTTCCATGGCAAGGTAGAGATTCAAACCTGGGTCTTGCAGATCCTCGTTCAACAATCTGACCATGATACCATGCTAAAAGGACTACAGAAATAATATATAAAACGGCAGTATCTTCAGAAACAGAGAAAATTAGCTCACATAAATTGAGATTTTTGCATTGGGATGGGCTGAAGGAAAACCGTTTTTCATGTGAGGGGGGGATGACATAAACCGAGAAAAACTCAAATCCCTCTAATGTGACATTTGAGTGTTTTATGTGATTTTGAAAAATAATATTTTAATTTGGAAATTATGCTGAAACTGTAAGCACCAGTAAGCACACTGTACATTACTCTATAAATTAGTAGTTGATGCTCAAGGCGTAAGTCGTCTTTTCCTCTTGGTGATTTGTATCATGTGATAATGATTAACACTATCATGGGGTTTAACTGCAAAATAGGACTACATGGCCAAAAATAGCACAGAATGACCAAGAGGTCCATCTTATTTGTTATAGTGTTGAAACACAATACACTACAGAACTGTCACTGACTATAAGTGGCATCTGAGCAACCATAATGGTACTTCAATACAACAAGTATACATATACCAAGTAAGTATGCACAGTGCAGTGAACTATCATTTAAAATGTTGGAAGTGAGGCTTTGAGTTATTGACAGACTGAAGAAACTCTGTAGAGAATTTCCCTGTAAGAACTCTTCTTCAAATATAGTGGAACTCTGCCACCACACTTTCTGTCACTGGTCTGCCAGAGTCAGAGTAGAAAAATCTAAAATAGTGGTTTATCAATCAATTCTTCCTAGTGTTGATAGGTGTCAGAAGACAGAGTGGCTTATTAGGTAACACAGGACAGCAGTTATCCACCAGAAACCATGTTACAAATTATGGGAACAGTCTTGTGCATGTTTACGTGGAAGTCAGTCCCATTTTATTTTGCGAAGGCAAAAGCCACTGCTATCAGCATTGCTTGGTATGTTGTTGTCCAGAAATGCATATTTACTCTCTTTCTTCTTCATTCCTTTGTAAAATTAGCAATTATGACTGCCACCACTGTGGATTTCATCACAATCATTTGTTATGCAGACTAAAAATTAGACATCCCTGATGAGCTGGTATTCCAAAATACTGAGACGGAGTATTTGGAGGATTTTTTCCCCACCAGTTAATATACTTCTGCATATGTATGTAGTGTGACATACTAGGCTGGATGAAATCAGAACCATATGTATTATGTCTGCAGTCTACAGAGCTCTTTTGGGTTAAAAATGCAGACTTGTCTCCAGAACTTTTTTGGGTTAAAAATACTTTTTTTTCAATTGATCTTGTATTTTATCCTGTTCCTATTTTACAGACGAGGAAAACACACTACCAAGAAGCCCCAGTGAACCACCTGACATGTTAACCACTGAATCTCAGGGCCTCCCCATTTTCAACCTGAACTATCACCCTGATTTAAAAAGACAACACGGGGAGTACTTCGATTAAAACCGTGGGCGTGTCAATAATGCTCCCTCTAAGCTGTGGAGTCTTGTGAGCCAAAATTCTACTTTGCGAGCTACCAGCCTTAAAGTTGTGAGCAGGCTAATTTGGCTACTGCATGAATTAGTTTGCTCTGGAGCCATCCTTCCTGAGCTAAGGCAGAAATTTGTGAGCCAGAGGCTAAAAGACTGTGAGCTAGCTCACACTAACTCAGCTTAGAGGGAACACTGGTGTCAATAGAATCTGCTCCCAACAAATCTCTCAGTAGCTGCCTAAAGCGAAGCACACTGTCGATCTTCTCACAGCCACTAAGTAAGCGCCTCGTGGTCTCCGTTGGTACGGGAAGGGGGAGGTTCCAGAGGGGAACAGTGTCATTGAGGCAGTCTAGGAAGGGAGGAGCTGTCGGAAGAGAGCAGGGGGCGGAGCCGAGCAGCGGTGTTGGTACACAAAGAGAAGCAGCCGCACGTTGCCGAGTGGAAGCCGCGCCTTTTCCCTTCTCGCCCCCTCCTCCTCTGACGTCGCCGCATTCCACCCTCAAAAGCGGAGGCAGCCAAAGGCATTCTCTAGACCTGATCGCGACGTTCCACGAGAGCATCTTCTCGCTGCGCCTTGTGTTGACCGCTTCACAAAGCTAGCAAAGCATCAAAGACACATACCTCGCCCGATTTTTGTTTGTTTGTATGTTTAATTTAAGAAGAAAACCATAAATTATTGTTTTATACCGGCTTTTTTTTTTTTTTTTTAAAAAAGACCTTTTAGTCTACTGGGGCCTTTTAATTATTAAATATTTAAAGGGGTTTTTGTGGCTGCTCATTTTTCTTCGAAGAAGCTATTTAATTACGAGCTCATAAAAGATTCCGAGAGAAGCTCCCGAACATCCAGACTATAAGCTTCATTGATTAAGGTAAAAAGAAAAAAGGTCGGAATGTTTCTGTGGTTTGGGGAGGGGGTGGGAAGGGTTTTCAGAGGGAGAGGAGTGTTTAAATGTATAACTCAGTATCAAATGGCCTTTGTTATGTAAGATTGTATAAAATGAATGGGGGGGGGGGGTTGACCACCCGGCCAGCGCTGCTGCATCCGGGGTAGTGGGTAAAAGAAGACGCACATATCATAGATCGGAGCTGCTGGTGCAGTCTCGTCTTGTGACTGATTTGCATTTTTTTGGCGTTTAATATTCGGGGATCTCATTTTTGGAGGGGGAGACGGCAAGGCGTGATAAGGGAACAGCAAAGGCTAATGTAAAGAAAAGGGAATGTGTTAATCCTTCAACTGGGTTGCATCATGTTCAGAAGGTGGCAGGGGTGGAGTTAGCGCGTTTTCGAGGCTTTCAGATAGAATAGCTGTTACGTTTGCGTATGTATACACTAACGAAGTTTCCGTGTAAATTGATCTTCATTAATCTAAGCACTCCTTGCAGTTCGAAGGCTCAGATCAGGTTTGCTTATCTCTAAATAGGTCTGGATTAAGTATGGGGATGGGGAAACCAGGTGATGATTTTTTGTTATGAAGGTCGAAATAAATTCTTGGGCGCACAATGTGCCTTTTGCGCACTCGGGCCTTTCCTACGCAAATCTTCACCCCCCCCCCCCCCCCCGATGGCGTGAGCTCCAGTGTTGTAGTTGGAGATTATCTTTGTTCTACTGTCTTGTACTTTTCCTTCCTTCCCCCTCCCGCGTCTCCCGCCCTTCTCTGCTGGTACTTTTCCACTCGCCTGGCTGCCGATGAATCAGGCGCGGTGAGCAGCAGCAATAGCAGCGGCGGCGGCAGCTCACGTGACCCGGTTGGGGAGACCACTGCAGTATTGACGTTCCCTTTTTACCTTCGCAGACAAGGCAAGTCAAGTATCCAAGGACAAAAGATCAAGAGGCATCCGGGCTGCTGCCACAAACCCAAATAATTACCTTGCCTGCTTACTGGGGCATCGAAGGAGGCATCCTGGATCCCATCATGACCAAAGCTGAGATGGGCAAGCTCAACACTACCCCGGATGAAGACAGCAGCAGCTATAGCTCCAATGACTTCAACTACCCCTACCCAACCAAACCAGCTGCTCTGAAGAGGTTAGAGAGCTTCCCCTGCATTCCTTTTGTTCTGAGGCATAGTCCACCTCCCCTCCAGAGCAATGTGGGACCTCTCAACCATTTTTATCAGCCTTGTATCTTTTGTGTGTGTTGCCTGTTTTTAATGTGTACATGCATCATAAACATCAAAAAATCCATTTTTTGTATTGCTACGTAAATCCTACACGCCTATTCAGAAATAATTATTGAAATTATTTGCATCTGCAACTGAAACAGTGAAAAATAGAGATCTTTTAAAAGTGGAGAACTGGTGATAATACTTACAGCCGCTTCCCCCCCCCCCCCTCTTTCTCCCATAGCCATTATGTAGACATGGATCCAGAAAACCAAAACTTTTTACTTGAAAAAAATCCTGGAAAAAAGAAATACGAAACTGAATATGTAAGCATGAATTAATTATCTCCCCCCCCCCCACCAGCTTCTTTCATGTGACTATATGTAAGCATTTTTCAAATAACTGATTCTGAGCTGACCTTTCTCCCCCCCCCCCCCCCCCCGCCTTTTTCACAGCATCCAGGTACTACTTCCTTTGGAATGTCAGTATTTAACCTCAGCAATGCTATTGTGGGTAGTGGCATCCTGGGGCTGTCCTACGCCATGGCAAACACAGGAATTGCTCTTTTTGTGTAAGTATTACTGATCTGTGAAAACCAGAGTATTATGTTCTGAGTATTAGTGCACATTAACACTGAAACCAGTTTCTTGTCTAAAGTAGCCTTGTTTGGGGAGAAAAAAATGTAATGAAAGGTTAAAAGCCAGTTTAATGCAAACTGGTAAGCCCGCTGTGATGGATGGGATTAGAGCTGCAGTTCTGTACATCATAAACTCTTGCCGCACTCATGGGAATTGTAGCCAGATCCCGTTCATGGTTAATCAGAAATCATTTTAAACATATAAGACATAATCCAGCCAACAAAAAGGGAGGTTTTTAAAGTCATGCTTATAACTCATTAAAACAATGGGGTTCGAAACTGCTTGAATCTGATTCAGATCATGGCCAGAGTAGTCTGTTTGTATGTATTTATTTGTATGCAGACAGAGTAAGTTAAAACATGGATTATGTGTGCCACCTTCATACAGTCCAAAACCCAATTCACATATGCATTTTAAAATGCTATTACTTGGGGATATTTCACCATTCCAGTTCATGCACAGTACCATTTTCCATAAATTATCTTTTCCCAGGTTAACTGTACAATCCTATGCAGAGTTAGTGCAATCTAGTGCAATCTATATTCATGGATTTCAGTTGTTTTATGCTGGAGTAATTATGCATTGGATTGCACTGTATATGAAAGAATATTTTTAAATATATTTAAATATATATTTAAATATATTTTTTAATTTTTTCATTTATTTGCTTTAGGCATAATGTTTGAAAGCTATATATATAAATATCATGGAAATGGTTTTTAAATATGCCTTTCTGTCTTCTCAGGTCCCTCAGTATGGCTCACTGATGGTCACTCTGAGATGTCCAAAATGCAGTATGCTGGTAATGTTACTGCTGCCCCAGAAACAAACTGAAGTGTGAAGCACATTTTATTGTATGGCACTAATTCATTTTTTGCTAATTTTTTAAAATGTGGAAGTTTATATGCATATAAAATATAAACAAAACAAAGCAAAAATGTGCCATACAGTTTGAGAGAAAGAGAGAGAGAGAAAGAGAGAGAATTATTTGGCTTTATGTGCCAGTTCATGCTCCAGGAATGGTTTGCAGTGGTTACAACGTCATCAGCATAATGCATGTTAGCAGTACTCTCAGGAGAGTGACACCTATTCCAAAACCCATTTAAAAAAATTGAGGGTTTCCCATTGATTATAATGTGTTTTGCATCAGACACTTAGAACTACAGTTTCCAAAGTTCAGTCACTGTTCTTTCCCATGGAAATGCTGTCTGTCTGTAATACCTAGGAGCCTCTACTTGAACAACATGAAACTTTTTTTTCCAGTAAAGGTGCATAGGATTAGGATGCTGACACTCTCCATGGCTAAATTTGCTCAGTAGAGTACAATTTAATAATCAGTGACTGGGCAACCTGATGAATTAAATGGTGGGAGAATAGGTTGTTTATGTTAAATATTCCTATGCCTTTCTGTAAAACAGTAATTTTATAGACCTCCACCTCTAGCTAGAAATTGGATCTTGGCTTCCATTTAAGGCACCAATTCATGTATATTCAAGTTAGCTGTATGCAGGTTACAAAAAGAGAAGGAAGCACATTAACCGTTTGAATTGTTGTAAAAATGTCTACCTTCTATGAGTAGATGGGTGATGGAAGAGTACTGAAAAACATAAACTATTGATAGTAGTTTTATATGAATGAATTGCTATCAATGCAATCCTATGCAGATCTATTCCAGTCGAAGCCAATAGAAATCAATAGGTTTAGGCTGTGGTAATTGTGTAGGATTACAGTCTATGTAAGTGCCATCCCTAACAAAGAACTGTTTTGTAAGAACTGCTTTTCCTATTAACTAGGCCAACAATTAAAGGGGACAGTGTGATTTGATGCACAAAATCTACATTGTCCAGAGTACTTTACACCTTAGACTTAACAATGCTTCGAAATAAATACTCTTTCAGTAAGAACTGAGCCAGTTTATCAATTTAACTTTAGAATCCTAAATATATTGAGTGCAGTTCAGCAAACATTTATGTATGTTTGAATTCCATTTAAATTAGTGAGGTTTGAACATGTATAGCTTTGTACTGAATTGCATTAGTATGGTAGAAAGCCTAATTAAAATTCTAGGACTCATCAGCATTAAATGTATGCAAGAGCAAATTGAAAGTGCCCTCTTAAATCAATATGATTTTTATGGATTTTGGATTGAAGTGCTAACCTTTTCAAAATTATAGCTATACAGTACCTACCATCTTACTCCAAAATATTATAATTTATATGCCAGCACTGACTCTTTGGAACTGTAACTATGAACTATCTAAACTAATATCATGTTTTATCTAAAATGAACCAGAAATGCACTTCCCTTTTTGGATCTGTTAAGGTCTCAGATGTGTAAACTGGTTTAAATTCAATACTGATGCTTTAATTAGTTTATTGATGGGACTGTATAGAAACATATACAGCTTAGGATGCTTCCTGTGTCCTGACCTAAATTTATTGTTTGAGCATGATCCAGCCAGAATTTAAGACTTTGATTTCTGTGGAAAACTTAATCACATGATCAGACCATTCCAACTGATAGAATCACAGTGTTTAACTTTGATAGGGTTGAATCTTGAATGCTTGGTAGACTTGCTGCGCTATATATCTACGTCTATTTCATTTCAGTCAGAGTGAAATTTGTGGTTTTATTTTTCTAGAATTCTTCTGCTCTTTGTGTCGATATTCTCTTTGTATTCCGTTCACCTCCTCTTGAAGACTGCTAATGAAGGAGGTACGATAAGACTGCAGTTTGTAAATTAGAAATTTTATTTTGCCCTCCCTGTCTAACTTACAAGGTTACAACCATTTTATTTTCTTTGGTTACAGGATCTCTGTTATATGAACAGTTAGGGATGAAGGCATTTGGCATGGCTGGGAAACTTGCAGCATCTGGATCAATTACAATGCAGAATATTGGAGGTGAGGACTTTCAAATGCCATTTCCTTTTAAATAATGTTATAAAAACAGTTTTCTCTGTTGTGATAAAACAATTTTGTCACATAAAATGCTTCTGTTAATGACAAAATAGCATTATCAAAGTATGTTTTGTGACTCTTCAACATATATTGCAAATTTGTAATGATCTACAATATTATTCACCTGCAGCTATGTCAAGCTACCTCTACATAGTGAAATATGAGCTACCATTGGTCATCAAGGCATTTATGAACATCGACGAAAACGCAGGGTAGGTCTTAGCAGAGAAATTGGCAGTAGAACCAGAAATGGGCATTGTAAATACTGTCTCTGGGGATCTCTGTTGAACTGTGTAAGTGTAACCTCTTACCTGAAGGAAGAGAACACTGGTAAGCACCTGTTACACCAGCCAGCTTCTTGAGTACTTTATTTGTCCTGTGGGCTTGACTTTACTAGAAAATAGGCTAGGGAAAAGTCTTTTGCTTTGACAAAATAATGAATCTATAGCAAACTGAATTAAGTGTCTCTTTACCTAATACTGCTTTGTTTTGAACGTTTTGATACACCTGTGTACTCTGAGGTTTGTTAGTTTGTTTGGAAGCCAGTGCGTATAACATTTTTGTACATCACCTGTCTGCAAAATACTGTTGTAAAAACAATGGTGCAACTGTGGATGCAACTCTTGGGTTAAAGGATGATGTTTGTATTCACAGCTGAGCTGTATCTGCCAGAATTCTGAGATCATACAGTTGTGTAACATGTTAGGATGCATAAATAGGCACCACATGAGGCCTCATTAAAGCAACTGAGAGGTCTGTGCCTACCTCCCTTCTACCCATCCAACCCTCCCATCTCTGCAAGAGTGTTCGCTTGCATTGATTGATTAAACCAAAACAGGAGGGCTTGATGGTCCTCTTTATGTGTTTGAGCAATGGAGCTGTGCTTCATGGAGAACAGTTTGTGTTCCAAGATTGCTTCCTTCAGTGCATATCTCCACTAGCTCCTATTAAATATAAAACCAGTTGCAATCCTAAGCACAATTCCCTAGGAATAAGCCCTGTTGAATACAAGAGGACCTTACTTCTGAGTAGACAGTATTGTTCCCAGCGCCTCTAGATTTAAAACATATAAATATATCCCCACTATAGCAGAAGAAACATTTTTCCTCAGATTCGCAAGGGCATAGATTGAATAATTTACTGCAAGTGTGATCCTGTGTTAGCCCTTCACTGTAATTTCCTTTGAAGTACCTCTAAAATTGGAGTGAAAATATCAGTTTGTTTTGAATTATGTACCTTTGTGTGCATTTGTAATATCAGTGGTTAGGTAAAACTACCATGCTTCAGTCCTAAACATACAAGACTTGCTGGATACATATGAGATTTGCAGTTATTAGCTGTGAAAACAAAACAGTTTAACACGAGGGTCAGTGGCAGATTCATTGCCCACAATGCAGTTTGTACATTTTCTGCATCCTTCAATTATGTGAAAAGTGTGTAGGTATAACTTCAGAAAAATTTGCTTCCACAGCTTACATCACAGTCATGTGTGTATTTGTGTGGAAATCAGTTGAGCTTACTTCTCATTAGACTGTATGCAGAACGGCAGCTTTAAGACTGTGGCCTTAAAAATTAAAGATGGCGTTCAAAGCCATGTCAGAGATGCCATTTCAGACAGCCTTTGTATGAACCCTGGGTGGTTAGAGTGCAGCTTCTACAGTTGCTTCTATGTTGGTCTCAATATGTATATATTACTTTCAATTTATATCCCGCCTTGCCAGATGAACTGGCTCAAGACGGCTAGCAGTCTTCCAAGGGCTGGATGCAGCTTGCACAGTTAGTAACCATAATATCAGAGGCACTTTATATGGAGGGAGTCTGCACCAGTAAGAGCCATTTCAGAGGTGGTGGCAATTGTCTGTTGTTGGGTTGAATGCAAAAAACTCCCTTCTGATTTAAGCCACCATCCTGGCTAGAAAGCAAGTGGTATTAAATCCAGTATAACTGCCTTTTAAGTAAATGTGTTTACGACGAAGGTGCCATGTCTTCCTAGCGTAGGCACTAGAACCCCTGTGCATGCAGCACCCCCAAAATTACTTCGTTAGTCTGGAATACTAGTATCAGTAACCTTGAGCTACTTTAAACTGTAGATATGATCACCATGAAATGCTTTGACTGTATCGTTTCTTTCTTTTCTTACAGACAGTGGTATCTGAATGGGGACTATTTGGTCCTGTTGGTATCCTTGGTGCTTATTCTTCCTTTGTCCCTGTTAAAGAATTTAGGTAAGTTGGTATTAATTTTCACATATGCCTTTTATTTAAGGTTGAGAGAGAGAGAGAGCGTAGTAATCCTCTTTAGCTTCCACATGAGATACCTTCAGTATCGAAGCCATTTCTGCTCCATGGGCTTCATATATACTGAGGTAGTTTTACAAGTGGCCCCAATTGGTATATACAAAGAATCTCCTTAAAAGAATCTTTAATATTCTATTTAAAGTGTTGCACGGGCACATTGTGAAAGGACAGGGAATTTGCCCCATACTCAGTCTAACGGATTTGGTTGTAGCAAATACATAATACCAATTCCTGCCAATCCAGTTGACTTACCCCACACTGGCAGTTTTGCAGGCCAGACATTGGAAGTGTTCTCACTCAAAAGAGCTGTGCAGCTCAGTCTGTTTTCCATTTCATTTGATTTCAGGATTTCTCGGCAATAAACAAACCTCTTATAGACTTCTATCAGTTATGCAGGAAATAAGAAATGCCAAGTTAAACATGTAACTTAAAACACTTTGTTATTACAGGTTATCTGGGTTACACAAGTGGATTTTCCTTGTTGTGCATGGTCTTCTTTCTAATTGTTGTAAGTATTGGGGTTTCTTGTTTGTATTTTTAAAATATTCATGATTTTGAGAAGGCAAAGGTCTTCTAAAACAAATTATCCAGTGTAAGTAACAGACTGTACTTGCTCATTCCTTGCTAGGTTATTTGCAAGAAATTTCAAATTGATATTTGTGGAGTGGATTACAATATGTTTAACCAAACTCTGAATGCGACCTTAGAACATTATTCAGCTGCTGTGGGTGTTAGTGGAACGGCACCCAATATAACTGATGATGACAAGTGCACACCAAAATACTTCATCTTCAATTCACAGGTAAGGTTAAGGATTAGCAAGAGTCTGTATGTGCTAATTACAAATGTGATCATTTCTGTTTCAAAGCCTTGTTGAGTGTGGGGATTCTCATACTTTTACCCCTGTAGGGGAAGGTTCAGTGCTTTTTTAAGCTGCTCTTGTTAAATAGGAGCTGACACAGTGTCACCCTAAGCAAAGTTATACCCTTCTGAAGCCATTGGAGGGCTTAGAATGCCACAGCTGGAGGGCTGAAAGCATTCTTTGAAAGCCAGTCAACCCTGGCCACCAGTCACGTACAGTGCAATCCTAAGCAGAGTTACACTCTTCAGCCAACTTTGAAGAGTGTCATTCTGCATAGGACTGCATTGTACAGCAGGTAGCTGATGTCACTCATTTCCTTATTTTTGCTAACTTTAGCAAATCACATTTTAAATTTCAGTCCTGGAAACCTTGCTTAATAAGCAGCATATAGGAGACACTGTGCTTTCTGGTAAGGAAATGGATGTCTGAGTCAACTTCATAGTTGTACTCAGCTTACAATCCATATGGCCCTCAGTAGCGAAACTGTCACTGATGTAAATTAATTAAGACTATTTTGGTAAATAGCCTGATTTAGCTTCTTTAAAGATAAGCATGTTACGAAGGTATTCATGACTGCATTTTGTATGTTTTCCAGACTGTCTATGCTGTACCGATCCTCACCTTTTCCTTTGTCTGCCATCCTGCTATTCTTCCCATTTATGAAGAACTGAAAGAGTAAGAGTTCCACATATTTCACACGGCATATTTTTCATAGAAAACAACAAAAAAAAGCTTGGAAGCACAAATTTCAGAAATAATAATACTTTTATTTCTTTTCAAAAAGCCGAAGCCGTAGAAGGATGATGAAGGTGTCCAACGTTTCATTCTTTGCCATGTTCCTGATGTACCTTTTGGCTGCTCTCTTCGGCTACTTGACGTTTTATGGTAAATAGCCTGTTCCTGTAGGTCTGCACTCTATAGGCCTTTTTGGCACAGCCCAGCTAAAGGAAAACATTTTATATCATTTTGATTTCAATGACATGGGTGTGAGGTTTACTGCCCCACTAAAATCAGTGGGTCTTTACAGTGTATAATGGTATGGATCGTGATTCCATGGAATTGTGTGACCTACAGCTTGAGACATGCTACTGAAAAGTGACTTTCATTGAACTATGCAGGGCTTACTTCTGTAGCAATGCAAGCACAGAATTTTATTGGTTATTATGTCAAACAAATGCACATAGACGGTACCTTACCTCATTTTCACGTGCAGTCCTGCCTGGTTTTCCTAGGTAGAATGGAGGACAGGAGGAGTATACCAGAGATAGCCAGTGAGAGAAGGCTTGCCTGCCTGCCCTTGTACAGCCTCTGCTACCTTTTAACATATAGGATCAAACATCTCTCTCTCTCTTTCCCTCCGAGTAGGTGCCAGAGGTGTGTAGGGGAAAGATATGGGAGGACAGGTGGTAGGTTTCAGTAGGCAGAATATCTGTAAATATATCTGTGTAAATCTTGGGAAATGAATTTAAAGCCCCACTGCAGTTTGCTCACACAATTCCATTTGGGAACTGTCATTCATTTAAGTAAGTGCACAGGGATTTCACCATTGTGTTCTCGACTACTAATGTTAATTACTAATTTGTTAAAATGCAATCTGCTTTATAGGAAATGTTGAGCCAGAGTTACTTCATACATATTCCAGTCTGCTGGGAGCTGATGTTCTTCTCCTTATTGTCCGTTTGGCTGTTCTGATGGCAGTCACTCTTACAGTGCCCGTAGTAATTTTTCCGGTAAGTGACTTTACTGGCCGGGGGGGGGGGGGGCAGAGCCGTTAATCAATAACAGTTACTAGGAAATCAAGTTTAGTGCTCATCTGCTGATTTCCTGTTTTGTTTTGCTTTTAAAAATGCAATTGTTTATCTTTGCATAAATCAAAAGTACTGTCTTCCCCATCAAATTGAACTATCATGACATTCCTTTTGCTGTTAATTCCTCTACAAACTGGAGTTATGTATGCTGATATCTTGCACATGGAGTGTTTGTGTGCCAAGTCCCCTATTTGTTTAAACAGAAGGAATATATTTGCATATGCAAAGAGTGAACACATGCACCTGTTGCTCCAGTGAAATTAATAAGGCATATATCTCACTTCCTTAGAATATGGGGGAGGGGCTAGGGCTCAGTGGAAGAGCCTCTGCTTTGCATATAGAAGGTTGCAGCTTCAATCCGCAGCATCTCCAGTTAAAAGATCTAGCAGTAGGTAATGCAAAAGACTTCTACCTGAGACCATGGAGAGCCACTGCCAGCTGAGTAGACAGTACTGACCGTAACAAACAGTGATCTGATTCAGTATAACTCAAGATTCATGTGTGTTCAACCAAATAAAGCTGACTGTACTATATAACTGCCACTGATCTGTTTTTTCGCTCTTTTCATGGTTGTATAAAAGTAAATTCCTCCCTCCTCCACACACACATGTCATTCAATTTTCTATCAGCAGTCTTATGTGTTATTTTATTAGAAATGATTTTTTTAAAGAAATGGCTTGGAAATGTCCTTTTATGAATATGTCATGTCTAAATAAACCTTCTTGTGTTTTCCAGATCCGCAGCTCAATCACACAGTTGTTGTGTGCAGGGAAGGAGTTCAGTTGGGTGCGACACAGCGCTATCACAATAGCTCTCTTGGCATTCACCAACATTCTCGTAATCTTCGTTCCCACCATTCGAGATATATTTGGGTTCATTGGTGAGAGTTCTTTTGTTACTATTGTACCTTGTTAATGCTTTACAAAATACCCAAATAATAGAATAAGGAAGTGAACGTTTTGATAAACTTTAATTTTTAAAACAGGTGCATCTGCTGCTGCCATGTTGATCTTTATCCTGCCATCTGCTTTCTACCTTAAGCTTGTGAAGAAGGAACCTATGAAATCAGTACAGAAGATTGGGGTAAGTGCAGGGGAATGCTCACAGTCCACACAGTAATTGACCATTAAAGGCCACTGTTTCCTAGAAACAGGATTCTCTCTTTCTGGCCATCTCTTTTAAAACCTCATTTTCCTCTCTTCTCTCAGGAGATTCTGCTGCCTGTGACCATCTGGGCAGCTGTTTTTCTGCTTTGATTCCCACTATTAATTTGCTCTATAAAGTAATGGGTTATCTGAAATTGCAGCTTGCAACCATAGAGCTCTTGGTATTAAATTACACTACTATTTTGAACTACAACCCAGGTGCATTTGGGGAATATGCATGATCACAATGACTTAATGAATTGTGCTCAACATATTTTTTTAAAAAAATGAGAGATGTTTGCCTTCCTTGTGTTGGCGCCTCTCCAACATTTTGGACAGCTCAAGCTTTGCTCTTCTTATTGGTCTGTCTGATTAGCTTTACTGCAGGCATCCTTTGTGATCAAGTGTTTGCCCTTCATTTGTATTGTTGTCAATCTGCATGGAACTGTATTAAATATCACACTGTCTTGGAAATAAGTTCCATGCAAAGGAATGAATTGAAAACAGGTGTACTTAAAATCTCAGCCTCATTTTTAAAATATTAAATGGAAGTAATCACTGTTAAAAATCAGTGACATTTTTGTCTATAGCGTGAGGGTGCCAGTTAGTTTAATATCAGGTACTCTGGGTTGTTAAGGAGGAACCAAAAACACATGAAAGCAATTTTAGGATTCAATGACCAGTCTAAGCTTTAAAAACAGACATGTGTCTATAGCTTCAGTACAAAGGAACTATTTACTCATGGACACACAAAGCCAGACTTTTATAATCACAGTTCACGCAAGACAGGACCAGGGTTTTTTTTTTTTCAGGATTGATGTCTTGAACTGTAGCACAGAATATACCAATAAAACCCCAGCTTTCAGAGCAATTCTATTACATGTGCTAAAATAGTTTAATTGTATGAGCGCTTACAAGTTTCTGGTGAAATGATGCTTCAGTGTTTTGTATTCTGTCTTTGTAGGCTCTTCTTTTTCTGCTCAGTGGCATATTTGTGATGACCGGAAGTATGACCTTGATCATTCTGGACTGGATCCATAATGCTGCTTCCGATGGCCATTAACTCTCCACTTCAGACTCCAGTATTCATTCAACCATCTACTGAGAGAGAGAACTTCTTACCCATGTTTGCAGTTCTGCTTCCTTTGAAACGCAGATTCTTTGATGCTGGTTCGTCTGAGTGTAGAATAGGTGGACTTTTTCTGGAAAAAAAAACTATTCTGCACAGTGGGAATGGATACTAACATCAACTCCTGAATCTTTGGCTGCGGGAAGTGACTATTTATTCCATTCCAGAGAATGGACAGCTGTCTCTGTAAAATTTATCAAGCCAGATATTTGGCTTCTGTCATTGTTACAGTTTTTTATTATTTACTTGAATGTGCCTAATGGAAACAAGTGATGTAAGAAATCAGTTAGTTTACAGCAGAGAAGGGGGTAAGCTAACCAGTGAAAGAGAAAAAAAAACATAATTATTTTTGTACCAAAAATTTTATGGACCTCAAAAGCACTATTTTGACTTTAAGAAAATGTTTTGTAAGTTGATGATCCAAATAAGGGTAGAAAGAAACCTGTAAACTGTCTAATCAGTGTTCTAAATTCAACAAGTCTGGCCTTTCTATAGAGGCATAACCTTAAAAAGTATATTTTTGGCCATGAGAAAATATTTTTTAAATTTATTATACTATAGGTCACTTAATTTGGAAAACTCAAAATTGTGACTGAGTTCTGTATGTAACTCAAGTTATTCTAAAACTAAAACCAAACAAAGACCCCATGTTAACATAGATAATTCAACCAACATAAACTACCATACTGTCTTGAAAGGAGATATTTACTCAAATTACCATGTTCTAAAAGATTTCATACCACCAGAATGGGTTATTTAGTAAACAATCTATATGTAGCAAATACAGCATCCAATCAAAGGACTGCTACAACCAAGCAAGTCCCTTGAAATTCATCTGGGCTGCAGAGGAGTAGTATTTGGCAGATCACACAATAGATTAATAGAACAGCAATATCTTAGCTTCCTTCTTCTTGAGGTACTCAATAGTGCAATTAGATAAAATGGGGGGGGGGGGGGGAATCATTCCAATGCAGGTACCTACCAGATCTTTGTCATTAGTTGCCATAGGAAGTCTCCGTCCCTGTTGATGGGGAATTCTCCTTACTGACAGCACACAATCTAGTGACAAAGTTACAAATTTTGGCTTTGTGTTTTTTTCAGTTTATTATTTGAAACAAGTAGATGTGAGGTCCTGTTATCGTTTACTAGTGATACAGTGTTCGCAAACTGTACAGTATTTTTTTCCCAGCATCAAGTTTTCATCCATTATTGGATTTTAAATTATTTTATTCTGTGTTCCTCTGAACATGTAAAATATAATCTATATATTACACCAGGTTTTGGTGTAGGCAGCAGAAGTTCTCTTCATAAGGCAACTGGGATTTCTGATGCAACTGATAGTGTACAGTAATCTTTTTTAAAAAAGAAAAAAGGTCAAGTCAGACTAGATGGTCATGTTTATTTGTTTCTGAAACAGACGTATGCTGTTGAGCCTTAATTAGTTAGCTAAAGATGCAGCTGGTGTACAGTGGATATTAAAAACAGGATCTTTCTCGCCATGTGGATAGATTTGTCTGGGAGATAACAGAATACTGCTTTCCCCCATCCTTCCTCTACTCAATGTGCCTGTCCATTATAGGTCATGGGAGGTCTGTTGACTTCTCCCGTATCCCTGTCCTGCCCTTATCCCTCTGATAGGTCAAAGAACAGCAAAGAGTGGATAGAGACATGCACAGACCTCCCAGTCACTGAACTGTACACCATTGTGCAGCCTGAATGAAAGTCTCATGTTTTTGTTCTGATTAGAGGGCAAACAGGACTCTGTTGTGTCACAATGAGATCTCTCTGGGCATAGGCATTGCACACATGTGGAAAATGCTCATGTCTTAAAATATTTTATTGCTACAGCATGTATGTTGCAACATTTCAGTCCCAGGATGAAGAGACACGGTATTTGGTTAGGAGCACATTTGACACTGCTTGTTATACACAGATGCTACTGTAAAAATCAAGACAGGCAAGAATTTACATGTGTAGTACTTTGTGGACTGCTTTCACCTATGTTCATTTGGCATAATGGTTAAGAAAGTTAATCTACAGTAGTTGTTGGGTTAGAGGGATCAAACAATGGCATGTGCATCTTTTTAAGCGTATGCCTGTCTCTAATATCTAGGTTTTAAATTTTAATAATGCAGATGTTTTGTTTGTATTTCTGCATGGCAACTGCTAGCCCCTAAAGTTGCTATCCTGATTCCACTGAGATCAGTAGCAATAGAAACCTGCCTTTCTGAAAAGTGACTGTAATCCCCCCCCCCCCCCACTTACCTATTATGAGTAGCTTGTAGTTTGACTCAAAGCCATCATCTTTGGCAGAGCACTCTGAACTGTAATTGATTCCCAGCTTGTCCTGACTCATCATCTTTGTTCTCAGAACGTCCATGTGTGTACATGGAAGAACTGAAAACTTCATTTTGCTCTAAATACCCAAAAGAGATCCTCACAGCATTTCAAAGATGACAGGTTTTTAAGCAGCTGGTTGCCCATTTTATTTGTTCTGTCTTGGAACTGTCATTGGCTTTAATGGGTTAGGATTTGTTATACATAACAAATAAGATTGATGCTTCTCTTTTCTGCATATTTGACTAGTATAGTGGTATTCAGCCTTAATGCCTCTAATTCTGCTTCCAGTGTTTGACTTTGTCACATTCCTGGAAGCATGTGGTAAAGTCTCAGTTCAGATGGCAAGTTTTCTTCCTTTCCGATTAATGTGGTATTTAAAAACAAACACTGATCTGTCCAGAACCTTCAAGGAATTAATATATGATAGGGAACCTATCATAGAGACCTACTTTCCAGTATCTGAAAGAGAGAGAAATTGCCTTTTAAAATTGTTTTATTGGGTCCTCTCAGCAGTTGGAAGATGAAAAAAAAATGTTATGGTAATATGAATTGTTTTGTGTCACTACATGAAGTGGCATCATTCCTGGATAAGTGATTATCTGGACTTGTAGACTTGTGAATCACACAACTTTCTCTAATATTATTCTGTCACCACCAAGTTCTCCAGCTGCTCCAGTTGAGTACCACTAGACTAGATGGATTTCTAGAGTCTACCCTGTTTCTGATCTATCAGTTTGGAGGTTTCAGAGATCATCTAAGCTAGCAGTTTCAGTATTAATTAAACCACTGTTTGTCACCTCATTTTAAAATTACTGTCTTCCATGCTGTTACATTCATAAAACGTAACATGTTATTTATAGAACAGTAACCTGTTGAAGTTAAAACCTATTTTTCAGTATTTATGGGTAGCCTCTACATAAATTATGTCTGTATATACTGTAAATATGTTGTATATAATGTAGGTTGGGGACTTTGTGTTCCTGTATATATTGTTATACTTGACGGCTAATGTGTTATGCCCATGATTCATTCATTTATGTTGTACATCTGGGAAACAGTTGTTTGATGGAAGTTTCCAGAGAAATGGTACTGCTGCATCTGTTGAAATTCTGGGTTCACATTAATATGGTGACTGGTATCCAAAGAACTGCTTCAGGCACAGCTGATGGTATTTGTAGCGCAATGAGATTATTTTCATTTCCCCCCCTTTGAACTGCATATCCCATATCATATCACAAAACTGCTTCTGTAACTTCCCTCAGTTTCAAAAGCAGTTTGCTATGTGTCATGGAAGAAGGTGCTGCTGTTTGAAGAAAACAAGCTGAAAGGCATTTTGGGGTTCACAGAACTAGTTTCATAGTTCTTTGGAACTTGGCCATTGACAACAAGGGCTGTAATGCATGCAGAGCTCTATGAGTGCTAGGGATTTGTCATCAGGACATCTTTCCCCCGTTCAGAGGGGATGGTAAGCTCCACTGTGCAGGGAGCTTCTGATTGTGCCCTTTATTTATTACCAATATGTACATTGCAATAAATGTGAATCTTTGGAGTCTATGAAGTTCAGGTTTTCAAAGTACAAATTGCCATAGATAATTTCAGCAACTGATTTAAAAATTTAATATATCAGGCCTTCCTGTACAGGTATGATACTACTTTGTATATACTGTATATATATATGTATGTGTGTGTGTATATATATATAAATAGAGAAAACACTGTATTAGGTCAACAATTTTATCTACAATTGTTGAAAGAAAGTGCTACACAGTTTCAATGAAACATTGTATGTTTTAACTAAAATAAAGATATAATCTTAACAGATTGTGAGTCTAGAACTTATTCCCTTTCAGGAAATATAGATTTGACAACTGTTTATTTTGTTTATGAGGATGATCGATTAATTATGATGGTATACTTACTTGGGTGACTTTAGGATTCCAAAACAAAAAGGAATCATTATGAGTGGATAAGTAACTTTGCTTCAAACATAGTCTTCACTGGATTCCTTTCTGGATTAATAGACAAAGGCCATGATCCTTACCTAGGAGTAAATTCTACTGTAGTCAGTGGGATTTAGTTCGGAGCTTGCTCCCTATCAGCAGCCTGCAGAGTTACTCAGCCCGCTGACTGCAGTGACAATGCATAGAGTTGCACTGTGAAATGTGCATCTGGCAGGTGTAGATTAAAAAAAATAACTAGTTGCATAAGACACTGATTGCAAAGGACCAGGTGGCAGTTCCCAAATACTCTGCTGCTGGCCCTGCCCCATTGAGTTCAGTGAGCTGAGCTTGTGGCACAGAATGACCCCTGAAGTATTCAACCCTATTTGTAGTAGCAGTGTTATGAAATACAGCCTCCAGAATACTTTGTCGCATGGTCATGCAATAAATTCAGGCATGCTTAATATGGCCCCAGCCCTTCATTACTACTTCAGAACATTGGTTCTTGTTACACAAACCACTGCCTTGGAGTTACTTTATAGGGTACATTAGAAAGCGTGATTGGAGCTGACTTGTTTCAGTGGATTTCCATGGGGTTGCTCCCTGGGAACATGAAGTAAAAATCCAATGACAAACACCAACTAGTACAGATGTGAGGAGAATGGAAAGTTAACCCTCCACCAGTGCACTCTATATTCAGAGTACTTGGGCTGTGATAGCTGAAGTATAGCCCTCGCCTCAGTCGCCTGCCCACCTCTCAACTCTTAACCATTGGGAAAACTCAGTCATTTGCAGGTTTCAAGCCACAATATGGATTGTAACTTCTGATTCTTAAGAGAAACTAGGAAAGGTACTTAAGAACTGCATTGCTTTAGGTAAAACATTTGACATCTGTGCTGTGTAGAATTGCCAGCCCTTATACTATGTCAAAGGCCTTTCTTTGTTTAAGAAGAAGAGATTGGATTTATACCCCACTCTTCACTCACTTGGAGTCTCAGAGCGGCTTACAAACTTCTTTCCCTTCCCCTCCCCTCCCCACAACAGACACCCTGTGAGGTGGGTGGGGCTGAGAGCTCTTTCCCAAGCTGTCCTTGAGAGAACAGCTGGTACAGAGCTATGGCTTGCCCAAGGTCATCCAGCCAGGTGCAAGTGTAGGAGTGGGGAATCAAACCTGGTTCTCCCAGATTAGAGTCAGCACACTTAACCACTACACCAAACTGGCTCTCTTAATACCCTGCCTTCCTCCCCAATAGAGCTCCAAAGCAGCTTACACTTTATCCTCATCATAACCTTGTGAGGTAGGTTAGGCTGAATTACAGCGACTGGCCCAAGATCACCCAGCAAGCTTCCATGGCAGAATGGGGATGTAGACCTGGGTCTCCCAGATCCTAGAACATTCTAGTCACTAAAGGCACACTGGCTGTCAGCATGTTTCTCTTCCAGAAGGCTTTTGATCTGACTGAGTAGGGGGTGATGCCTTGTCATCTTCTGTTGTATCATAAGGATGGTTTTGAGACAAAATTTTATTGTTTGGACATTGCTTTTTTACTACTGGCAGGGGTCATTTCGTAGAAAAAGAGGTGCAGGAGCTCATTAGCATAACTTATTTGCATATGCTACACCACCTGACATCATAGGAAGTATGAGAAAGAAAGAAAGAAAGAAAGAAAGAAAGAAAGAAAGAAAGAAAGAAAGAAAGAAAGAAAGCTGGCACAGAGGGGACCGCTACTAATCCAAGCCTCAAAATACCACTATTCTGGGAGGATAGCTTCAGTGGTGGCTGAAGCCTTCAGAAGGCTGGTCGGAGGAACAAGGACCTTTCAGAGGACGGGGTCGTTTTGCCACAGCCATGCCACAAGCAGGCATTCCCCGATGGTGGGGGCTGGCACCAACTCCCGGAGCTGAGCTCCCCCGAGCTCCTGCTTGAGATGACCCCTGACTATTGGTGTTCGCTGCCTTGGGGCCCCATATGAAGCAGAAAGACAGCATGTAAATTACATAAATAAAGAAATCCATAAAGAAATCTAGACTTTTGATAGTATATTAGGGAGGGATCAGAGGGAGATGCAGCTTACTCTAACACAATGTGTACCTCCTTTGTATGTTACAAGAGCAACAGACCCCTTACACTCCGCACTAACAGCCCAAACTCTGTGTAATGCTTTAGAGATTTAGAATAATCGTATTTTAAAATAAGGGATTATTCTTGGCGTCACTACCTTTTGGGTGAAGTAGGGGACTACATCCCCACACAGTAATATAGAAAGCAGTTTTTAGGGGAGAGAAGTTCAAATTTTCTCAGTTCTTGACTGCTTTGCTAAGATGGTAAATCAGTACAAGTGATGATGTGTTTTGTGGTTGGGATGCTTTTCTGAATTGGAAAAGAGCCACCAACCAGATGTAATCACCTGGAACAGAACGGCTTTTGTCACATGTCCTTGAGCAATCCAGTTTGCATTTATGTCACCAGGCAACAACCTTTCCCATGATGATTTGTGGACTGGTATTACAAAATTTGTGTAGGTATCTAAGGATACATCCTAACGTGACATAAAACTTGACACTTGTATGAGTTCTAGGTAGTGTTGCCTTTTTTTAAAAAAAAAACCCCAGCAAAACCAGTTACCCTCCCAAATTATTTCATGATAAATGTTCTCCAAAAGCAAAACTGTGAAAACAGACCAGGTTTCTATTTAAAATACCTGATGCACCCCAAACCACAAGGTTTTCCCTGCATCTGATTCATGTTTATGTCACCTAATCCATTTGAACTTTTTACCTTGTTTCTCTGTAAAAATACATCTTCCAATTATGAATTTACTACAGCTAAAATTAGTCATTTTGTGCAACCCTCACATAAATTAAACAATCCCAGCTTTATTTTTTTTTCAGTTTAATTAGGAATCTCAAGACACTGGTGTTGAAATTTAAAGCCCTATAATGCTCGGGATCAACTTACCCTAAAGACTGCCTGCTTCCATATGAACCTACCTGATCACTGTCAGGAGCTCTTCTTTGGGTGTCCTTGGAATCTGAGGCCAAGAAAAGGCCTTCTCAGTTGTGACACCAAAATTATGGAATTTCCTCCCTAAGAAGAGTCATCTGTCCCCCTTGATCATTGAAGACCTTCCTGTTGATATGTTTCAATTATGTGTTTTGTTTAATTGTTGTTTTCAATTGATTTTATATGTATTTTAAAAAGCTGTTTTAATAGCTTTGATTGTTCATCATCTTGAGGAACCCAAGTTGGGTGGAAAGGTGGCATTAAAATGTTCTTAATTAATGAATGCTTTATCCCTCTGGAAGGTCTAGTAGCTTCAAGAGATAATGTATGTGAACTGTGAGAGGGAGGGTTTTGCTACTAAAAAGGTCATATAACTTTCGTTTCTGAATCACATCAGATTAGTTAGACTTCAAAGTGCAGGGGCTGGGAGAAGGGGCCAAACAGATGTAGGCCTGTAGCTATATTGCAACACTGATATATTTTAATTTCCCCCCAGGGTTCCCAAGTCCCCCGGGGGCAGGGAAACCCCCGCTCCAGAGGCCTGCTTCCCACCGGCCCGGATTGGGCCACCGGAGGGAACCCCGCCCCCAAATTGCCGGGCTGCATAGACGTGCCCAGTGCGATGACGCCACCCAAAACTCACTCCGGGTGATGTCATCATGCCAGGCACGTTTGGGGGGGGCACTCTACAATTCGAGGGAAAACTCTATGGTTTTCCCTCAAATTTGAGTGGTCCCACCCCCAACATTCCAGACACAATGATGTCACTTCCAGGTGATGTCATTGTGGGGTGCGCGTGAAACGAATGTGCCAGGGAGCTCCCGGGAGTGAAAGGACTCCCCCCCGCCGCGATCACATAAGTACTTGGCAAGCCTATTCCCCCCTCCATGTTAATGGAAGTCATGTACTTTCAATCATATTATGATTGGAAGTGTTTGGGGTGGGGGGACCCAAAGTATAAAAATGCATTCATACTTGCACTATTATGTACTCTAGAAGAGGTTAAATAAAAACATGCTGTTTCAAGTCACTTCAAATTGGCCAAATCTTATCAAAATACATGAAGGGAAATAGGTTAGACACATCTTTCAGATCCCCTCCACCACTGGATGACTTTACCTGACTGTCCCACTGCTTTCCTCAGCAGGCATGCAAAGACGGACAGTGTCAGGTTAACACCAGAGACTCCATAATTTTAATTAATCAATTATTATGTACATACAAACAGATGTCCTTGAGCAATTCTGTTTCTGGGTTCCTTTCCTGTGAACTTTCTGCTCCCTCTACACACTTCCTGTTAGGACTTCTGTCTCCTCCCTTGTTCCATGGGCCTAGTAGAGGTTCACATTTTTTAAAACTGGGCAGCATGGCTGCCCTGTGTGCAGCAGTGCTTTCCAAAAAGCAGCAAACCAAAAACAGGAAGTCTATATAGGCTCACAACCAATGACTGACCCATAGGGTTGCCAAGTCTGGGTTGGGAAATACCTGGAGACTTTGGGGGTGGAGCCAAGAGAGGATGGGATTTGGGGAGGGAAGGGGCCTCAGTACAATACGATGCCACCCTTCAAAGCAGCCATTTTCTCCAGGGGAGCTGATCTCTGTCAGCTGGAGATCAGACGTAAAAGTGGGAGATCCCCAGGCCCCACCTGGAGGCTGGCAACCCTACTGACCTGCTTGGTAGTGGAGATCCAGGGGATGAAGACCACTGCTCTAGTCTGTCAGATTTTTTTCTTTAACCTTGAAATAGCCTATTCTGCTCTTCTTTCAAAATCAATACATGCTTGTTCATTGGGCAAATGATACTAGCCTTCTCACTTGGTCTCATACAGGGCTCCCACTAGCTCCGCCTTCACATGTATTTGTTCAGCTCTCTGACAGGTTCCGGATTGCCAGGATGGGGCCCGCGTACACACAGCTTGTACAGACATGGATTCTCTTGCTAATAGGGGGCTGAACACCTGATGGTGTGGTGGAGCTTACTGCCATAATCTCACTTCATGTGTATGTTATGAGTATAGGACAAAGGAAAAATAGAGATAGTGATTTACCAGTGACAGAGACCGGAAAATAGTAAATGTTTTTGGTAAATAGGGACAGTTGGTCAGAATCATTTAGAGCTCCTTCTTGTGAGCAAAAATTCTACTTTGTGAGCTACTGACATTAAAGTTGTGAGCAAGCGATTTGGCTACTGCCTAAATTAGTTTGCTCTGAAGGTATCCTTCCTGGGCTAAGACAAAAATGTGTGAGCCAGAGGCTAATAAACTATGAGCTAGCTCACACTAACTCAGCTTAGAGGGAACAGTTACTGTGGGCTTCAAGTGATACCTGCCCCAATTCTATTCTAAGAATTGCATTTGGTGGCAACAAGGAACACCAAGTGTGCTTTTAAGGAATTTAGACTGGGTGGCTTCCAACGTATGGAAGTCTTTGGATAAACAAATTTGTGAACCATACAGGAGCTATCACTTTGCCTTGGAAAACTTTGAACTAAGATTTCAGATGGAAGAAGTGTCCATGCACACAAAAGCTTATACCTTGGATGAAACTTTGGACTCCAACTTTGTTCTGCTGCTTCAGACCAACACGGCTACCCCCCTGAATTATTACACTATAATACTTTTTACAAGCAATTATGTACCAGTGGAGTGGTTACCATGCGGAGTCTGTCCCATAGGTAAAATTATTCTGTGAACAGGTGGTCTTTACTACATAAAAGTATCACTACCATCACAAGATCACCAATCACTGGAAATCAACTCCTCAGAAGCAGAAATCTCTTATTAGGAGGTTTAAGAACATCAGCTTTGCTGGCCCATTAAAGGCAAATGTCAGCCCAGTGGCAGGAGAAGAGGGACAATCATCTTCATCAGAAACTCTGCCCCTTTTTAAATTTCACAAACCAGGCAATCTCCAAAGTGCTGCTGACCATGCTCATTTTGTTACAACTCTGTTTCTCTGCAGATGCCCCCCAAAGCCCCCCATGCAACAGTCAAGTGTTCTGCCAACACATACAACAATGAAGCTACTTTTTCAGATGTTTTCTCTTGCATGGCAGTAAGCACCAAACCACTTTAATACTGACTTTAGACACACATATATTTGCAAGCCATTCTCAACAAGACACAACAATGAACTCAGGCTTCAAACTTACTTATCTTAAGCAGAAGATGCCATGACAAAACTAAAGAGACTCTCAAAAATTAAAGATATTGCCAAAACCAGCATTTCCTGGGCTCTCTCCTTTTTTACATCTCCCCCTTTTCAATATTTTTTTAATAAAAACACAAAGAACAAAATGAACAAGAAAGAAGGAAAGAAAGGAAGGAAGGAAAGACGGAAGGACGGAAGGACGGAAGGAAGGGGAGAGAGAGAGAGAGAGAGAGAGAGAGAGAGAGAGAGAGAGAGAGAGAGAGAGAGAGAAAGAAAGAAAGAAAGAAAGAAAGAAAGAAAAAAAGAAAGAAAGAAAGAAAGAAAGAAAGAAAGAGGGAAGGAGGGAAGGAGGGAAGGAGGGAAGGAGGGAAGGTGGGGGAGAGAGAGAGAAGGAAAAGAGATGGGAGAGGCACTTATTGGAGCAGGGAGAGTGATGCAACGTTGGCAAGCCAAATGCAGAGCCAGGCCTTTCAGTGCAAAGAGCCCAGCCCAGGTGCTTAATCTCTGGGTGGGGCTTTCTCCTGCTGGCTCTCTGCACTTAAAGGGAAAGCACCTGGTGGGGCTTTTTCCTGCTGGCTCTCTGCAGGAACTTTCCCTTTAAGTGTAAACAGCTCAGGCCCGGCAGGGAGGGGGCGGGGCAGGCTTGGACGCCAGCTGGAATGGCGTTCCGGTGCGTTCCTGCTGAGCCCTGGGTGTGTTCATAAGATATAAAATTCAACATTTTCTGCACATCTTATCCTTTTTCTTGGTTGGACGATAATATTAGCACATCAGGAAGCTGCCGATGTCCCCCCAGTTTCCTCACCATTTTCTCCTACTCCAGCCAACTAAGTGGCAGAAGGGAAGTGCTCGCTGGCAGTCGGGGATCCCCCAGGCCCAGTGGAGGAATGACAGCCCTGTCCACAATAGCAGCCCTGTCTGCCCTCAAGAATGACCACCCACAGCCACCCCTCTCCCTCCTCACCTGAGAGATTTAAAGGATCCTCCAGCTGATCGGGGAGCACATGGCAGTAGGAATCCAGGCTTGGCGTTCAGGTGCATGTGGCCCCGCTGGCCAGAAGCATTTAAAGGGTCCCTTTAAATGCTTCTGGCCAGTGAGGGCTGGGCCTCCTGAGCTTGAATTTTTTAAATCTTGCAGGGGGGGAGAGGGGTGTCTGCAGGTGGTCATTGTTGGAGGTGGGGCTTGGGGTGAGGACATCCCCAATGAGAGGTCATCACACTGGGGATGCCCCACCCCCTCCAGGAATGCCCCCCGCTGGTGATGAGGCTGGACCTGGCAACCCTAGATCAGAGCATTCTCCCCATTTTATTCTAGCAGCAACAACTCTATGAGGTAGATTAGGCTGAGAAAGCATGACTGGCCCAGGTTACCCACTGAGCTTTCATGGCAGAACCTGAGTCTCCCAGAAGAGAATTGGAGTGTGGTTTCCGCTATTTGGGAAACTCTGGTTCGAACTCCACTCGGGCTATAAAGTTCACACTGTTGTTGTGAAGATGAAATGTGGTCAAAACAGAGGAGGGAAGAACAATTGCGTAAGCCACTGAGAAGCAAATCAGGCCATAAATACCCAAACCCATAAACTGTTGAAGTCCTCTCCCTCAGGAGTTCACTGGTGCACATACAGGGCACTTGAAAGAGGCAACTGTAATCAAAAATCACATGGTAATAATCACAGCTTTTTCTTGATACAAGCTTGCTTGTGCTTATTAGTCTTTAGCCATCTAAGCCTCCCTGAAAATGCTATCATGCTGTGCAATATGATTCTGATCATATAAATTGCTAAATTCAGACACAATTTTAATTTCCTCGTGACCATTATATAACTTGAGAGTACCTTTTTACTATCATTGGTCCATTATCATTCTCTGCTATATATAGAAGACTAGTTTCCTAATGGCCAGTATTAAGCCTCAAAGAGGATCAAACAAAATAGATCAAAAACCCATTTTTCACTCTTATTAGGCACCATTTTAGAGTTATTTTGTTGTTGTTCATTTCCTGTCAGATTTCTCAGATGAATGTGGCATGTACAGACTCAAGATCATATTTTATACTTAGATTTATGAATTGGATTAATTAATTAAGCTTCAGATGTGTGTTCAGCCCCATAGCCAGAAATTTTTGAGTGTTGGGGCACTGGTGGGGCACTAATTTGATTAATGGAACTAATTTCATTAATGGGTCAATTAAGGCTAAATTAACTCCTCTTTTTGCTTCCGCAGCCGGCTTCTCTCAAAGCCCCACTCCCCTCACAGCGCATCTCAAGGGCAGAATGGCTGCGAAGGGAGATGGGCTTTGAGAAGCTGGCTGCAGAAGCAGGAAGAGGCCTCTCCTCTCCCCTGCCCTCCGTTGCAGCAGAAGGCAGGAAGTGAGGCACGGTGCCTGGGCACCCGAAGCAACCCCCCTCCACCTGCCTCTCCCTCCCTGGGCAAGGACATCCAAGCTAGGGCAGCCTGTGGACCCACCCACCCACATGCTCTGGGAGCCAAGCCTTGCCCCATCCCAATTCTTCCCTGACTTTATTATTATTGTTGTTGTTATTGATGTACCACAATAAACCTTGTTCCACAGGAAGAGTTTAAAGTTGCTACTGCAAAAGTTGTCATGTGATTTGACAACAGCTCCTAGAAATTTTACCACACACAGAGCAGTTTGTTTGTCTTCATCTCTCAGTAACCTGGATGATTTTGCTGCTGGAGAGAGGAAGTCCTGATTATTAAAGTTCGGCTCCTGTTTCTGGCTATTCAGGCTTTTGTGGCTTCCATCTACAAATGTGCTGGAGACAAGGAGGAACGTCTGAAGAAACGTCAGGAGCAGGGGCCGGGGTGCGACAGGTGGTGTCACAGCATCGCGCAGATTTGGGATGCTGGCTAGCAGGGGCGTAGACTTTTAAAATCCCCGGGGGGGCGGGGGCTCTCTGGTACGCGCGCACAAAGCACACGCGCGCGCTCGGGACCATGTCCCTGCCGCTCTCCCCCCCCCACCCCAGGGAGCTGCCGCCGCCACTTCCCTCCCCCGGGCCGTGCGCCCGGCGGGGGATGAGGGCTGGGAGGCCTGTCCAGCCGAGCGCCCATCGACAGCGAGCCCGCGAGGCTGTGGCCTCCGCCTCACGAAGAGGGAGGGAGGGAGGCCACACCTGGGACAGCCCGTCCCCAGCGGAGAGAAGCCCTCACGGGGGCCCGAGGGGGAGGAGAAGGCGGCCAAGCTGCTGCTGCTGGTCACGCCTGTCCTCCGGCCAGGGCCTCCCAAGCCGGTCAGCCCGCTCGCCCTCCTCCTCCTGGCACCGTCTGCAGGCCGAGCGGTGGCGGGTCTGGGGAGCGAGCAGGCCGGGGAGGAAGGGAGGAATTGGCTGGCCTGGCTGGGGGGCGGGCGAAGGGAACCCTCCCCCCGGGCGCGTCTCCATCCTAGGGAGCCCCTCGGAGGTGTTCTCTCCCCCTGGGGAGCCAGCGCGGCAGATGACGGGCCCGCTCGGGGCCTCCCCGGCTAGCTTGCGGCGGGTGGCAGCCCGAGTCGGCTCCTCGTAGGAAGGAACCGAAGGCAGGCCGGGAGGGGGTGTGTGGCTCGCGCGCCGAAATTTCCCGGGGGGGCTCAGCCACCCCCGGCAAAATGGAGCGCCCACCAGTGGCCAGTCAGCCGGCCATCGCCGCCTCTCTCCCCCCCCCGCCCCAGGGAGGCAGGAGGGCAAGCTAGGGGTGGGGGGGAAGGAGAGGCGGCGACGGCCCGGCTGACTGGCCACCGGGCGCTCCATTTTGCCGGGGGTGGCTGAGCCCCCCTGGGAAATTTTGGGGGGGGGCTCGAGCCCTCGAGCCCCCCCATAGTTGACGCCCATGCTGGCTAGTGTGGCTGCAGCAGGCTTGGTGGGCAAAAAACCAACACAGTAAGAGTGGAGTCAGGGTAGAAGGCAGGTGGGATGGGGCAGATTCAGATGGGGCTTAGCCCCAGGGATCCCCACCATGGCTACAGGCCTGTGTTTGTTCAAACATGTTTAATATTTTAAATGAAGATCTGGAAAGCATATTCATAGTTAGAACCAATGCTCCCTCTAACCTGTGGAGTCTTGTGAGCAAAAATTCTACCTCGTGAGCTATTGGCATTAAAGTTGTGAGTGAGCGATTTGGCTACTGCATAAATTACTTTGCTCTGGAGTCATCCTACCTGAGCTAAGACAAAATGTGTGAGCCAGAGGCTAAACAACTGTGAACTAGCTCACACTAACTCAGCTTAGAGGGAACACTGGTTAGAACCATTTTGTACCCTGTGTAAGAAAGGGTTTGGTTTCCTCCACAAATTAAGTGGTATGTTCTTTCCAAAAGAAAATCTCAGAAGAATTTTGTCAAAAAGATCTAATATGGCAAGCTGTGTATCTCATTTGATTGGTTATTGGAGAACACGAAAAACAAGATCCTAAGACCAACTGCACTAGCAAATATTTTGGATGGGCCATACTGACTGTTTCCTCAGAACATCAGCAGACATCACAGTCAGACATGAACTTTGTATGAAAAAAAAAGCCTTAAAATATTACTTCCATAGGAATATGACATCCATGAAGGAAATGAAGGGAGCTGTCATATTGAAAGGTTTGGTGACAGAAGCCCACAAGCACTTCCTGCCCTTGACAAGAACTTAGGAGAACAGAGTCTTGTCAGAATAGCATTTGGGGTTTCTGTAGGACATGAATTTCACAGCAGGGAATACAAGACCCACCTGGCAACACAGGAATGCAAACGTTGGTCAAAGACTAGCAAACAAAGTGAGGAGGAACTGGCTTTTCATTCAAAGTGATTACTTCTTCCTTAATCATCTTTAAAGTATTTAGGGTTAAGGTTCAAAAGTCCTCTCTATATGTGCAGCAGAATGAAGAGACACACTTCTGGTGTGGCAGAATGGGCTGTACCGTGCCATTCATGTAGGGGAGTCACATATTTAATATTCCACGTGTACAATTTCCCTGCAAACACATCAGAGAAAGGTTCTAGCCTAACACTTCGCATGCTACACTAGTTTTTCACTTAACGGGAATGATTACTACAAGGCAACTTAGAAAATGTGTATTATGAAGTGGTACAATCCATTCTTTCCACTTCCACTCATTACCACTTCATTCTGGTCCATGTCTAAATCAGGTCTAAGTCACAACTAGAAAGCTGTGGGTTAAATTTGTCCCATAGGGAATTATTCTCTTTTTGTGGCTAGAAGTCTTTGTCTCAGTTAAGTTTTGTTAGAGGGAAGAAAATACCTATAATGAGTTAGGGTTCAATCAAATCAGGAACACCCTAAAGTAAAATAAATATAATGGAAATTGAAATTGTTAAATACTAGGAGTTGTTGGAGAAATGAGTATGAAAGACAAGACCTGGGATTTCAGTAATTATAGGGTTAACCTATGCAACTTGTTGTGTTTCTTAGTTTAACCTGGAAGTGCCTGGCAGCTGGCCAATTAACTCTAAGCCCGGGAAACCTAAAGGTGTACTGTTTTGCTAATTGGTCAATGATATCAGGTGTTTTCTTTCAGGGGTCAAGAAGAAGGAGAGATCCTCCATAGTAATCTCTCTCCCTCTGTTGTAGGATGTCTTAGTGTGCAGACGCAGCACAATGCTGCTTAGTAAGCATGTTTTGTTTATTTGTAGCTAATCCCGTTTCCCTTTTTCCTTTAGTAATAAAGTTTCTTTTAAACTAAAAGAAGCAATCTCTTCTTTCCAGAAAAGCAAGATCCATTACTCTGAATTTTCTTGAATATTAGACAAAAGTCCTAACAAATGGTAGTGGGAGAGTCTGGTTTTTCTTAAAAGCTTTCTGGATTGATTGAGAAAGAGAAATAGGGAATAAGAGCTAGAGGCTTGGATTTTTTAAAACGACCAACTTTTTTTCCCTTCCTGCTCTCAGAGCAATTTTGCAGCCAGAAAGGCCCAACCCTGTTTCCTTGCTGATCAGGGGAAAACCTATGCTGGATTGCAGTTTGCCAGGAGCAAAGGATCTTTTTGACTGGATTAATTTTTGCCTGCTGTAAATGGAGCTGAGCCTCGGAGCACAGGAGCCCTGCTGCCGGGAGAACAAAGGAAAGGGAGGTGAGGCGAAGGAGCCTTTGAAATTCGCGCTGCTGCTGCTGCTACACACAAAGGAAAGATTAACCCTGTGAGCTCCTGGAGAAGTAGATGAGTGAGCCGGATTCCAGCGAAGAGGCCAACACAGAACCAAAGACTTCCCCTGCTCAACCTGTGCTTCTACCTCATATCCAAAGGGACGTGAGTAACAAAATGGCTTTTAATGCCCCATCCCAAGAAATGCCAAACCTCAAACTTACAAAGGCTAACTATCAGTGGTGGGAGGAGTATTTGAAGAGTCGTCTGCAGACTCACAATGCCCTTCAAGTGTTAACAATTGAAAATCCTCCAGAAACTGACCCTGATAGAACACAATTTCTTATGATGGATGGTTTTGCTAAAGCCCTGATTTTAGGGAGTATTCCCTACACAGAGGTACCAGGATTAAGAGGGCTAGCCACATCCAGATTGATGCTTAAACACCTAAAGGGCAAGTCTGATAAGCACAGCAAGAGTAAAATCTATTCCCTCAAGGGACAGATTTTTGATTTCAGGATGAAGGAGGGAGACTGCCTTCCCAAAGAGATGGACAAATTAATGGCCATTTACACACAGCTTAAAGACCTGAATGAAGCGCCCTCTGATACAGATATGATTTCTTCAATTCTTAAGGGTCTGCCTGGCTCCTATAAGTCTGTAACCAGTATGATTAGGCTGAAAGATGATCTGACTTTAGAAGGTCTTTTGTCTGCACTGACTGAGGAATATGATTCTAGGCAACCTAGAGCAAGTTTGTCTGATGAATTGTCTGTTTTGAGTCTAAAGCATGGACAGAGATTTAAAAGGAAAGTGGATTGCTTTATATGTGGGAAAAATCATCTTGCAAAATACTGCCCTTCTAAGTATGCACCTAATGATGAGCCCCAAGAACAAAGAGCCACAGGAGCACATGGTTCCACTAACAAAGAACCAGCCAGTGGAAGGGGAAGCCATTATGGGAGGAGCAGAGGTCATGTTTCACACGCACAGCACAGAGGAAAGAAGTTTGCAGCACAGACACAGGACAAAGGCCATAATTTTAGAATCACTGGTGAATTTAACAAAGATAATAAGAAAATATTTTTGATTGATTCTGGCGCCTGCACCCATGTATGTAAAGAAAGGGAATGGTTTTGTGACATGGATGTTGAGAACAAACCAAGAATTTACCAAGCTAACAGGGAATTATTGAATATAGAAGGTGTTGGAACTGTAAGATTACAATTGTATACTACAGATAATCAATTAATTGATGTTGAATTGCGAAATACAGCTTATGTGCCCGAAGCTGTTGAGAACTTAATTTCAACAAAAAGCCTTATGAACACTGGACATATTATACTGCTCAAAGCAGAGCAAGGAAGCAAGGTCTCTACCAAGGATGGAGAGCTTGAATTTAAAGTGGAAGAGAAAAATGGCTTTCATTAACTTGGAGCTTCCTTCTAGAGCCCATTGTATTTCTTCCCACAACGGGCCTTACCCCCCTCATTTGCCCTGGAGTCTGGTGGGTGTGCAGGGCTGCCTTAGAAGAAGGTTGGCTTCTAAGGAGTTTCACTAATTAACTTTGATTTAATTAGCTGGTGCCCCCCCCAGGCCCCCTCCCAAAAATATCCCTAGCTACAGGGGCTGACTCCAGTGACCATTTAAGGGATGTATTTTACCTCAGGACTCATTCAATGAACAGCAACAGCAAACTGTTTCAAATGTTAAAGGCAAAGGCCAATCAGGCTGCATATGCAAATCACCTCTGTGTTCTGACTGGCTATGGGGGGGAGGCGAGACTCAGGCAATGCAGCCAGTGGATAGGGACAGCTTGATTGACTCAATAAAGGAATCCAAGGTCCTCAGTTTGCAAGACCTGAGCGAGGCTGTTAATGATAGGACATTTTGGAGGTCACTAATCCATATGGTCGCCATAGATCAGAAGCAACTTGATGGCACATAACACACTGTGCAATGCTAAACAAACACAGTATTCTCCTAGCTTCCCTGACAGTTCTTAGTCCTACTGCCTGCAGCTCCTCTCTCCTAGCCAGCAGGAATCCTCTGGAAAATTCCATCCATGGTGTTCCTGTAAGGATGTGCATCTAAATTACAACAATCACTACAATACCCAGAAGCAATTGTGTGCTGTCTCTGTCTTTCCTGTCCACAGAAGAGACCAGAGCTGGACTTTCAAGAAGGCTGCCATGAGTGAACAAGGGAAAGAGGGAAAGCAACTGGGCCCCTTTCTCCTGAACTGGCTGGTGGGTCAGATCTAGTTGTGATTTTTGAAAGCTTCAGAAAAGATATTTATTTTGTAACCACTTTGTAAGACCATTGTGGCTTTGACTGCTCTATTTAAATGTTGTATTTCCTGGTTGCTCATCACATTTATTGCGTCAGGCCCAAGACACTGAAATCAATAAGGGCTGGAGGGCCTATGATTGTTTCCTTTGGGCTTTGCCTAAGACATTGAATTTTTTTTCCTGGAAAAGGGAGAACACCTTTGCTTGCTGTTAATGGATCATAGGTAGGAATGTGCTGAAAAAGCATTCTCTCTCCAGACTGCTGTTGCTTCATAGAAGAATTATCATTATTTAAATTATTAATTTATTGAGTCCATATTACAAAGGACCTAATTTAGCAACCTAGTCACGCTTTAGTCATGTAAAAAGTCCTATGAACTCCATGTTCAGCCATAAAAATGTGGTGAAATCCACTGGGAATGTTTACAAGAATACAGCAAGCAGGCCCATAGCTACAGTGGGGCATTTCGGGGCCTGGTCCCCCAACTTCCTGCCAAGGCCCCTGACTCTCTGGCAAGATGTGGTGGCCACCACGAACTCCCCCTGCACTGCCGCTTCTCCTTGTCTTCCCCCTGCACTGCACCTCTCTCTGGGAACGGCTGAAGTGCGTGAGCTACTTTTAATTGATTTAGCCAGTGCCCCCCGAAGAATTAAAATGCCTATCTTGGAAATTCCTGGCTATGAGCCTGACAGCAAGCCTTTTTTCTGAGCATCCTAAAATAACATTAATCAACATTATTTTCATTTTTTATCATCTTTACAGAGCCCAGTTGTTTACTGAAACTTTGGTGCCTAGTTTCAAATTTATACTGTGACAAATATTGTCATATTTATACTGTAGCAAATATTTTCATATATTCACCTTACATGGCTGGTTTTCAAATGTTTATCTTAGCACATTCTCATTAAAAGCTTAGAATGTTTAAATTTCTTATGAACAATTCATGAAAAGCAAAATGCAGTCTCCCCAAACATCCAATAATGAACCACACTAATTTAAACTAGTCAGTGTGGTCTCTACTTGCTAATCCTTTGATTTGCCACTAATGTCAGGTAATTCTCACACCTATTGGCTTGCCTTGATACCAATACTTCTATACTTTCCAGGACAATCTTGGCCCTTTCTTCAACATTAGCAACAAAAGAGGCCTATTATTTTTAAAGTCATCTTGAGCCAGCTAGCGTTACGTATACCTAATCAGTCCATTGTTCCAACAGACAACATTCTGCATTTTCTTTATATACCACTAGGAATAAGGCCCATTGTGGAAATAAATTCAACGGGCTCTAGAAAGAGGCTCTGGGAGAGTGCCAAGGCCTTGGGCACTCAACGTCAATCTGCTGTGGCAACCTCAGCAGGGTATAAGGACACAGAGTCCACCATTTTCTCCATGGGAACTGATCAATGCCATCTGGAGAACAGTTGTAATTCTGAGTGATCTCCAGCCCTCCCCTGGAGATTGGCAACAATGGTTTCCTTGGCCAGGAGGGCAGGATAGATATTTAAATAAATAAATTTCCCAGGAGGGAAAGTGTCTTTCTCTGCAATGGAGACCAAAGCAGCTTACATCATTCTCCTCTCCCCCTTTTGACTTGCACAACAATCCTGTGAGGTAGGTTAGGCTGAAAGTCTGTGACTGGTTCAAAATCACCTACTCAACTTCTACAGCAAGAACCTGGATCTAGCAGACCCTGCTCTGAAGCACTGATTGCCACACCTAGCGTACCCAACCTCCAGGTAGTGCCTGAAGTTCGCCAGGTATCACAACTGAACTCCAGACAACAGGTCTCTCCTGTCCAGAGAAAATAACTGCTTTGGAAGGTGGACTTGATGGCATTCTGTTCAGCTGAGGCCTCTCCCCTTCCCAAACCCTGGCTTCCAGAGACTCTACCAGAAAATCTCCAGGAATCTCCCTACCTGGAGCTGGCAACCTTTGTCTGAACCAAGCTTGGTTGTCTACTGTGGCAAAACGGGCTCCAGTTTGCAACTCAGCTGTTCGCCTCCCACCGTCGTCCTGTGGGCATATCTCACTCCTTAAGTTCCCTGCCATAGTCACTGAACTGTCACTGCCTTTTTAGAGGGCCCCTGTGGCCAAATCTCCCTATTTGGAGATGGAATCCTCAATCTTTGGGGGATTCCTGGAAAGTTGGCAACCTAAGGGTCTGGCCTTTCCTTGCTTCCTTGGGCTACCCCCTCCCTTTGGTATTGTGCAGAGCAGGGGAGACTATGCACAACACAGATTATCAGCCCAAATAAAGGATTTTTTTTTTACTATTTACATAATTATGGAGCGCATACACTGTTATGTCCACTGACCGCCACAAGGCAGCAGCAACATATAGCCCGCCAATAAGATCTCTGGTGGGAAATTTAGGCCCGCGGATAGGGCCAGGAGAAGTCGAGGCTCCTGTACATAGTTGGCCCCTCGCGGCCAGTACGCCATTACTGTTTTGTGTACCAATAAACTAGAGATAGCTATGTCATTGTCTGTCTCCTCGATGCCGTGAACCAAGTACACAAAAGTGGCGACGAAGGTGGGATACCGATGAGAAAGCTGGGTGCAGCTGCTGAGGAAGCCGATGTCCGCCGTTGCTGCCCCCAATGAGGGCAACCAAGACACCGGAGGAGATGCTTCCACGCTGCGCAGTGCACCAATGGCGACCGCTTCAGGAGTCATTCCACCCTTCGATCCCGCAAAGCCTTACCACTGGGAGGCCTGGGTCGAAGGGCTACACTCAATCCTGGTCTACCAACAAGTGACCGAGGAAGAGCATAAGAAGGGGCTTCTCATCGGATCATGTGGCACTGAGACAGTCGAGCTTGCAAAAAACCTCTTGGCACCTACGAGGCTCTGAGATGTGACTTACGATCAGGTCATCAAAGTGCTGCAAGACCATTTCAACCCACGGCTCTCGGAGATCGCCTGACACATAGCCTTTCAACAAAGGGTGCAACAGCCCAGAGAGTCCGTGGCTACATACCTGGCAGAGCTCCGTCGGCGTGCGGCAGAGTGCGAATTCGGAGCGTTCATGGATAAGGCTCTGAGGAACCAGCTCGTGTATGGCCTGCAAGACGAGAAACTGCAGCGACGCATAATGAAGGATGAGGCATGCACCCTTGCCTCCGCGCTAGCAATGGCAACGGCCTGGGAGAGGTCGCATCCTGCATGGGCTGGCTCCTCGTCCAGCTACAGGGTGGCCGCAGCCTCCCCCACGACTGGCTCCGAGGGCAGCGAGGGGGAAGGAATACATCGCACACAACTGACCGGGCAAACAGCAAGCCACCCCACATCCAAGACGGAGTCGGCTCGACGGGAGTGTGCCAGCTGCTGGGAGCTGCACAACTGCTGGAGTAAGCACATACTATGAACCAACAGGGCATAAATCAACAGGGGTTAAACACAATCCTCCCTGGGTGGGCTGGAGTCTATATTGATGGTGCCCCACCCCTTGGGACATTCCCTCTTTTCCCGCACTTTTTGGCCTTGGGGCTGCTGGGAACTGTAGTCCAACAGATGAGGAAGCTTCATTCAACCCAGTTAGTGATACTCCTGCAGGCCCCTCTCTGAAACTACAGCTCAATTGAACCATATGGGGGAACATTTTAAACAAACCACAGTCAGCAGCCATCTCATAGACACAGATAACTGGCATTTCTGTACACCTACCAACAGCCACTGAGGTGAGACACACACAGGAGGGAAGCAGGAGAAGGGTATAATGCCATAGGGTCTACCCTCCAAAGCAGCCATTTTCTCCAAGGGAACTGATCTCTGTCATCTGGAGATCAATTGTAACAGCAGGAGATCTCTAGGTCCCACCTGGAGATTGGCAATCCTAGGGGGAAAGTCAGCCGTATGGCAGGGGATTGAAGGGAATGGTTTGATGATTGCTGGCCCACGTCGTTAGCCAGCCAGCCATGGTGGAGTTTAGAAGGAGAGAGAGCTGTTTTCTGACAGTTTATTCTGATAGGAAAGTCAGTGGGCGGGGAAGGGGAGTTATGTGGAAAGTCCATTGTGTTTTCACTGACAGAAGCAGGCCACTGAGGGCACAGTTAGACCCACCTGGCAGTGGGCGGAGGAGAAGAGTGGACCCAGCACCCAGTCGGTCCTTCCTCTTCGCCGGCTCCTTCCAGACTGAGGTCGAGATGCTGGCCGGTGGTTCTGTGGGCAGGACTGAGGCAAAGCAGGGAGAGAATGCAGCCAGTAGCCAGGGACCCCCTTTTGAGTGGCAGTCCTTCCAGCTAACTGATTTTGGCACCCCATGAAATCTTGCCACTTGAAAATGGCTTTATATAATAAGGAAAGATTAGTAGGCATATATTAGCATCCCAGGCTAGCCCAGTCTCATCAGATCTCAGAAGCTAAGTAGGGTCAGCCTGGTTAGTACTTTGATGGGAGAACCCTAAGACCGATTCCCCACAAGCAGCTGTGCAACGCTTACTCTTCCGCTTGCCCAGGTTGCATTTCACACTCTTCCCTGCGTTGCCGCATTTTAACCTGCATCTCCTCCCGATTTCCTCCATGTCTTCTCGATCCTTGTTTTTTGCGATTGAGAAGACATGGGGGAAATCTGAGTAGACAATCATCAATAGTCTGCCATATCTCTCCTCCCTAGCCATAAGGTTTTTGAGTCATGGACCAAGAGGTGTTTGTGTTCTAGCCCCAGCAGCCACAGAAGGCCTGAGATTCTGGCCTAAGAAGCATACCCTTCCGGATGGAGGGAGAATTACAGTCCCATTTATAGATTCCTCTTACCCATTACTAATTGGCCCAATTAAATAGGCCGCATACTGAAACTCCCTTCTGTCTCCATGGGCATCAAAGCCTCGCAGGGAGGAGTACTATCTGTTTCTTCTAATGTCTTTTTACACTGCACACAGATCAGATATTTGCAGTATATTTATATCAAGACCAGCTATTCTTTCACAGCAACTGTTCTAAGTCTTGACAGTTTCAGTGACAGCTGAATATGTACAACTTGATCTATCTGCATTTGAATATGTTACAGACATATAATGTGTCTAAGTAATTTGGACTGACTTACTAGAGTACCAGAATGGTTAGGGCACTTGCCTATGAGCTAAAAGCCTGGAATTAAACATATACATCATCTAAGACATGCTAAAAATAAGACATGAAAATCCTTTGCAATGGTAGGCCTTGTTATAGTATATAACAATGGTGACAGCATTTTCGTATTATTTAGGCAGGTCAAATGTCAAATTGTTTACTTCATAAGTGAGTAAAGCAACCAGTACTTTTTAAATCAACAGCTGAAACCTCTTAATAGTTTTAGATAGTGTCTCATAAAAGTTTCTGTCATAATTGGCTTACTTCATAACAGAGAACAAACATCCTTCCATTCTACTGCCCCTTTGATGTGTCGATTGCTAGTCTCAGGGAATCTTCCTTCCTTCTGGCCTGACACCTTCTCTCCGTACACTCTGCTATTCTTCTCCATCTTGGCACCACGAGGGCAGGACATGCTTCCGGCATCCCTATCCATCCTAGCTAGTTAGAGTCTATTAGATCTCTTCTGTATCCTGTCTAGAATGGAGTTCCTTAAAATAAAGGACTTATTAGTTTTGCAAAGATAAAGAGGCTCCTTGTATAACTTTCTCGTCAGCACACGCAAACCAGATAGACTCTGCTGCGTTATGTGCCTTGAGCACTCTGCTAACCAAAATAATCCTTCAGTTAAGAACTATTACCATTGTGTATATTATACTAAAATATTCTACATGATTTTCTTGTGAGCCTTTTGATTACACAGTGGTGTTCACAAAATTAAAAAGCTGCATTAAGAAAAGCCATATTCCACAGCCTGTATAAATCAGGCAACCTCTAAACATATTTCAGACAGTTGCCTGCATTGTGTAATTTCTTTTGCCTCAGCTGGTCATGAGGAACAACAAGGAGTTAAAGAGGCCAGTCAGCCTCTGCTTTGACCAATGGAAATCTTGTCCAGCTCTCCTCCTCTGCTCACAGATGTTAATGCTTTTGTTGACAGTCTTATGGGTTAGAAACATGTTTGCTTCTCACATGGAAGCAGAGGTTCTCAGAATGGTCTGTGTGCAACACTAGACCATAGGCTTGGATATTGCAGGCACTGTGGAACATCCATAGCTCTACCCATGGAGCAAACTTCTAATAAGACTTCACTGCTGATAAGACTTCATCTATGCCACTTGCTGGGCCATACAATATCAGTTGCTCTTTGAGTCTTTCGCCCTCTGCTGTTTTCTTCCTGAAGCTGTTCACAGGAAGAACACCAGGAATGGCAAACCCCTTTCTAAGTGCAGCTGCAGTACAAAAGTGGTGTCATTTACTGTATTTGCTGTATTTGGAAGCTGCCTATTTTTCTACAAATGTATGATCATATTTAGTACTACACCTTTGTTATCACTCTCAGAATATGTCTCAAGATATTCAGCATTTTAAATCTAAGTATTACTTGGCTATCCAATGCAATTCTGCATTTATAGGACTGTAGAGGGTTAATGGAGATAATAACATAAAAGCAGAAACTGTACAGATTTAGGTCATTTGACACTGTGTTTGCACTGTGTTCAAGAAATGTCAGCCTTCCCCCCCTTTTCTTAAAGAAGTTGTCAAACCAGTTCTGCCCCACATTTGTCAGCGTGCCCTGAGGCTGTCAGCAACTTTATTCTTCCTAAGGATATTAACAATCAATATGGACTTGAACCAACTAATGTAGTATGCTACTTGCTTTAACATGACTGAGAAAATAGTTTCTTTAGCAGGAACTCTAAGCCTTACCGGTTATTTGTTGATCATAATGGAATTAGATGGCAGCAATGCTCGCTCTAAGCTGTGGAGTCTTGTAAGCAAAAACTCTACTTTGTGAGCTGCTGGCATTAAAGTTGTGAGCGAGCGATTTGGCTGCTGCATAAATTAGTTTGCTCTGGAGCCATCCTTCCTGAGCCAAGGCAAAAATGTGTGGGCCGGAGGCTAAAAAACTGTTAGCTAGCTCACACTAACTCAACTTAGAGGAAACACTGGATGGCAGCTTTTCTGAATTATCATCACTGTAAATCTCTTCCTACAGAGTTAATTTTTTAAAAAATCAAAAAATTGAGTGAATTTTTTTCCTGGACATGTCTTTTTGTTAATAGGAGACTTCTGCAGAAATCAACAAAAGAGCCAGAGTTTTAAACTCAAGCTGCCAGAACTTTGTCATCATTATGTTCATATTTTAAAAGTGGTCTGATTTTGCAACTTAATGAACACTGAAGAATGGTTCCCACTTGAGGCATCTCTGCATCAAAACGTTCTTTAATCATTGTGTGTGTGTGTGCGCGTGCACTCACAGACGTGTGTCTGCACCTGGAAGTCATGTTGACCTCTGGTGACTGACCCCTTCTGGGGGCCTGAAGGATATTCAAAGAGGTGGCTAGATAAAAACCTGCCGCTGTCCTCCCGACTTGGTATTCCAAGGAAGTCTCCCATCCAAGTACTAACCACAGTCAACCCTGCTCAGCTCCCGAGATCTGCCAAGAGCAGGCTTGCCTGGGCTATCCAAGTCAGGTTTACTGTTGCATTTTTAATTATTTCCAGAGGGAGAGAGCAATATGTATCTCAAAACGAAACATGGAATGTTCAGAAATTATCTTGACTAAGCTTTATTTGTGTACAAGACCCAAACTAGACATGATGGTGTCCTTGCGACTGCCGTGAGGACGCTGCTGCCATTTGAAAGTCACTTAAAAATACTGGAAGGTACAGCAAGGTGCTCTTCTCCCCTCCCCACATACCCTATCAAATGCTGCAACAGCTGCTGTTCCAGCACTTGGGAAGGTAAAATGATCAGGCCCTTGCAAAATTTTTAAGTGATTTTAAAATGGTGGCAGGGGTCCTCATGGTGGCCGTGCCGCCATTACATCTAGTTTGCCCCTCAGATGCACTCGTTGAGGAAATTCAGGGCTCTTTTTGTAAAAAAAAAAGCCCAGCAGGAACTCATTAACACATTAGGGCACACCTGATGTTACCAGAAGTGTGGTCATCCAGCCAAATCCATCTTTTGCTTCTTATTCTGTTTACCTTGTTGTCAAAACAGTTTTGACAAAACCAATAAAAACATTATTTTCTGTCCCATCTATACAAAATCTTACCTGAACCAATATCTTATGTCCAGCAGTTATTCCCACACTGGATTGGAATCAATTCCTAAAGGTTAGGTTCCCATGGAAATCAGCTTGCCTTCCTGCAGAACTAGTACGCTGAATATGATTTTTTAGGGTTGCCAACCTACAGGTGGGGTCTGGTGATCTCCTGGAATTACAACTGAGCTCCAGACTACAGAGATCAGGTCAATGGCTGCTTTGGAAAATGGAGTCCATGGCATTATGCCTTGCTTAGGTCCCTCCTTCCCCTAAACCCCACCCTCCACTCCCAAATCTCCAGGGATTTCCTCAACCTGGAGTTAGCAACCCTAGTTCACTGGCAGAACAACGGTAGGAGCCAGTTTGGTGTAGTGGTTAAGTGCGCGGACTCTAATCTGGGAGTACCGGGTTTGATTCCCCACTCCCCCCCTGCACCTGCTGGATGACCTTGGGCAAGCCATAGCTCTGTACCAGCTGTTGTCTCAGAGCTCTCTCAGCTCCACCTGCCTCACAGGGTGTCTGTTGTGGGGAGGGGAAGGGAAAGGAGTTTGTAAGATGCTCTGAGACTCCCTTGGGTAGTGAAGGGCGGGGTATAAATCCAATCTCTTCTTCTTCTAGGTTTGTGAATGCATGGGACTGGAGTAGTTTGTGGACTATTTAATTAAAGGTACAAAATTTTATTCAAGGTATAAGATTTCATGTGCCAGCCACACTTCTTCAGATGAAAGATGTGTGCATGCACACAAAAGCTTATACCTTGGATGAAACTTTGGACTCCAACTTTGTTCTGCTGCTTCAGACCAACATGGCTACCCACCTGAATTATTACACTATAATACTTTTTACAAGCAATTATGTACCAATGGAGTGCGGAGTCTGTCCCACAGGTAAAATTGTCCTGTGAACAGGTGGTCTTTACCACATAAAAGTATCACTACCATCACAAGATCACCAATTGTTGGAAGTCAACTCCTCAGAAGCAGAAATCTCTCTTATTAGGAGGTTTAAGAACATCAGCTTTGCTGGCCCATTAAAGGCAGATGTCAGCCCCGTGGCAGGAGAAGAGGGACAATCATCTTCATCAGAAATTCTGCCCCTTTTTAAATTTCACAAAACAGGCAATCTCCAAAGTGCTGCTGACCATGCTCATTTTGAGTTACAACTCTGTTTCTCTGCAAATGTCCCCCAAAGTCCCCCATGCAACAGTCAAGTGTTCTGCCAGTACATACAACAATGAAGCTACTTTTTCAGATGTTTTCTCTTGCATGGCAGTAAGCACCAAACCACTTTAATACTGACTTTAGACACACATATATTTGCAAGCTATTCCCAACAAGACACAACAATGAACTCAGGCTTCAAACTTACTTCTCTTAAGCAGAAGATGCCATGAGAAAACGAAAGAGATTCTCAAAAATTAAAGATATCATCAAAACCAGCATTTCCTGGGCTCTCTGCTTTTTTACATCCCCCCCTTTTCTATATTTTTTTATAAAAACACAAAGAACAAAATGAACCAGAAAGAAAGAGAGAGAGAGAAAGAAAGAAAGAAAGAAAGAAAGAAAGAAAGAAATGTAGGGGAGCGAGAGAAAGAAAGAAAGGTGGGGGAGAGAGAGAGAAAGAAGGAAAGGAAGAAAGAAAGAAGGAAGGAAGGAAAGATAGGGGAGAAAGAGGAAGGAAGGTGAAGGAGAGAGAGAAAGGAAGGGGAAGGGAGAGAAAGAGAAAAAGAAAGGTGGGGACAGAAAGAAAGAAAGAAAGAAAGAAAGAAAGAAAGGCGGGGGGAGAGAGAAGGAAAAGAGATGGGGGAGGCACTTACCGGAGCAGGGAGAGCGACGCAACGTCGGCAAGCCAAATGCAGAGCCAGGCCTTCCAGTGCAAAGAGCCCAGCCCAGGTGGGGGGGAGAGAAAGAAGGAAAGGAAAAAAAGGAAGGAAGGAAGGAAGGATAGATAGATAGATGAGAGAGAGAAAGGAAGCAAGGAAGGTGGAGGAGAGAGAGAGAGGAAGGAAGGAAGGTAGGTAGGTAGGTGGGGGAGAGAGAAGGAAATGAGATGGGGGAGGCACTTACTGGAGCAGGGAGAGCGGCGCGAGGTCAGTAAGCCAAATGCAGAGCCAGACCTTTCAGTGCAAAGAGCCCAGCCCAGGTGCTTAATCTCTGGGCGGGGCTTTCTCCTGCTGGCTCTCTGCAGGAACTTTCCCTTTAAGTGTAAACAGTTCAGGCCTGGCAGGGAGGGGGCGGGGCAGGCTCGGACGCCCGCCAGAACGGTGTTCTGGTGCGCTCCTGCTGAAAAAGAGCCCTGAGTAAATTCAATCTCTGTTGTTCGCACAGACCTCGTCTATCTATACAGTGGCTGTCCTGCCCACATAGCCTACAGTATGTTCAAACTTCCTGCCCACATAGCCTACAGTATGTTCAAACTTCCTTCTGAACAGAATGAAAAGCATTACAGTTAATGTGGGATCAAGACCAATTGTTAAGCTATTTTATAATGTTATTCAAATATACCAGCCTATTTGCATACGGCTTTACACTGATGAATGAAAAAGTCTATAAAATAGAAAGTGTGATGGCAGCACATGTATTCTCCTCCATCCTCTTGTACCTTCTCGGATTTCTCCTGAAGCTCTGTTTTGGTGTACAGGAGTAGGAAAAACTGACGGGCACTTGAGACTTTAAAAAAGATAGGACCAAAAATTCTGAAAAGTTTTACCACTTTGCCTTTCAGTCTGGCTTACAGCTTGGTCAGGAATCTATGTGAACCAAAATTTTTGTGACCTTTACATATAGCCTATTTTTATCCCTAACTTTCTACTAGATAAGTCTGTCTCCTGCTATCTAAACTGAACACTATTCCTGGGCCTGGCAGGTGTTGTGCTGATGTTCCCAGGTGAAAACAAGGAGGCACGATGAGGAAGAAACACTGTGGTTAGAGTTTTGGATAAGGATGTGGAAGACCTGGATTCAAATCCCTACTCTGCCATGGAGCTTGCTGGGTGACCTCAGACTAGTCATTGTCTCTCAGCCTTCCCTGCCTCACAGGGTAAAGCAAAAAATAGGGAAGGGAGAACTAGTCGCATCCTGAGGTCTTGGGGAAAGATCTCTTCTCCAAGACTTTGGGTACAGTTCTATGCACCCTTTCCTGGGAATAAGCAACACTGAACATAGTGGGACTTGTTTCCGAGTGGATATGCACAGGGTAGCACTGCTGATTCCAAAGTTATTGATTCTAGTGGTTGCAAGGAGCCTCAAGCATCCAGGATACAGCAGAGGCAAGTGAATAATCTCTTTCCAACCAAGGCGAACCTGGTGGAGATGCAAAGGCTGAACTGTTCTGAACAGACATTCTGCCTCACTTGTTCTTCCTCTGGCAGCAGCATCATGATGAGACCAAGGAAGCTTGGTAGACCTGGATGGACAAAGCCAGCATTTGCCCTCAGCTTTGCATTTCTCCTACTCTTACCTGCATTGTTGCCTCTTGTTGAAGTCACACTACTATACGACCAAGAGACATCAGGACTCTTTAAATATACTCAGCTATACTAATTCATGTAACATTTTTTTCCAAGCAGAAAAAGTGCTTGGCATTCTTGGCCCTTACCACTTTCTCTGTGTGACAGGGCCTCTCACTTCTATTTCATATGCAAACAATTGGAACTGTCTAAGGCCCAGCAGCAATTCACACATGAGCAGGAAACAGCACGCATCCCTAATTCAAAAAATCCTTTCTGTGCAATTTTATCTTTGTAGGTGTATATATATATATATATGCATGCACACGCATACATTACGTGTGAAGACACAAGCCCTGTGCAAAATGTAACTCTGCTAAGTCTTCCCACAGTGGCACTTGTGAGCCTTCTACAGTTAACTGTCCTTTAACAGCCCTCTACCAGAGTCACCTATCTCTGGCAGCTCGAAGGATTAATTCAAGCTACTTCTTACAAAGCTTCCTAAGTCACCTGCTTCCCTCCCCCAGTCACATGATCCTTTTGATGTCATAGCGTGTGATCCCTCTGGCTTCACATAAAGAATTCTAATTCTTCCTTGGAGAACCAATATTCTGCACACAGACCAGCTTTTCAGCAGTTGAATTCTGGGCTCAGCAGACAGGAAACTGGGTATGCACCATGCCTGTCAGTTGCAGGAATGTGGAAGGAGTCAGAATACAACCCATAAATTATACTTCTGCTGTATCTTATTGTAGTGAGTGCAGTATCCCTACTTTCAGCAAACATTCCTTTATGACAGGAGAGGGTGGAAGGATAAAATTTATGACAAAGGCTTTAGCACTGCAAAAGTAAACTCGCACAGCATTTCACTATGAATCGTTCTGTTTTAAATTGTCACAGTATAATGTAGATCACATTTCACAAATACTTTTCATTCAAGAAGCATGCTTGAAAGAGGTCCTCTCAGGCTAATTGGTATTACCATCTTCACACGTTTTTCACATTGTCATGAAAAGGCTGTGTTGTGGTTTGCCTGGCAGACTGATAACATTTTCTGACGGTGGAACAAAATGCACGTCTAGTTACGCATCACAATGTAACCTCTGGAACAGTTCCTGAAAAATAATAGGACTCCCTTCCATGTGTAAGAATGAGTGCAAGGGTGTGGACCATGACTGGGTGGAAAGGCGGCATAAAATGTTTTAAATAAAAATAAATAGCTTTTGGAAATATCTTCCTAGACTTTGATGGCAAACATGACAGAACCAAGATCTAATTAGAATGATCTTTCAGCACTTCATTTTTTTGCCTGAGAAAATGGACTTCACACCTATCTAATAATGCATATGGCATTTTGTCACCCCAAAATATAATTCAAAGACTGGGTTCATCTAGATTCTCCTGTCAGGCCTGATGCCTACCAAACAGAGATGGGACATGGGAGTAGGCCAATATACAAGCCAAGGCACTGGCTATTAAGTCCAAGATGTGGCCAGAATATTTCCCCCCTCTTTAACACAAACAAAAGGCACAATTGTGACAGGCACAAATGACAGCTTTGAGCTGGAGAAGCTACTGAAATACACATGGATATGAGGAAACAGTAAAACAGCCTTAACTCTTTCCTTTCCTTTGGATATACCTTGCTGCTGCCAGTTTAGCTGACTGTTCTCCCCCAAGTCCTGCCAGAGGAAAAAAGGACGCCTCTTAACCCATTTCCACCAAGATCCAAAAGAGGCTAAAACCTGCTGCCTGGCGGGAACCAAACTGGCGCGACTTTCTTTCTGCTTTCCTGTTCGGCTATATAGATTCTATACAGGCAGATTGAGGCAGCACCCTGGTGTTCGGCACAGAAATATTTCCTCCACCGCCAGGAGATGTTCTGTCTCGGGCGTCAGCTCCACCACCTGAGCTGGAGAGAGCAAATGCCCTCGAGCCTTATTTATTTGAACCCTAAACCCCGGCCTCCGGAGGGTGATCGCTTTGCTAAGAACGGATAAAACTGGGATGCGTACAGCAAACGGGGCCAAAGCGAGCCAGGACTAAATGAGTTGGAGTGCGATCTGCCAGGTCCCTCTAACACATATGTACATAGATGTACAGAGAGGGAGGGAGAGGAGGAGGAGGCGACAGGGAGGAGGCGGGAGTAGCTAGCAGGGAACGCAGCGGCAGCCTTAGCTGCAGCTGAAGGTCGTCCTCACAACATCTCATTCATTCCGACTCTCGCACCACGCCGGGTCAAAAATACTTTCCGCCCTACTTGCTTACTGGCTTTATTTTGAAAAAAACAATAATGTTTTAAAATACAGATCTTTGTCCGCCGTAAATCTGCCGAGAGGTCTCTTGCCTGCAGCCGAATCCGCCTGGAAGAGACACCCAGATCCTGTAACAAAGGACACAAGCAACAAAAAGCTGAAGGCGGGGCAGCGAAGGCACCTTGGCTGGGGATTCTTGCCGGTGGAACGGAGGAGAGACGAGGTCGCTGCCTGATTAACAGGTAGGCTGTGGGGAAGGCCCTCGCCTCTCCCTCTAACCGTCCGAAAGGTACATTGATTGGGGGGCGGGGGGGAAGTTTGCCGCCTGCATTTGCCCGGGAGACCGGGGGGGGGGGGGGAGCGTCGTAAAAACAGCTCCAGCCACACCGCCAGCATCGTGCGGTGCAAGGAAATGGACGTCTAATTTCGCAACCCGCTTCCGAGACAGTAACGTGGCCTTAAGATCCGGCTGCCTTGGGTGGCGTTGGAAGCTGGGTGGTTCGCAAACGGGGTGGTTTCTTCTTCGTGCCCCGCTCGCAGCCCTCGGCTCAGCTTTGCCCTTTCCTCCCCCCTTGAACGAAGGGGCTAGCCGCGATTGAGTGGGTTGTTAGCGTGAGGATGAATGGTTCGCAGTGTAAATAGGAGCACGTTTCTCTCTTTCTTCTCTCGTTCTCCATGTTGTACGAAGCAGGGGCGAAAAAGGCGCGTAGGAGGCTAACGGGTTCCTTGATGAGTCAAGTTTCCGATTATTTCCGCCCTCATGCTACACTGTTCTCCCCCCACCCTGAAATACAAAAAAGAGATCCTAATGAAATAGTTACTAGAGAAAGAGATTAAGGCTGGCACCCACGTTGCTGTAGAGTAGTCCTCATACAATTACCAAGATTGCCCCAAAGTAGGTGGATTATGGTTTAGAAACCTACAACGGAGGGCAAGGGCGGAGGGGGAGCGATGGATAAAATCCTTCGTCTTCCCTTTAAAATAAGGTCCTCTGAAAAAATGCCCTTCTCTCAGCCTCCGTTTGGATGTTCAGTCTGGTTCTGAATCCGTAGCAAACCCGATAACCCTGTGAAGAACCAGGACGTCGATTGAGGAAAATGAAGACTGAAGATGCCAGATGCCTTTTAATGAACCGGTGCGTTTTTGAATGGAACATTCTGTCATAATTCTTGAGTAAAACAAGGGAACTTTTTCATGTCTAGCACAGTATTGAGCGTGGGTATATTTTTTCATTAGGACAGAATAGCACATATCTCATTACATATTTTCAAAATTAAGGCTATTATTGGAGGCAGCCTTTAAAACCGTTTTCTTCATTTCCCAGTCTTCAGTTGCACCTCACAGACTTTTAAAAAAAGCACATTCTCAATTAAATCCCATTTTTAAAGACCCAGATGTCCTCCCCTTTAGCAGCTCTGAAGCTTTTTAAAAAAGATGGGTGAAATTAAAATATATTTTCTGCACTGTGACAATTTGCTAGGGCATTTGTGGGATGTTCAGAAGAAACAGGCAGAGGTGTTGACTTTTAGAAATCCCCGGGGGGGGGCCCTCTTATGTGTGTGCATGCTTTGCGTGCGCACATGTGGGGACCATGTCCCCGTCACCTCTCCCCCCCCCCTGGGCCTGGCCACTCCTGCCTCCGTGGGGCCAGCTGGGCAAATGCCCAGCGTGCTGGCGTCACCTGGAAGTGACCATAGAGTTTTGGGGCGATTGCTAGAGCGTCGCCCCGGCAACGTGCCCAGCGTGCTGGCGTCACTTTCGGGTGATGCCAGCACGCTGGGCATTTGCCTAGCTGGCCCCACGGAGGTAGGAGTGGCCAGGCCAGGCCTGGGGTGGGGGGGGGAGGGGTGGCGGCCGTGGGCCGGTGGGCGAGCTGGCAGGCAGGCAAGCGAGCGTGCCTGGTGGACGCTCCGTTTTGCTGGGGGAGGCTAAGCCCCCCCCCCGGGAAATTTCAGGGGGGGTCGAGCCCTCGAGCCCCCCTCCGTAGTTGACGCCTATGGGCATAGGTAAAGCAAACAAAAAGAGTAAACATGCTGCATTCAACTTTAGACTTAATCCTCTGTTTCTCATGAAATTTCATGTCAGTAAGGCAGGCCTGGACTAGTATGTATCTATATAGATCTGGATACTTTGTGTCTACTACAGAAAATACATTTTTCTTCCTTCTTCCAGAATATGAGCTATTTCATGTTTGCAAATCAAGAGTTACAATGAAACCTGTTGCTATTATTTATTGCTTTCAAACCTGAAAAAAAAGGGGGTGAAGTTTTTCCTAGAAGCCTGCTTTTGTAGGGGAGGGGGCAATAGGAAGGGCAGCCTTGTGTTTGACAAGTATTTGCTTGATTCACATCTTGCTTGCACATGCCAGCTGTCATTAAAATGCCCCACATTCCACCATTCTTCTGGTATGCCCTTTAGACATTTTCTTCAAGTCTTTGTTTCATTTGGATTTCATTCACTTTTTGGAGCTGCTGAAGTTCTTTACCTTTAATACCTTTCAGTAACCACTCTACCTCTTAAGCAGGAGTTCTGGGGCAAAGATTACTTGGACCTCATTCTTAGTCAGTTGAAATCAGCTTTTTTATATATAGATCGATAGATACACACGCACACACAGGGCCAGTGCTTAAACCCTTTTCCAATGTTCAGAACTATTATATCTCCATCAAAGTATTTTCAAATGGCCAAGAAAAATAAATCAGAAACAAAAACAATATAACATAGTTAGATGTGGAAACCTGCTTTGTCACCCAATTCCCTGCAATGGGTGTTAATGCTAGAATGTTTTCTTATGCATGGTTTCATGGTTAAGAGCATGAGATAGGAGGAGCCACAAGATACCTATTCATACTAAAGTGCTTTTGTGAGCTCACTTAGGCAAGCCAGCAGTCTCAAAAACCATCACTGGGAGTAATAGTACAGGACTAAGAATCTCAGCCTGCTTTATATGGTTGTTGTAAACATTGTTGTGTGGAATGTGCATTAGGAAGTCAGTCCATAAATAGATGTTATTGGTTTTTAGCCAACAAGTTCTGCTAGTGGAGCAGAGCTCATGGTATGGGACTTCCCCTTCCACCACAGGCCATTGAGCCCCTCATAGTTTTAGTCCTGGGGCTCAGCAGACCCTCATGAACAGAAGAGGGGGGAAAGTGGGGGGTCTGCAGTGGGAAAGGGGAATTTTCAGAAATCGCTCCCCTTGCCTGTTTTGATTGCCTTTCATTCTTGAAAACAAGTGGTAAGATATAAGCCACTGTTCTTAAAGCTTCCTACTGCTATGTCTCCTAACCAGGCAGAACTGTGCAGCTGCAAGAGAGGATTGGTGAGTGCCCTTCCTTCCTACTGGTTTTCCCCTGCTGTTTTTCCCTGGCAGTTTTTAATAGGTTCCCTCCTCCTTCGGTTGGCTTCTAAAACTAAAATGAGTCCATCTGGGAAAACAACCAGGAGGGTGTTTGGAGAAGATGGATGAAATGCTCCCCCTTGTACCTATCAGTGTTTCCCTAAAGAGCCTTTTGCTCTGTACTGGCAAGTGCCCTGAGAAGCCCCCAGCCAAAGATTCTCTCTGGGGACATAGCTCAGATCACCCAGACCCAACTCAAGCATCATAAGAGAGCAAATCATGTGATCTGGCAGTCCCCATAGGTATCTGGGTTACCATAGCCCCTGGAAAATACAGGCTGCATTGAAATATGACTTTAAATTAGCACGTACCCATTTTGTTGCCAGACTTGCATGTGTTTCACCTCCTTTCTTGCTGTTGCCGAGGAATGAATGTGGGTGTGGGAGGTAACCTGAGTTAGATTCCCCACCACCAAATGGGATTCTAAGCCTGGATTAAACTCTGTTTTAGAATCCCAATCATGGGCTCAGGCCATCAACTCATTTCATTTATACCCCATGTATCCTCAGTGGGGATCCATAGTTTACATGCTTCTTCTCTCCTGTCTTAATCTCACAACAACTCTGTGAGGTAAATTAGGCTGAGACTGTGTAACTGGCCAAAGGCTATCCAGCAAACTACCACGATAGAGTGGGGATTCAAACCTAGGTCTCCCAGATCCTAGGTCAGCCCTATAAGTACTACACTATGGTAGATTTCAAAACTTGTGATGAGGCATGCTGATATAAGATCTAGTTCTGTCCTCACATAATAGCAGTTTGTCACCTTTTAAGTTCATGGTGGAGGTAAGCTTTGAACTAGTGGTTGCTCAGCCCACAACTTGAATTTGCGCAGCAATCCTAACAGCATTTGCTTGCTGAAGTAACTGCACTGAGTTCAGTGGGATTCTTGCTTGAGTAAGTGTGTTTAGGATTGTGGCCTTAGCCATTGTCAGACATTGAAAATGGTATGTAACTGTGAAGCAGTTAATAAAAGGCCTTTCACTGGAATTACCGGAATGCTTACTTTTCTCAGAACCTTCTAATTCAATTGAATACAGCACTTATCATATACTGAGCTGCATCAGCCCTGAGTTGAATAGGCCCAGGCTAGCCTGATCTTGTCAGATCCCAAACGCTAAGCAGGGTCAGCCCTGGTTAGCTTGTGGATGGAAGACCACCAAGGAAGTTCAGGGTTGCTACACGGAGCCAGCCAATAGCAAGCCACCTCTGAATGTCTCTTGCCTTGTAAACCCCACAGGGTCACCACAAATTGGCTGTGACTTGATGGCAAAAAAAAAAAAAAGCTGCATCAAGGAGTGTTATCTAATATTAAAAAACAAACAGGGACATGGTGTTATGTAGAAAAAAAGAACACCCCAGTCTGCACTGTGGATCCCAGACTCCTCCAAGCTTCTCTCTGTCTCTCTTTTTGTCACTACATTTTCGTGATCAGAAATTAGGATGGTGGTGATTATACAGACAAGAACATTTTAGTATCTCCTTTTGTTGCTTTAAAATGCCCCCTTTCCCCGCTCTCCTGTTCAAAGGGTTATAATTTAGCCTAAATAAAAGTGATTAAAAAAAACAAAACACAAATGTGACCAGGGAAAGATATTTTAAGGGTAAAGTAATCTTCTACCTACATGATAGTCTTTCAATCCAATTTATTTAATGCTGTGAACCAAAAACATCAAGAAAATTAATGAAGCCTCTGATCTAGAGAGGCATGTAGTCTAAAGCTCTGGGTTTGTGGAAGAATTTAAACATCCAAAATCAAAATAATAATGTTACATTTTAAGTGTTCAAATGCTACTGTTTTTTCAACTGCTGATACCCTTTACAGTAACTGTTGTCCAAGCTTCTAACCCTATATTAGTCTTCCCTCTTACAAGGGAAAATGTGATTGTCTGTGTATATTTTAAATACTTTACTAGCCATCGCTGACTTGTTGAAAGCATATAAATTTAAAATGATTAAAATTTACTGTCTCCATCTTTGCAGTATGACTCAAAGAAGTTAAATCATAGTCAACATTAAACCTGATGAAATAGACACTAATATTCCCAACATTTAGTATATTTTTATGATCACTATGGTGTTACTTCTTTTTAGTATATCTCCTTTCTGCCTCTCTGAAATCTTTTCCATGCTTCCCTGTTTCACTTAAAGTTTCATGATGTGTTGATTTGTAATACTGTAACCATTTCTGGTGTGATCAAATACATTGGTAATAGCTGCTTGCTGGCATCTATTTAGTGAGAGACATAGTGAAATCCAGTGAAAGAGGTACAGTTATAGTAAATTCTCTCCATTCCTTACATGCTATGTTGGTACCCTGAGTCAGACTTGATGTAAAGCAGGTCCCTAACTTTTAAAATCTGTAAGCATTTTTGAAATGTTCAGAATAGGAAGTAGGAGCCACAACAAATGGCTCTCATAGGGTGCAGGTCCAGTCACAAAACACTGGAAAGTTCCATGGAATGTTAGGAGGTTCTAAGTCAGGCATCCTGCTACAATGAAGGCAGCTGTTTTCAGATTGGCAAAAGCAGTGTCTCCTGGGTTCTTCTAAAGCCCCTACTATGTCAGTGAAGTGAAAGAAAGCCAGTTGGCTCCTTGGTTTGGGCCAGAAATGAGGTGGGGACCAGAAAACCAATCAGTGGCCGAGTTCAGACTGGCAGTTTGGCCTGATGTAGGCACATTTCGCAAGCGGATTAAGTGGGCCACAGCTATCTGGCGTTGTTGTGCTGTACTCATCCCGTCCTGAAGCGTTTTCATCCCGCTTTAAAAAGGTACCTGGTGAAACTGGTGTCAAGCTGTCTGGGTGTACGTTCATCCCACTTCCTGGAAGTGTGGACACTAATAAGCCTGTCAGACGGCACTGGTAATGTGAACCCGCTGATTCGGCATAACCTCCCATGTGTGCTCTGTGCTTGAGCACTCAACCGCCTGCAGGGACTTCTGGTTGTGGAGTTAAAGCTCCCGGGCATGGGATCCTGCCCCAATTGCTGCTGCACCTATGCACAGGTTGGCGAAACAGACCAAAGCTGTGCACAACCGGGGCGCTGCCACCAGGGGCCGCCCTGCAGTGTGAATGCTTTATTCTGCCTCCTCCCCGGTATGGTCCCACATCACTCCAAGCAGTGTGAAAAGAACACCCTGCGACAACTTGCCCCGGGCCTTTTTGCCCCGCTTCCCTTGCACTTTATTTTGCCAGTCTGTCCTCTGCCAATGAGTATTATGTTGGAGACCACTACCTAGGCCTTAAGCAGCAAGACCTGTCATTCAGTTCTCATGAACATACAGGAACAAGGGTCCAGTATAGGTCTGGATGTTACCACACCATTTATGTTGCCCAAAGGGTGTTTGTTTCTTTCTTTAACTCAGAAGAGGAATTTAGAAGGAAGAAAACGAGCCCCCCCAAATGTGTCTTGTCTACCCCCTTCCCCATTCCTGGTAACTGAGGTCTTGAAGGAGAGCTTACATTGATTTGCGTTTTTCCTTGATGATTCATGTGATTTGCCCAAAGCCAAGCTCTGAATCAGTGAGAACAGAACAAAATTTAATTATTCCTGATCTGTTTATCACATTTGTACTAGTGAACAATTGTATCTGAACAAGTGCAGTGTTATTTTTCGCCTCCTATCACAGCCAGGGTTGCGGAGACTATTAAAAAAAACTTTCTCAATTCTTTTACTCGTTAAGTATATTCTATATAGTCTAATATTCAATATATTCTAATAGCCAAACTGGACAAATCTGAGGGTACTTCTCTGGTGACTGAAGCTGTGAATGGGCAAGACAGATTTCCCAACAAACCTGAAAAAACACCCCAGGTTTTCTGGAAAGCCTGAAATCTAAAAAATTAAATAAAATACATTGGGGGCTTAAAACCCCCCCCCCCCACACACAAATTATCAAAGGAGCTTTAACAAACATATTCTCTCAGTGGCTGCTGTAAGGCAACCACAGCATTCCAAGGTTGATATTCTGTCAGTAAAATCAGGGGAAGGGGGCAGGGCCCTTTCCAGGCCTATTTTAGCCTTCCTTTATTTATTTCTACTTTTATCCCACCCTCCCCGCAAGCAGGCTCAGGGCGGGACACAACATGCTTAAAGCCATACAAAATTGAAACAGAGTACAAAATTGAAACAGAATACAATAATAAAACAGTTAAAAACAGCTTATACACATAAAACCTTAAGAAGCGCTGGCTAAAATAATTTACTGAATGGGATGTGATTCCAATTTTGATGCAGCTGCAGATCTAAACAGAGCTGGAGAGTGGGTGCGTGAGTAAACAGCTAAGATGGATGGTAGTGCTGCTGGGGTTAGCTAAGCTAGGCAGAGCAGTGCAAGGCAGGGGAGGCCAGTATGGTGGAATGGTCGCCGCCTCGACCATAGGCCTGGTGGAACACCTCCATTTTACAGGCCCTGCAGAACTGTGTTAGATCCCGTGGGCCCGGATCTCACTAGGGAGAGTATTCCACCAGGCAGGTGCCAGAGCCCAGAAGGCTCTGACTGTGGTCCAGGCTAGGTGGACATCTTTGGGGCCAGGAACTACCAGTAGATGTTGAGTGGAAGGCCCTTTGGGGGCTGTACAGAGAGAAGTGGTCCCATAGACACATTGGTCACAGTCCGCATAGGGCTTTGAATGTAAGAACCAAGACCTTGAACTTGATCTGGAATTCAACTGGGAGCCAATTCAGCTGGCAAAGCACCGGATGTATATATGCTCTCAGAGGTGTCTCTGTAAGCACACGTGCCGCTGCATTTTGGACCAGCTGCATTTTCCAGAGCAGTCTCAAGGATAGCCCTGCATAGACCAAGTTACAGTAATCCAACCTGGAGGTGACCATCTCATCGATCACTGTAGCTAAGTCGTGGGGAGAAAGGTAAGGGACCAGTTGCTTGACCTGCCACAGATGGAAAAATGCAGATCTCACAACTGTTGTGACCTGGGCCTCTGTAGAAAGTGAGGCATCCAGTACTACACCCAAGCTCTACCACTGGTGTAGGTATTTGAAGAAGGACTCATTGGGGCAAGGTCTGAGTGACTAGGGGTGCCAGCTCCAAGTTGAGAAATTCATGGAGATTTTGTGGTGGAGTTTGTGGAGGGGAAGAGGCTTCGGGTGAATATAATGCCATAGAGTTCACCCTCCAGAGCAGCCATTGTATCCAGGGGGAAAGATCTCTGTTGTCTGTTCAGCTGTAATTCTGAGAGATCTTAAGATCCCACCTTGAGGTTGGCAACCCTAGGCCTGGCAGCAACCTCTGGATGACTTCATACCACCTGACTTGCATGACTCAAGTAGGCATGGTTGCTTGCTACGGTTCAACAGCAGCCACCCTATGAAAGCCCCTGTGGTATAGTGGTTAGAGCTTCAGAGAAGGGTCTGGGAGACCCAAGTTCGAATCACCTTCTTGCTGTGGAAGTTCACTAGGTGATTCTGGACAAGTCACATACTTTCAGTCTAACCTACTTCACAGGATTGTTGTACAGATAAAACAGGAGGAGAGGAAAATAATGTAAGTTGCTTTGGTCCCCACTGTGGAAAAGTTTGGGTACAAATGAAGTAAAAAAATAATATAGTTGAAGATGGGAAGTAGATAAAAGGTAGGTTGATTAATGGCTGAGAAGAAGAGAATGAGGCAGGGAAGGGGAGAGGATTTGGGGGTTGCCAGAGAGAGGGAAAGAAGAATACTGTGGGGAGGGAGATAGAGTGGAAAGTGAGGTGCCCCCACACAAGTCCTTAAGGAGTCTTTACCATGCACATGGGCTTGGCCAAGTGGCCAGCATCACAAAACTGGGCCACAGTTTTCCTAAGTAGGGGCTGCAGGGTAGGGGAGTTGAGCACATAGAGGGAGATAAAGGTAGGTTGGCTGTTGGGTGGGAAGGGGATAGGATTATCAACTCCAGTTTAGAAAATACCTGGAGATTTTGGGGGATAAAACCTGGGGAGAATGGGGTTTGATGAGGAGAGGGACTCCAGAAGGGTATAATGTAAAAGACTTCACCCTCCAAAGCAGCCATTTCCTCCACAGGAGCTAGGGTCACCAGACTTCAGGTGAGAGCTGGAGATCACTTGGAATTACAACTGCTCTCCAGATGACTGAGATCAATTCCCCTGGTGAAAATGGCTGCTTTGGAGGGAGGACTCTATGGTATTATACCTTGCTGAGGTTGCCACCCTTCCAAACCTTGCTTCCTAAGGCTCTACCCCCAAATCTCCAGGAATTTCCCAACATGGAGCTAGCAACCCTAGCAGGAAAGAAGAGAATCTTGTGGAGGTTTCCAGGAAAGAGAAGGAAGAAGGGGAGGGGAAATGAGATGTCTCCTGAAAGTCCTTATGGTTCCCACTTGTCTATATTATAATAGTGGAGTCAGCCTAATTTGAAGATACTTACATCCAGTGATTGAAGCTGTGAACAAACAAGACAGATCTTTCTACAAATCTGAAAAACGCAGCAGATTTGCAGAAGAATGTGAAACCTAGAAAAATACATTGGGGAGGTTTAAAAACCCCAACAAGATAAAAGGAGCCCCTGCAGCTTTAACAAACAGATTCCCTCAGAGACTGTTGCTACGCAACCACAGAATTCCAGGATGGGTTTCTCTTAAAGGGGGGGTGTTCCAGGGCTGTTTTGGCCTTTGAGGGAGGACTCCATCTCAAAATGTCCAAGAATTTCACAATCTGGAACTGGACACCAGCTTGTATTATAAATAAAACATTATAATAACTCACAAAAAACCAGCTGCTGTAAAATTTAATGTGACTTTTTAATGAATACATTACTCATATTTTGACTCTGTCAGCAGCCTAAGAACAGAAGTACTCAGTTCTTTGCAGTGCAGTCCTAAGCAAAGTTTTGTGTCCATGTGTTAAGTGCTATCTGGTTGCTTCTGATGCATGGTGACCCTATGAATGAATGACCTCCAAAATGATGTATCATTAACCACCTTGCTCAGGTCTTGAAAACTGAGGACCATGGCTTCCTTTATTGAGTCAATCCATCTCATGTTGAGTCTTTCCATTTTCCTGCTGCCTTTAACTTTTCCTAGCATTATTGCCCTTTCCAGTATCTCTTTTGTTCTCATAATATGACCAAAGCATGATAGCCTCAGTTTAGTCATTTAGTGATTTGATCTAGAACCCATTTATTTCTCTTTTTGGTGGTCCACAGTATCTGTCAAACTGCCCTCCAACACTACATTTTCAAATGAATGAACTTTCTTTGTTTGCCCAACATACTATGGCATGTTTTAATTTGATCTTGATAACTAGCAACACATCCCTGAACTTAAGAATCTTTTCTAGCGCCTTCTTGGCTACCCTTCTCCGTCTTCTAAATCCATTTACTTCAATGGACTTAAAAGGGTATAACTCTGTTCAGGATGCACTATTGATTTCTGGGAAAACATAGGTCAGGATTCAGATGTAACTCTGTAACTCCTATACGGTTGCCAAGTCCAGGTTGGAAAATACCTGGGGACTTTGGGGGTGGAGCTAGGAGAAGGTGGAGTTTGGGGAGGGGAGGGGCCTCGGCATGGTACAACACCATAGAGTCCACCCTTCGCAGCAGCCATTTTCTTCAGGGGAGCTGATCTCTGTCAGCTGGGGATCATTTGAAAAAGCAGGAGATCCTCAGGCTCCACCTGGAGGCTGGTAACCCTAAACTCCTATGTTATTTGAAGTGCGCTCCTGTAGTTAGTTATGCTTCTTCAGGGGTAACAGCTTTGGTAACAAACTCATTATAGAGCCCACCCTGTCCTCAGTCACTTATATGTTCTGTGTCTTAGTTGCTGCAGTTCATCCCTAAGACGATTCCCAGGCATCCTGTCATTTTGTGTTGCTTCCTAGCTGACTCTTGCCCTCTGTGGTATCCTCATTCCGCAAGGATTTATTCTTAAGGGCATTTTTTTGCCTGTTGTACAAGCATAGTGTCACGCTCTCCAAATGTTTGTAACCAAAAGAGAATAGGAAAGGAGAGGGGGAAATGAGAATGAATAGAAAAAGGCAGATACAAAAACAAAGGAGGACAAAATAACAGACAACGAAGAAGAAATCTTTGAGAAAATATGAAAAAAGTCAGGAAGCATTAAAAAGGGAGGTACCTTGAAAATAATGATGGAAGGAACACTATCCCCAGTTTAGCAATGAGATTATTTCCTTTCTCTAACCTCTAGTTGGATACTAAGATGCCTTTCGTTGTAATTTTAGTGGTTAAGGTTTGTCCTCCATGACAAAATGTTTGTCCCTGTAAAATACAGTGATGGCTCAGTTTCTGTTTATTGTTACAGTAGACTATGAGTTAATGGAGGCTGTACCTAAAATGGACACTTAAAAAAAGCGATGTTCGTTCCTGTAATAAGGAACTCATAAGGGCATTGGCTAGAATAAGGTCCAGGGCACAAACTTAATAATATGCATACACTTAATTCTCCTTCACTTTTCCTGAAGGCTTTGTGTCTCTTGGCCTGCCTTGAAGTTTTCTGGGCCCAGCTGAGACTTCATCTCCATCTGGGAGTCCTCCTGAATATTGCCTGATGAATTGCACCTTTCAGAAATCTGAATGGGATGTGAGTCTTGGTTGGTTCTCCAGGACAGACAAAGGACATGATTAATACTGGCAAACAGGAACAAAGTCCTGAGAATCCTGGGGATTTAACTATGAAACAACAGAGGCTTATCCTACATGGCACTTGCTGTTACAGTTGAGAGGAGGAGATAGAAGGCTTGGAGAATGCAACTGGGAGGAGAAAAGAACTGGAAGGAAGGGTGTGGCCTGTGCTTTACCAAGTTGGCTGCTGGAAGGAAGGAACTGGAAACTAAGTGTGCTACCAGGGCCAAGTTCTTCTGAAAGGCTGAGCAGGGAGAAGTTACTTCAAGGGCTGAGGAGAACAGTAGCTACTAGAGACAGAGAGTTGACATGCTTAGGTTAATTGAGGAAGCACAATCATCTCATCTTTACTGTAATTATTGTGTACCTCTATACACTATCCCTTTTCACATTACCGTTCTAAACCAGATGTTATTCACTGTTGACTCGATTTTGAGTAAAATGATACAGGGATGGTGGTTCCATAAAGCGAATTTCCTTCCATTAATTAGCTGTCTCTGAAGCACTATGGTAATTTCAAACAGTGCCACTTTCCCCCCACCCGCCCTTTTTGGCTGCAGAATCTTTCTCAGACTTTTTTTGAACATTCTAAGTTGAGCACTATAGCAGCACCTTTTTTTGAACATTCTTAGTGCTATAGTGGCACCAGTGAGATGCACTGACTCAATGGAGTCAAGGCATCTCAGTGGTGCTGCTATAGCACTGAAGTGCTATGTTGATTCAGCGCTATAGTGCTCAACTTAGAATGTTTTTTCAAAAGGTCCACAAAAGATTGCGTGGCAAAAAAGGGCGGGAGGAGAAAGCGGCATTGTAGGAAGCTGTATGGACATTTTAAGCAGCACACCATAGTGAAGGGGTTGAAAATGGGGGAAAAGCAATTTCCCTCAAAAGCAGCTCAACCATGCTTTGCTAACCATACACAAGTGGTTTTGTATGAACAACTAAATAAATTTGGCTAGCAGCCGATTACTAAAATGGGTCTGTCTGTCTGAAGTGACAGAAAAAATCCATTAGCAATCAGTTACTAAAATGGGAGAGAAAGGCAGTTTGAAAAAGGACACTGTTTGAGTTCAGTATAAAACAATAAATTCCTTTGACTGCGTTGTTAGTCCCAGCCTATAACTATATGGTTATGATGATTAAAAGGAAGTAGTATTCATCTTCCCTTTCTGTTTTTTATATTTAATTTATTTGTATAAGCCCTTTTTGGTTTTATCTTATTTGGCACAAACAGTTCTTCCTTTTGTATCTCCCCTGTTTTTGATTATGTGAAGTCCCAGGGCTTCCTAACCAACAGTAAATTTTCTGTTCTTGCAGTTGTGTCACCTGTGATAATTTCCTCTTTCACGTGTATTTGTCTGAAGGGGAAACTTTCAGCTATGCCACTGAAATCAATATTTTATATTCACAATTCCATGCTCACTCGTTTATTATTTATGTCTTTGGCCTCTTTCCGGTCCTAGCGCTCTTCAGTTAAAGGGGTAGCCAAAGGTGAGGCTGGGAGGGCGGGCACAAAAGGGACACATATCACATCTCAGCCTTTACATAAAGGAAGCAGTTACGTGAAACCCTAGCTCTAGTCTTGCAGGCTTCACCACAGTGCATAAATGAGTTTCTGGCAAGATTATCCTATCTATAAACAGAAAACTGAATCCAATTTCAACCTGCAAGCAAATGGTCTTGAGTTCCATAGCTGAAATGTGCATCTTCAGTAGCATAGCTAGAAATGTCCCAACAGCCTAGTGGGAAAGTACCATATGCAAAGGAGAATGACTGGTTTCAGTTCCTGGCCTACAGTTTTAATTGTTCTATGGCCTGTCACAGAGAAAGCCCTGATCTCTGGTCGCAACCTGCTTCATCTCCGAAGGGGGAACAACAAGGAGCTTTGTTGTGGGATGGCTTGCATGAGTCACAGCTGGTGTCTGCCCCTCGTCACTCTGTGGCTAATAGTGGGGTGGTGGTGTTGAAACTGTCACACCCCCATTGCCTACTGTTCAGGTCTGCAGTGATGACATCCTCCTTTCCCAAGGCCTCAGATGGAGAGGGGAGGGGTATACAGCACCCTAAACCTTACTCCTCTCCTGCTTAGGTCCATACATGTTGTTCCTTGGCCAGACCTCCACCTACTCCCTAACTAGGGCTGCATGTCCTGCACAAGCCCCGTGGTTGCCACTTGGCTTACACTGATTCAGGCCCCTCCCTTCCCTTTTAGCAGCAGCCCAGAGAATGTTCAGCCACACCTATGCTGCCACAATTGCCCCCACTACTGCCAGTAGCAAGGTCAGGCCACTGAGAGTCATCTTGGGTATGGCCCCCATGGCTACCTTGTCTCTACAGGAGCACCAGTTGACTTGTCTCTACAGGAGCACCAGTTGACTTGTGGTTGTCTCCTGACAGGCTTATTATATTATCTTAATCAGGGCTTTTTTTGTAGAAAAAGCCCAGCAGAAACTCATTAGCATAATAGGCCACACCCAGAAGCAGAAATGCATTAGCATATTAGGCCACACCCCTGACAGCACAGCTCCCTCCCAGGATCGGCTTCTCCAGGTGCCCCACCCCGGGGCTGGCGGGCCTCATGAGGAACCTGAGGAGGGGAAGCAGTTTAAACTGCCTTCCCTCCCTGGATCAGCTTGGCTTCCCCAGGCACCTCGCAGCTTGCGAGGCACCTGGGGAACCCGAGGTGGGGGAGGCTATAGGCGTGGCCAACTCAGAAGCCAGCCGGAACTCCATTCCTGTGCATTCCTGCCCCAAAATAGCACTGATTTTAATTAACAGGCAGGTTTGCAAGGGAGAACACAGTTCTTCAGATGTACTTTAGAAGGCCCATGTTGTCTTCTACCTCATGATCATACTAAATACTGTTTCAGGGGAGGAGCAACTTTAGAACTCTGAGCAGCGTAGCCTCCCAGTAAGTGATAAAACAAATACATCATGGCCTATACCTAAGATAGTCTTCAAGCTGCATGAGGACTGGTAGCTTTGCAAATCTGCTTGAGAAAAGAGTTTGCAAAGACTTGTGTAAATTCATCTACCAATTTTTATAATTTAATCTTTATGCAGATTTAGCTGCAAAGTTGGGGGTTCACTTGGGTTTGGCAAACACTAAAGCATAGTTGTTGTTTTCTCTCTTTGCTTCTCCACATGAGGGTCAGCCCTTGGTTTTTAGATACACTGATATTGTCTAAGTCAGGGGTGGAAATCTGCACACTGGTATAAACATCTGATAGTACACATTTTAATATGTATATGCTCTAGGCCCTACCTCTGTGAGTGTCCAGAGCAAGACCTTTTCCATCTGGTACAACAATTCTGGAATTCCCTCCACTGAGAGCCATGCTATGCATCATCTGTACTTAGAGAGGCTTTGGGTGTTACAGTTTCTGTGGAAAGAGCGGTATGCATTGCTTCCTGCTCCAGCCTTGAAATATCTTAAAGGAGATGCATGTACTCCTGATTTGAAAGGGACTCATGTCTAGGGTTGCCAACTCTGAGATGGGAAATTCCTGGAGATTTTGGAGTGGAGCCTGGGAGTGGGGTTTGGGGAGTTTGCCTGATTGGCAAGGCAGAGAGCTTGAAGGACACTGTGCTTCCTACCTTCAGTGATGTTCAGCTGACCCTTGCTGACTCAGTCAAAAGCCCTGGGTTATATTGGATCCAACATCATTGCTGGAGAAGCAAGTTAATGCAGTTGCAAAAAAATGCTTTCAACCAACTTACTTTAGCCCAAATTATAGCTCTCTACCATGACTCAGCCAGTCTGGCTACCAGAATTCATGGCATGGTAACATTGAGACTAGACTCCTGTAATGCACTTTACAAAGGTCTCCCCTCAAACTGAGCTCAGAGACTCAAGATAGTGTAGAATGCTGCAGCTTGGTTATTATCAGGAACTAGGCAGAGTATGCATATTAGCCTCATTTTGTACTCACTCCATTGTCTGTCCAATAGAATGTTTTAATAAAGGCAAAGAAAGTAGACTATAGTACTGTGTATAGAACATACTATCGACCGTTTTAATACTTATGCTTTGTTTCAGCCTTGATCAAGATTTTTACTTGGTTTTAATTTACACATCCCAATCTTGTTGCATTGCTTATTACATGTCCCATCCTATTGGCTTGAACTGTGTAATCTGCCTTGAATCTCAGTGATAAAGGAGGACTATAAATAACATAAATAAGTTGCAAAATGTTGCTTGGTAGAAAGAGAGGAATTTGTCTTTCTGAGTAATTCTCTGAAACCTTCAGCTGCTGGCTTGTGATACAAATTATACCTGGTTCACTTACTGAAAATATAAAACAATGTCTGGCCAGTCAGCACTGTGCACAGTTCTGCTCCACAAAAGGTGACAGGTGACCTAATGATTGACATAAAAGCTAGCCAGCCACCATTGGGCTTTTGTTGCAACTGGAGAAACAGGTTCTCACCTTGAAAGAGAAGGTGTCTTAGCATGGGTAACTCCCACCAATCAGTTAGGCAGCCAGATCTTCATTCCAAATTTCCTATCTGTAATGGTGTGGGTTACCCTGCTGCTTAGTTCCTGCCTAGAAGACAAATGCAGTCTTATAGAGGAGTTCTGCTAAAAGCCCCTCTTCATCTACTATCTATATATGGCTGCAGTCATACAAGAAGCTTAGTGCGGTCTGGGTGTGCTGCAGCTTGCACCAGTTTAAGTTGTAGTGGGAAAGTTTGACCAGACAGCACACCCTGAAGTGGCTTCCCCATCTGCTCATCCTGTGGTCAGTTATCCACATTACTGCTGCACCTCAATTATGCAGCATGATATCTGGTTGGTTTTTTTAAGAATATATGGAATCGCATGGGTTAATGCACATATTGCTAATGACTAAAAAGAAGGCAGAAATGGATCTGACTGTTCACATGTCCCAGCCGGCTTCAGTTCATAATGGGAAGTTTAGACATCCAGAAATACAGATTGAAAGCGCCGACATCCATAAAGACCGGACTTTCTCCAGTGCCTGATTACTCTGCTTAGAAAACAGGTCAGAACTGGGTGGTGACGACTGGGGCACAGAAGGCAGATGTTGCTGTCTGATTGTGCCCTTTAAATCCTCAAGGGTACCACAAGGATATCACCAAAAACTGCCAATATGAACACAGCCTACTATCAGCCATGTGTGGCTGCCTTATGGGGGTAGATAAATCTGTGGGTTGAGGCCACACAGAGGTTAAGGAGATTTTTCTTCACACTTGGGGGACTCCCCAGGTGTGCAGAAAATTCTGAAATAAAAAAATTAAAAGGGTGAGTTGAACCCCCCCCCCAAATACATTTGTGTGCTGAGACAACCTTTCCAAGGGACACTTCATAAGCAGATTCTGGTGTAGATCGCTACAGTTGCCAGCTGATTGACCAAGTCAGGAGTTAATTTGTTGGGCCAACACATTGCAAGGATCTCAGGTCCTTGACCAGATGCAGAACATCAGCCTACTGAGGTCAGGCTTCTGCCTGATTCTCTACTTTTTCCCTGGAAGAACAGTTCCATTAGCTTGTTAGAACAGGCAATATTATGGGTAAGGCACTCACAAGTAAAACAAGGAGGCACCAAGTTGTCATCACTCCAAGAATGATCTTTTGATTCTGACTTGGCCTGAAAAAAATCCTGCTGTCCTTATGCACAAACATACCCGTGGCCAATTAAACCCACAGATAGCTGGATGAGCACACAACCCATAGTTCATAATGAGAAATGCTCAAGTCAGAGATTCTTGAGTAAGTATCCAGGAGGCTCAGCTCTTCCTGGTGGTTCTATTGCATCCAGTCTCAATCTGCCTGATGGGATGGTTGCTTTTCTCATCTTATACACCAGCAGGAATACAGACTAATGAACTCACATGTGGAGGCCCAAGGGATTTATATACTGTGTGCCTCTCTGCCTGTTCCTCTCATTCTGAATCTGATGAGGAAACTTGGGCCTGAGGAAGCTCCCCGGATCTGCAGGTCCACCTCAGCTGTGGCCTGGCTGAGATGTCAGCAGCGGATCATGAAAGATCCCAGTATCTCTGCGTATGCTGGTGCAAACCATGTGCCTCCCAACTTCAGCCTAGCTATACCTTATGTATGGGAAGTTGAGTGGCATCAATTCCTTAACTCAGGATACTCCACTCTTATACACCACTATGCTGTCCTGTAGGACTAACTTCTCCTTTATGATTCTGATGTCTTCTCTCAGACCTCTGCTTTGTAGTATGGGAGGATAGCCTTTGTAAGAACATAAGAGAAGTCATGTTGGATCAGGCCAGCAGCCCATCCAATCCAACACTCTGTGTCACACAGTGGCCAAAACCCATCAGGAGGTCCACCAGTGGGGCCAGAACCCTTTGGTTCTTTATTTCCTATATACTCCCAAGCAATGTTCCCTCTAAGCTGAGTTAATGTGAGCCAGCTCACAGTTTTCTAGCCTCCGGCTCACACAGTTCTGTCTCAGCTCAGGAAGGATGGCTCCAGAGCAAACTGATTTATGCAGCAGCCAAATCACTCGCTCACAACTTTAATGCCAGGAGCTCACAAAGTAGAATTTTTTGCTCACAAGACTGCAGCTTAGAGGGAGCATTGCTCCCAAGTGCTCTGCTTCCTGCAGGAGGAATCTGATTTAAGCCTATCAGCTGGTGCCCTGTGCAGACAGATGGTGAGTTGGTTGCCCATCTGCATTCCACAAACAAGGTTCCAGATAACCATTCATTTCCCATTCTCAGGATGCTCAATTATTCCTTTTTATTTGTAGGAACTACTCTGCCAGTGGTGACTTGATATATCAGTGGAGATAACTCATGCCCAGATTTATTTTACTATGCTTATTCACAACATGACTTGTATAGTCTAGGCTAGCCTGATCTTTCCAACTCTCGGAAGCTAAGCAGGGTTGGCACTGGTAAGTATTTGGATGGAAGTCCACCAAGGAAGTCCAGGGTTGCTACATGGAGGCAGCAATAGCAAACCATCTCTGAATGTCTCTTGCCTTGAAAACCCTATGGGGGTCACCATAAGTTGACTAACTTGACAAAAAAATTGTGACATAGGTCTGATCTATGGCCCAGATTTGTGCATTTATTTGTTCAGGAGATACATTAATAGGACTGTTAGACACCAATCCATTCATTGCTCCTAATTAGGAGGGCAGATGCCTCATCTATGTGCACTTTTAAGAGAAATGGAGGCTAAATGGAGGCTATCTGAATAGTTTTTAAGCACACAGAAGAATACAGTTTATTATTTTTACAACATGAGTCCACTGCATTCTGTTTAATTTTTGACACATGCAAGAATAGAAAGAAGATGGCTTGACATGTGGTGGATCCATTGCAAAACTTCCACTTCCACAAGCTGAAACACAAGAAAGAGACTGTGATAGCTGCTTGCACTAATCCAAATTTATTGCATCCTATTTGCATTTCCACTTGCACAAGTGCCTAATTTCTGGCACTGTAATATAGGAAGGAAAGTGCTAGGTGTTACACAAAATTCTGAACAAGTGGTACTGCGCCAAGTCAAATTATGGGTGCGATCACACGGGCATTTAAACCCGGGTTCTCCCACGCTGCTCTTTCAAGCGCGATAGGTACTTGTTTTTCCTGGTGGTTGGAAAAGCGGGCTCGAGTGCGGGGGGGGGGGGGTGTGTGGCTTCGAGACGGGAGACAGATGCGGCCCGTCTAGTCAGCCCCTTTAATTGCGATGGGGAACAGCCGCGAGGCCCGCAATAAACGTCCATGTGATCGCACCCTATGTTTCCACTTGTGTATCATTGGCTCCAAGCCATAGTCTGGATTTTCCTGTGTAGAAATAATTTATGTGCCAGAAAGTGAATGAAAGATGCATGTAGTTTGGCCCATATCTTTTTCAAGGTTAGCAGTTTGTGATTAGTCACAGCATATGTGCATCCAGCACAAAGGTTGAGATCCAGGCAGCTTTTTCATTTAGTTTCTCCCAGTTTTCCTTCTTACTACAGCTCCTGTCCCACATGACTTTTGACCATGCAGGTCCCATAACCCCAAATATAGCCTTTTTGGGTAGTCAAATAGAACCCCTCCTCATTTTTTCAAAAGTTGGTTAGATCCCACTCAAAGACATAGGGTGCTTTCATGTAGCTTCATACATTTTCTCATACAAGAAAGTCTGTGAAAGCTGTAAAATTTATTCAATTCAATAAAAAGCTATACAATTAAATATTTTTCTGTGATGGAAAATTGTTATGCCTGTAGAAGCTGCTTTTTGCTTCCCCACCCCCTGGGCTGTGCTTTACTGCGTCACTTCAAGTGTACAGAAGGGTAGATGGAGTTTGCAGGTGTATCTCATTTTAAGAATTATCTCGTATTTAAATGGTTGCCTTTTATTCCGAGAAGTTATTTTTAATTCTGTTCAAAGGCTCTTTCACAAATCTGCAGTTCCTCCCTTTTCATCAGTCTGTTTGCTGATGTTAATGTTAGTGGTTTTTTTATATGTTGTTTCATTAAATAGGAGCCTCTGAATGGAATTGAGTAGAAATGTCTTCTGGGGAGTATTTCTTTGAACATTTTCCTTTTCCAGTGTCTTTTGTATGGAAGAGAGTAGTACCGGGGTGTAGATAGGTGGATAAATAAATGGTTTATATAGAACTGTATGAATTTTTTTACAGTCTTTATTTTATAATCCTGTAATGCTGGTTACTAGTATCCCCATGTAGCAGATGGAAAATTAATACTAAGAAATATTAACTAGTCCAAGGCTGTGTATTTCTGAATTCCTGTTGCTGAGCATATTTGTTCCCTTCTTGCTCTGGGTTTTTTACACTTGTTCCCTTTCACTTGCAGCAGTTACCTCTCTTTTCCTACCATTCCAGTTTACCACTATTGTTTCTCTCTGGCTATAGTCAGTGTTTTGCCAATCGCAAAACTATTCAGAAGATTCTGCAGTTGCCCACATGAAAATAGCTTTTGTCCTTGTCGTCATCAATCTTCAGAAACTGTCCACACCAATTTTTTCTTCTCTTGTAGGCTTTGTGTGGAGTTGAGGGCATATTTGCTTACTCCCTATTAGTGTCCTTCCCCAGTCATTCCAGAGATTATCGTTCCCTTAATCTTCGGTCAAATAATGACAGAGATGGCACCCTGACAGTTGCCAAATACATATCTGTAGCCCTAAAGCTTCAAGATAGTTATTTAAACCCAGGCCTGATTGTTACTCTGGAACCCCCGCCTTCTATTTTACTTGAGAGTGGTTTATAATTTTATGTCTGTTAGTAATCTTTTTTAGGTAGTGTAATTTTGAAGACTACAGTGATGTTTGGCTTTTGAGGGTTGATTTTGTATTTGATCTTAAATCATGTGTTTTATTTATTTATTTATTTTCATTTTCTACAGTCTACATGCTTATGGGCTGTATAGATGTACCTATGCATAAGGATTGTGCATTCCTAATTTAGAACAAGAACATAAGAAGAGCCCCACTGGATTATACCCGTCGTCCATCTAGTCCAGAGTACTGTTTCACGCAGTGGCCAACCAGTTACTCTGGAGGGCCAAAAAACAGCCTGGGGACAATGACTTTCTCTGATATCCAGAAGGTGGAGCGTCCCTTTAGTCACCATGGCTAGTATAAAGTACTGGGTCCAGAGATGCATTGAATAATAACAGTTCATAATTTATTAGAGAAGTCAGAACAAGACTAGTGAAGTCAGACTGGGGGATCCACTTATATTCCTGTTCCAAACCACACCCTTGCCAAACCACACTCCCGTGATAGGTTTATTTACAGTGGTAACCTTTCCATAGGTTCCCTTCAGGATCCAGCTCCCTCTATTGGTCCTTGCCAGGATCCTCTCAGTCTATTGTTCTCTCGTGCGAAGCTCCTTTGCACGGCCACGTGTATGTTTTGACCGCATGGTCGACTTTCCAGTCAGAACACTACAGCTAGAAGCCACTGACAGACCTATCTTCCATAAGTCTGTCAAATCCCCTTTTAAAGCCCTCCAAGCATTTAGCTATAGTAGGCTGGCATTTTTTCATCTGTGCCAGGCTCGGCAGTTGGCCCCTTTCCTGTTGCCCCCCACCCCAACCTAGCCATGGTAATCCATGCAACGGTCACTTCCAGGCTAGACTACTGCAACTCTCTGTCCATTCTGTCTACCCTGGGAATAATTTTATATACCTCTGTCATGATGTCCTCCCTTAATCTGGAGTACATCTAAGTTTTCCAGATCCATGTATCATTCTACTTACAAGACCTTCATTAATGGGGACTCAGTTCTGTCCAGCTCTAGACAGTCTGGTGTTCCAGTCTCATCAGTAAAAGGAGAAGAAAGATGTGCCGTGATTATATTAATGGGCCAAAGAGCATCCCCAGACTACAAACCTGTTGCTTCAAGGGGAATGCAGCCCCGTTCAGAAGGGGTGACACCTTAAGTCCTGGGTCAGACCTTCCAGTCAGTAGTAACACTTTCATCTTATCAGGATTAAACTTCAGTTTATCAGCCTACATCCACTCCAAACTTTCTCAAGGCACTTGTTCGCAATCTCCACCGCCTCCCTGGGATCTGCAGGTTGCTCAAGATGGAGCTGAGTGTCATCTGCATATTGGTGGCAGCTCAGCCCATATCTCCAGATCGTTTCTCCCAGCAGCTGTACATAGATGTTGAAAAGCATGGGGGACAAGATGAAGCTTTGGGGAACCCCATAGGCCAAAGGACAGAGCATCAGTCTCCCAGCACCATAGTCTGAAACTGACCATCAAGAAAGGATCAGAATTGCTACAGAACAGTGCCTCCCAGTCCCGAAAGGCGATCCAGAAGGATACCATGATCGATGGTATCAGAAGCCACCAAAAGGTCGAGGAGAATTAACAGGGTTGCACTCCCTGTCCATGTCCCTTACATTGTTTAAAATTAAGATTAAAAAAAACCCCCAAAGGCAGCTACTGGTACACTAACTTTAGCGTACCTAAAGGAGTGTGCATGATATACCAGGGATATGATTGTCCACTCCTCTAATTCAGCAGAATTTAACTTGCTTCCATAGAGGCCAGTGGGGTACCTCAGTTTTTCTCTACTCTCTGAATCATCACTTATATTTCTTGTTCATTCTTTATCACTATTCCCCCTCACCCACTATTTGGATTATATTATATATATTAGTAGTTTCCCCCCACACATACACACAATTTACAAACGAGGAAGGCATACATATACTCTCACAGTTCCTACCAATAATGCCAGGAAATGCCATCCATTAATGCCATTAATTCTATGAAATAACTAATCTTTAGAAATGGCAAAGTTTCCACTCTGTATTTCTGGAGAGGGGTGTTGTAAAACATGACTATGGATTATGGGGATGTAGAATATCAAACTATAATATAGATTATGCACAACAGAACATAGCTAAATAGAAAATACATTAAAATATTTTTTTGTTTAATCTGTACCGACTGCAGAAAATTATAAATTTAGACCATTCACTTCAGTATATCAAGATAAGTACCTAATTCCAAAATACTGATGATGATTTTATAAAACTTATTCTTGGTGGCCTCTAATTTTCTTCTGCTGCCCCTCCCCACCCCCAGCTTCCCCTTTCCAGGTTGTCCCTTGCTTTGTGGCTGTTAGAAATCATCAAGGAACAAGCAAACTTCAGAACGTCTTTCATAAGCTGAGATGCCATTCAGAACAGGACTAGAATTAACTGAGTTGCAGAACATGACGGTCCCAGAGGATGACAACATCAGCAACGATTCCAATGATTTCACAGAAGTAGAAAACGGCCAGATGAATAGGTGAGTACTTTTCCATTGCTCCGATTTTACCATGTGAAAAGACACTGGTTTAAAAACAGCATTTCCGACTTGAAACATGACTGATGAATTATTCATGTCTGAGTCATGCCCCATTTGAAGATGTAAGTTGGATTTCATACTTGTCCTGTATTGGGCATCAGCAGTTATGGTGCAAGATGCGTAGACGACTAATTTAAAAGGCAATATGCTCAATACAAATGTACAAACATACTGTGTAACCAAAAAGTCAGCATTTAAAAACGACTGGTCATTCAAAACACTAAATCAAATCAAATAATTACGTACATTAGACATCTGGAAAATATTTGGATCACAGAAAATTTCCACTGATGTAAGAGGAGAGATTTGTGCCAATTCCCCCATTCCTTGGCTGACTCCACTGTTGTGCTGTTTCTGGAGGTCCTTATCCCCCCAGGACCATCATTTATGAGGACAAAGTTTGAGTCCAGTGGCACCTTTAAGACCAAGAAAATTTTATTCAAGGTATAAGCTTTTGTGTGCAAGCACACTTCTTCATTTCGGGCTGCAGCAGGAGAGGAAAGCTGGAGATGCCCTGAAGTTCCTTCCTTCAGTGGAGATTTTGACTAGGATCCAACCTGTGATGTAAACTTTGATGCCTGAGACATCTGAGGATGGTCTTGGGCAACCCAGACATTTATAGCTATCTAGCCCCAGAGGGCTGGTGTGTTTAAGTGCACTGCAATTACAAGAATACTGACAGTGTGTTGGAAATCATAAATCCATCCAGCTGGTGAGGCCGCAATCTTTCAGCAGAAGGCTGTTTGGAAGAGACTTTTATATCTGGGGAAGGCCCTTTGGTCAAAGGTAAGGGCCTCGTGTGTTGCTCCTGTGTTGCTCGTGTGTTGCTCCTGAACTACAAAAGATCCAAAATTGTTCTGCTAATATCTTTTTCATAGGGCTTAACTAGAAGTAACACCAGGAGATTCGTGAATGTATGCAGATAGCCATAGTACTTCAAAATAAAGCACAAGATGAGGGGACTAACCTATTTTTCACTTTTTCCATTTTTACAATCTCAGTTCCACCCCAGCTGACTTTTTGACCAATGGGAGAAACTATATAGGACCTGTAGGTTTCTTTTGTAAGGTAAATAGCAGGGGAAGGGGTAAACTGAGACTAAGAAAACAGTGTGGGGAAAAGGTCAAACCCCTTTCCCACACATGCCAAATTTTCAGTCTGTGGGAGCTCCACAGATGCTCCATTCACAGATATCCTGTTGTCCTATCAAAAGTCTTTCAGTTCTATATGAAGAATGTAGCCAGAATTCATGTTGCACAGAATTTGAAATCATATGTATTTTTCATTCCCCACTTTTTCTCCCCAGTGAGGAACTGAAGAAACTTAACACCTTTTTCCCCTCCTCCACCTTATCCTCACAACAACAACCTGGTGAGGTCAGTTAGACTGAGCGATTGGTAGACTGGGGATTCAAACCTGGGTCACCCAGATCCTCAGACCACTAGGCCACACCCACTGTACCTCATGAAGCCAGTTATGTGGCATTTTAACACCTTTGGTATGCAACAGATTCATTAAACCCAATTCATGCTACAACAAGGCCAACTCCATTCCCTAGCTTACACCAAGCTCTGCATCCTCATTTGGAGATCACCTCCTGTTCTGCAGCAGCAGCACATTAGAACCTCTGCATTCCTGAAGAACATACAATACAGCCAGCCTAGGATGGTGCCTCTTCAGAATAGGAACATATGTCTAAGTAAGACCATTGGACTGTATAGGTTAAGGCTGTCTTGCTCTGACAAGCAGTAATAGGTATTTCACAGCTCAGTGGTTGAACTTGGGACCTTCTGCATATGCTGTAAGTCTGTCATGGTCCTTTCCCTGTTTTATTGGAGTGGGCTTGTTTGTTTGAATGTTCCACCATGGCAAAAATTCTCTGCCTATAAAAACTTAGAACATCAGCAAGAAGGAATAAAGCCTTGTCTTTTCCTTAATAAGTTAGTTTTCTGCCCATAACCAGGTTATTTTTTTTAAAAAACCAGAGAGAGGGGCATTCAGCATCCATTCCTCCACCTGCAGGCTGGAGTGGTCCCAGGAGGTGTCATGCTATTTATTGCATTGGAAGCAAGCAAACTAAAAGCTAAATAGGTCAAATCTTTATTTGGTTCGTTTTGAGTCAGAATAAAAAGCTCTCTTTTCAATACAGTTTTCTCTCTGTGTACGCTTGTGGTGTTCATGACTTTAATAATCACGATGTATAATCTTTGTGTTTTAATTGCTAGAGTAAGCTGGTTACTGTAACCTCAGACAGAAAGTGTGCAGCTAACATCAACTATGTTAATAGCTTCTGTTTCTTTTAGTAGGGGGATTGTAGGCTTGGAACTGATGTATCTCATGCTATAATATGTCTTAGTTTTAGCAGCCTGAAGAATTCACTATTTTTAAAAGTCTGCATTGGATCTCATGACTCATTTCAGCTAAATTGTATCCAATGACTTCTTTCTGCAAAAGCCCTGTGAAGACAACCCATCTCTGCACTGACTCAGAGTGTGGGGAGGGAGCGCAGGTACACCTCCCTATGATTGCCCAGTCATCTGCCCATTGTGGATGCGTGGAGGAAGTGCCTCTGCATACCTCCCCTTCCTGTGACTAGCAGCAGTGCTTTCCTAATGTTGCTGAACATGGGGAGGGGGCGTCATGCGGGCCCTTCCTTTGTGCATTTGCACCATGCAGAGAGTCGCACAGAGTTGGGGGTGGGGCCAGCCCACTTGTGCCTACTTTTCCTTCCCATGTGGTGAGTCAACACAGTGAATGGTTGTGTTTACTATGGTGTTTGAACCACTCAGTCTTAAGATGTGTCTGCCATTGGTCTCAGTGAAAAAGTGTTTTCGCCTCCTAAAATAAAGAAGGCTTCGAAGTGGTTTGTTTTGTTTCCCCTCACTCTTTACTAGAACCTGGGGTTACCCAAAGAAACCTTGCCAAATCATTTAGATAGTCACATTCAGAAATTACTCTGGGAAGCCCTTCCTTGTATAACTACATTGCGGGAACTGGGTCCTTACAGCGGTATATTTGTGAGCTGATCCCATATATCTTATTTCAGACAATAGTTTGGCTATTTTTCTGTAGTCTTTTCTTGGGTGCCATCTCCTGCCACATCTGCATTATTTACATAAATTCATTCTGCCTCCTTCTTCTGTATTGAAACAACAAGCACCAATATAGAACAAGTGTAAAACTAAACTAAATAATTACAGGTAAAAAAATATCATAAATGCTTTTTCTTGTGGAAATAAAAATCCTGCTGTGGTATTTCTTTTCAGCAAGTTCATTTCTGATCGCGAAAGCAGAAGAAGCTTAACCAACAGCCATTTGGAGAAGAAGAAATGTGATGAATACGTAGGTTCTCCTCCTTTTGCTTATTTATTTATGACCTGTTTTTTTCCCATTGGGGACCCAAAGTAGCTTTAAAAATACAGTCCAAATAGATACAAACAGCACAGTACAGCATGGATTTGCGGGTATGGTGCATTAACTGCCACTGGTGATTGACCAAGCATCCTTTAACCCTTGCTTAAGGCTCACACCTTTGGCCATGCCCCAGCTTTAATACTTGCAACAGGAAGGGAAACAAGTTCACCCCAGATCTTATGCAGCTGGCAGCTGTGTGCTCAAGATGCCTTTCTCTTCCTTCTCTTATAGACATTTTCCGTAAATCTAGTTTTCATTTGCAAGGTGCTCTAGGGTCTTCTTCACAGGCAGGAAATGTGGCATTCACTTCAATTTGAAGGACAGCTTATTACTACTTTGAAGGACAGCTTATTATTCATTGAAGTGAGGGTGCAGTCACACACGTGAAATAAAGCGGGGAGGAAGAGAGGCTATTTCCTCTGGTAGAAGTTGACCCGCAGTTGCGCAATCACACAGTCTTTTGAAGCTGCGGGCACAGCCCGCCACTGCGTGATCAGATGCAACCACAGGTGAGTTGGGTTGGGGTTTTTTTGCCGTTTGTCTCTGGTGTGCTTAAACGAGGGATCAATGATTTGCACCTCAGCCCTGAGGGTTCCCTGTGGAGTGTGCAATGATGCGCATATGGAGAAGGGAAAAAAACAGTGGCATGGAGTTGGGATGGCCTGATCAGACCATCCTGATGCCATGAGAGCATGCTGGAGCAATCAGACATGGGAAAATCCATCTGTGGCCCAAGGCAACCCGTTTGCTACTGGACTTTCCAAGGTGTCTTTTAAATCTGCTTGTGTGGTGGAGCAAAATGGATTGGCGATGGCTGTGGGGCACTTCCCAGACGTTGTTGTCTGATTGCGTTCCTTTAGTCTGCCTGGCATGCGGACCTATGTCAGGGCTAATTGTGCATGTGATCGCAACCTGAATTTGTTTATTTTATGTTGACTGGTTTGTTTGCACCATTTCTACCACTGCTTTTTATCACCACAAAATAAAACCATATCAGAATTAAAATGACATCAGAGAACAAAAAGCAGGGAAAATGACCACCCACACATCCATAGAATATTTAAGTTACATTGTCCAAGGCCCAGCGGAATAAAAAATATGTCTTCACCTGTCTTGGAAATGAGGCAAATGCAGAGTACCAATGAGCCTCCTGGGGGAGATGTACAACTTTAGGGCAACCACTAAAAAGACCATGCTGCTATCAGTGGTAATCCTATATCTGCCTGAGATGGTACCTTGGGCAGAATGTCAGTGTCAGATATTCAAGAGTGGGAGGATCCATAACTTTAAACAAAGAAGCTCCTATTCATAAAAGAGTTCCATGTGTGTACAGAGCTTTGAACTGTGTAGTGGATGCACAGATTAATGCTGTAAGAAGTTGAATGCCTGACCAATTAGTTCAAGAAGAAAGGCTGAAATTCACCTGGAGGGCAGCAGCAGATCCCTTAGTGTGGTGGTGGTAGTGTTTTTTTTTCATTACCTGCCTGATGCATACATACCAGTACACCTGCAAGTGGTCCCTGTGCAGGTCTTTTAAAGAATATTAACAAGTATCTGGAGCTTGCCCATAGGGAAATAAATCTTAAGTTCTTATTTCTCTAACTGCATTCATGTCCATATTTCTGCCCTCTTATCTGAACTCCTGGAGGCAAATAATAAAATATCAGACTTGCAATACAACTTGGGAATTGAGCATGTGAATGGAAAATAAGCATGGAATGCTTCTCAAGATAAGCATCAGATATAAAACCTGTGATTGAAAATAATATGTTGTGAACTTATACAAAGGATGTGTTTTGTTCAATCTTTACAGATTCCAGGCACAACTTCATTGGGAATGTCTGTCTTCAATCTCAGCAATGCCATCATGGGCAGTGGGATATTAGGACTTGCCTTTGCATTGGCCAACACAGGAATTGTGCTCTTTTTGTAAGTAGTATGTGTGGATGGTGTCTCTTTCACTTTGACAAAAACCCTGTTGACAAGTTACAGTGAATGCATGTACAATCTCTGTGTGGTGTACACTGGATTTTCCTTTATTTTAATGGTGTTTCAATTGATTTTAATGTGTATGTGTACATTGGCTCCTAGTCAAGCTTTGTAAGCCATTCTGAGCCTGCATGTGGGGAGAGTGGCATATAAGACTGATAAATAAATAAATAAATAAATGTGTGCATGTACAGTAGAGCATGTACATTTAATGCATGTACAGTAGAGCATGTGATTTACACCTCCTATTTCATTTGTAAAGTGAACACACTTTGGCTCTTTCTTACAAAAAGATGCAGAGTGTATGTGCATTCATTGTAACTTGTCAACAGTGCAGTAAAAATTATTCATTTGGAGCTGAGGCAGATGTTTAGACTCTATGGCTATTTTGTTTTAATAAATGTAGTAGGTTATATATATATGCAACTTAAGAGGTAATTGTTAATGTTCAGTATACTTGTTCAGACAGCCAAACGTTGATGTCTGGACTACTTTTTTTTTGGCTGTATTTTTACGTAGTAGGTTCCATAGGACTTCTACAGTTTGATCCTCTGAATCATTAGGCAGAGGAAAGAATCTGAAGCAAGGAGGCATTTTTCCTGCTTTGGTGCATCTTCCTATATTTTGGTTGCATCAAGCACAGTAAGGTATCATTGGAAACATCTGTGTGGACACACCTTAATTCTAGAATTTTCAACCTTTATCTTTCAGATGTTGAATAATGAATAATGAATATAATTGTGGTGGAAGGGGCCTGTTTTGGCCTGCAGGCCCTGTTCCACCCTGCCCTCCAAGGTTTTCCCAACACCTGGAGAGGGTTTTCTTCTCTCTCTCTGGTAACCCGCTGCCACCACCTGACCTTTGTAGGAATTGCCCACCAAGAGGGTCAGGACTCCCAACTAAGGCCTTGCCTCTGTGTTTCCCACTGCCCAGCACCTGGTCACCATGGGGACCGTTTCTTGCCTTGTGTACCCCTGGAGGAATACCAACTTGCCAACTGACTGCTTTCCCCCTGGCGCCCCTTTTAAAATAGTGTGTTTAAGATGGTGGAGGTCTATGGGGTACAGAGAACCACTACCAGCATCAGAAGTTATAAAGTATTTATTTAAAAGGAAATGTTCACAGGCATACTTTTAGCACAGCAACAGACTGAGCAAAGGAAATGGGTAAAACGCAGCACCAGACTGAGCAAAGGAAATGGGTAAAACGCAGTTCCTCTGTCCCTCTCTCCATACATGCCCAATCAGATGTTAAAATATAGGACAGGCTCCTTAGCTTAGGAAGTTCCAGATCTTTACAGAGTAACCATTACCTTGAAGCTTCCTTCAGCTGTCCAGACCATCACATGGCTAATGGCTACCTCCTCTAGATCTCACTTAAGAGTTCTGTCTGCCTCAATGGAACAAGCACACACACAAAAAACCTTCCTCCTTGCTTCCAGGAGTTTTATCTTCTCTCCCCTCCCACTGACCTGGTCAGGCCAGGTCAAAGAAGCTTTTCCTGAAGTCTACAGAAGTTTCTTCCTGAAGTCTTTCTAGTCTTAATTCCTCCAAATCTCTGTTCCCTGCTAGGATGGGGAGCTTGACCATCCCATTGTCTAGACCTATTAGAATTTGTATGAAAGTGGGCTGAGATAAGTCTGAAAAGCAATGGAACTGACTTCCTCCCTTCCTGCCTGTTCTCTGTCCAGAGAGGGAGAAAAACTTTTAAAACTCAGAGTGAAGGTTTTGCTCATTTCAAACCTCCAAAGAAAAAAATGCATTTATTCACAATAATTATAATCATAATCATAAGGAAAGGGACTAGCACGCATGTCTGTTGAAATAGTGGTTAGAAACATCCTATTAAATGGCACAGTTCTGATAGAATCCCGTGGCCATCTCCTCTTAGAAAATGAGATTCATGTGATAATACATTAAAGCACTCCATTTAATAATAGGGCGCTTCAGAGAGTGAAATCCGTAAAGTGGATCATCTAATTCTGAGCTAGTAGTTGTTTCAGGCTTGTGAATCTTAAGAAAAATAGGAGCTGTCTACTTTTATCTTACTTCTAAGAAAGTATCCTTAGGACAGAAGCCTTCATAGTTTACAACACTGACATGTGGAGTTGTATCCTACTATATGTGGGATCCGTTATTTAACCATAGTGTTTGATGGGACGTTTATAAAAACATATGGGTGATATAAATCTTTTGAAGATTCTGTAGAATGTTGTGCATGAAAAATGGTAGCTTCCCAGTGTCAGAAGGTTCCAAAGTAAGGGGTTCTCAGATTTTTGTAAGGGGATTTTGTCTTTGTGCAGGACCTACTAGTCAGTATTCCAGTTTGACCAGTAAATTGTACGTCTGTTAGCTTTACAGTGAATGCTGTACTGTCCTCAGCACCCATTACTGGCATTTTGGTTGCCAACCCATAAGAGTGTCAGAGGAGATGGTATATCCCAACTTATTGTTTAAGAATCCCTTTCTGAACTGAAGTATGTTGGTTCTTCATCAGTGGTCCTCCATAAGCAACAGAAGGTTGAATTGCATGAAGACAAATTTATTATTAAATGTATTTAAAGCACTGGCTGTTTCAGTCGTTTAGAAGTGCCATAAAGTGAAAAAGAACATGGCAGTGACTTCACAGTCTTTTAACAAAAACCCTCTGTGAGGCACAATTTTTAGCCTCCCAGAAAAGGAGGTCTCTTGTAAACCAGACACATTTTATAGATTAAAAATGGACCAGTGCCACACAAACACACTAAAAAAATGCATAAAAATAGCTGAAACCCGAGAAAGAGATATTTCATATTTTTTAATGGATGTGATTTTTCAAGCTGTTTACATTCCACATAATATTAATGTGATCATACAGGGAGAAAGAGGGGCTCTGCAATCTGCTGCACATTTATTTATGAAGTTTAGTCCAATTGAACTTGGTGGAACCCACTGCTCAGTAAAGTTACATAATAGGAAGAGACATCATGAGAACAAACCACACTGAAATGTGTCATTGTGCTCTTGTGTAATTTCCATTCAGAACAGTGGACCTTGTGCTAGAGCAACTTCTGGTTCATGCCTTACATGTGAAGCGAGTTGAACTACTGTACTAGTACCAGTTTGGCCTTGAATTGACTATTCAATACATAGATTTGTTGCTAAGTATCTAATGAGAACTCTGAGTACCATGAAGGAAGAACTAACTGCTTCAGTCTCAAGGATAATCGTTAATATTCCTATGTAGGCTGGAGTAGTGTTTTGTTTTTGTTTTACATTGTAACTAAAAATCTTTTGTTTCTCCAGTCTAGCTCTGGTTACACTGTTTAAATATTGCAGTGGATCCTGGGTCTTACATTACCATAGATGAAATGAAACGAAATTTTTAAAGAGCTTGTTAATCTGAGCTGTGATCACCTCTGGAATCACAGAGTAAGTCCACATGCTGTGCAAGTGCAACAGAGAATTTAGGAAAGGATTCTGAGCTTAGTGGGCTAAAGTGCTGTGAATTCTCGGGCCTATTTAAGATGCAGCATGCTTTGCCCCCATCCCAACCCCCCCCCCCCCCCCCCCCCGGAAACCAAGGCTACTTTGAAGTAGTTTTCTGTTATGAAGAAGTGTTCTTATTTTTTATAAAAATCAGGTTTTGTGTGGTTGAGACTCTGATCCAAAGCTAGTTTTGGCGGTAGGCCACTTGGAATGGGGTGGAGCTGAGTCAAGTGCATAACACCCAGGAAATTTATTTGCTGCTGCTCTCCCACTTAAACTACTTAATTTTTCTGCCCCTCTGTAGTGGTATAATGATTAAGAGTGGTGACTCTAATCTGGAAAAATGGGTTTGATTCCCCACTCTTCCAATTGAAGTCTGTTGGGTGACCTTGGGCCAGTCACAGTTCTCTGAGAACTCTCTCTGCCCCACCTATCTCACAGGGTGCCTGTTGTGGGGAGAGGAAAGGAATGTGACTGTAAGCCTCTTTGAGAGGTAGAGAAAAGCAGGGTATAAAAACCTGCTCTTCTTATTGTCGTTTCCTAAGCTTAGGTGGTAGGAGGAAGGGCTTCCTATGTTCTCCTGCCTCATGCACTCCTGTTTTCTCCTCACTGCATTCCTTTCAGTCATGTCTGCCCAAAACCACTCAGCTGAGGGGAAGTGGGAAGAGCAAAGGCTGTAGCAAGAAAAGTAGGTGAAGGCTCCCTGTGCTTGGTCTTTTTGCCCCTTCAAACTGTTTTAGGAAATAAATGGGCTAGTCAAGGCCTCTTAGGTTGACCTCCATAATTCAAGACATAAAAGCTGGTGATCCTCAGGAAACATGGCTGCAGAGCAAACAGCTCCAGGTTAGGCCCCAGAGGGAAGGGATATTTCCCAGGGTCAGGAGTGTGAAGACAAGGGGGAATTTACTCCATTACTGGCATTGGGGCAGAGGCTGAGGTCCTTTTTATGTGATGAAGCAAAATTGTCCCAGCCATATTTTATTAACCCAGTATCCTATACTGCATGTAATAGAGATCAGAGGTGGGGGTGACAATATTTGCTCCTTTAAAAAAAAAAAAACTTGCTAACCAACCAGTAAAAAAAGACATCTTGGCCTGCTTTGTGTCCTTAGCAACTGGCTGATCTGTGTAAAACAGCAGGTAAGTTTTGTCATAGCTTTTTTTCATAAATACAACCATCTCCTGATGTCCGCATACCAAATTGCCATTGAAAGCACAGATACACTTGCTAGTTGAAGTATTGGCGACTCTAAAGTGTGGTGCAGTAAGAGAAGGGGGAGGGCAGCTTCCAAATAATTTTTTAAAAGATAAATAGAAGTAAATATTCACCAAGTGGTGTTCAACCCAAGACTGTGTTATTTATTTATTTATTTATCCCCCACCTTTCTCCTGAATTGGGATCTAAAACATCTTACATTGTCCTCCTCTCCTACATCTTATCCTCACAAGGTGGCTTAGGCTGAGAATGTGTCACCAGCTTCCCCCGCCAGCTTCCATGGCAGAGAGGGGGTTCTAACCTAGGTCTCCCAGAACCTAGTCCAAGACCACTGCGCCACATTCCCTGCTCTCCAGTTAAAATTTTCCAGACATGTCCTCATAGGGTTGTCAGCTCTGGGTTGGGAAATACCTTGAGATTTTGGGGGGTGGAGCCAGGGGAGTGGAGGGACTTCAACATGGTATCATGCCATGAAGTCCACCCTCCAAAGCAGCCATTTTCTCCAGGGGAGCAGATCTTGATTGTCTGGAGATCAGTTGTAATAGCAGGATATCTGCCACCTGGAGGCTGGGAACCGTATGTCCACAAGTCTTTATGCCCTCTACATCCTGCTCTGATCTTTTTTCACCAGTACTTGTCATGCTGCTGAGCCATTTCACAGGCTACAAGCAACACATTATGTAAAACTTCCCATTTCTCACAGAGTGAGAGGCATCTGTCTCATGAACATTGCACATCCTCCAAAAATACCTGCAGAACAATTTTTGTCTTCAACGGATTTACCAAGGGGTTCTGAATTCTAGAAGGCTGTATGCTGTGGACCAATTTAATGGCAGTATCACTGCCAATACTGTTCTCTCTTCCTTTTGTAATGTATAAAAAAAATCAGCAAAGGAAAATTCTGAAAATGTGGGCATATTTGCTACAGAGTGATTTTTGCAGATTTTTTTTTGTTTTAATAGTGGATTTTGACAGGCATGCTTTGTTAGCCTAGTTTTGTACATGAAACCAGAGAACAGTTTTGGGCACTGCAGCATTCACTCAGCTTTCTCGCATATGTTTTGAATTTGCAGAAAGCCAGTGCTGTTAATGTTTTCATACCACTCCATGAGATGGTACTGGCACTAGTCTGTATGTCTGAGCCGCAACGCCTACAACAAGCAGTCTTTTCATACTACTTTATTGGAAGTCATGGAAAAAGCCAGGTTTACACACAGCATCCTGTGAAAACTTTTAAGGGCAGGGGAGGACAGCAGATTTGAAATTTCTTTCTTTCTTTCTTTCTTTCTTTCTTTCTTTCTTTCTTTCTTTCTTTCTTTCTTTCTTTCAAGACCATCCATCATTTGCCATCAAGAGTTTAACTCTAGGCACTTTGTTCCTGTTTCTTTTGCAGAAACTATTAATTGAGTCTGGCTAAGAGGCCTCTGTGATCAAATGCTGACCACTGGAGGTTTCATCCTACTCAAACACTGGCTGAAGGCCCTGCTGGCTGGAACTAAAGTATGTTCAGCAGTAGTTCTAACTTGCTCAACCATTAAGGAGCATCACACAAAGCCTTTTGAGATATACAGTATATTAGTCTGTTTCCCCTCCCTGTGCTAAATTGGTTGCAAGTGAGACTCAGTACTCATTATATCCTCCTCAATCCAGATTTAATGCACAGAGGATGTTTTCTTTCTTCAAGGAGTCCCACAGGAATTATGCTTTTCCAAAGGGTCCTTACATCACCTGACAGATGTGCCAGGGACATTATTAATTTCCTTGTCAAAAACAAAGGACAATGGATTGAGTGGAGAGCATTAGAGCAGCATAGAGTTCTTGGCTGTGTTGGGAGTGCAAAATAGTTTCTTAACAAGCCTGTCTGTTCAGACAAACTAAAAAGTCAATGGGCTGGTAACTGACTTCCATACTATGTTAATACTGTCAGTACATGTTCTCAGCCTATGGAAATGTACATTAAAAAAACCCTGTACCCAGAGTAGTGCGGTTCATTAACTTCTCTGTTAAAGCCATACATCATAACATAGCATAGAAATCTCAGGAGGTATTTCAGCCATAAGTCCTGAAAGTACTGTACAGATTAATTAAAAGTCGTGCCTTGGTTGTTGTTAATTATGTGGTGTTTCAAAATAGAGACCAATTGTAGAACTGCATTTTATCAACCTAAACAAAGGACCATGATCTACTGAATGTATTTACTTCATATTTTATACGCCACTGCCACAATTTGTTTTAGACAGATGCATTTTTTAAAAAAATTAGGCTATGCCACGGTAAATATCAAGAACCAAAAATCTATTTGATCAAAATCTATTTCTGGAAGGATTTTTATAAAAGGCAATACAGCACATACTGGGCAAACATGCAGCATTGGCCTACTGGGGCTTTTAAAACAAATAACCCAAAGGTTTGGGTCGGAACGTAAATGCTGCACTAACTAGATACATTTCTGAGTGCATAATTTGATTGGCCTGATTGTCCTTAAAAAACCTTTCACCCAAGAGAAACTAGAGTTGGAAAACTATCTCTTCTGTCCAGAACAGAGGCCAGAACAGTTTTAGTATCTCAAGATCAATATTCTTCAGCAGTTCTATGCATGTGAACATTTTAAAGAGCTCTGCACATCTTGTTAACATTACTAATGTATAAAGCATTAGACTGAGCGTGATTTAGGACATTTAGGATCGTAACTTTAGTCAAATTCATCAGGAATGCTTTATGTGTCTTGGTCTAAATATAAGGAAGCACATGTGCAACTCATAACTTTGCTGCTTGAGTACCCCTGGAGTCGTGGTGGGGCAGGCAATGGGAAAAGAGATTAATTTTGTATAACCTGGAAGATTTTCAGTTCTTCCTTGCACCTCCATTCACCTCCATAGACAATATGGATGATAAGTTTCCCTATAAAGATTTGGATTTGTCAGAACTAGCAAGTGCCTCCTTCGTCCTGTGAAAAATCTAGACTTGCATGAATGCTGCAGGAGAAGGGATTCCATAACCAGAATGACTATTTAAAGTTTTTGTTCTGTTCAGTACAATGGCCGTTTGCACTATGGCAAAGAGTACCAGTGTCTTTATTGTGCCGAAATAACTGACAGGAGGATCGTGGCTCCTGGTCTCAACACCGGGATTTTAGCACCTGAGACTGATGTGAAGGGCAAACTAGAACTTTTTTAGCTATCCGGTTGTGTTATTTACATACAAATTTAAAAGTAAGGGAATCAAGTCAGCATTAAAATCTTACCTACCATAAACAGTTCATCTGGGATGCCTTCTTCACTATATTCCAGTTCAATGTCATTTAATCAGCAGAAGCCATATCAATTTGCTGCCTAGTGCTTCTTGTATACATTGTTATTATTCAATGCAAGTTTTTTTTAAAAAAAACATGATTGTGCTTATTCCTTTTTAGAACCCAACTGATCAGTCTGTGATAAATCTGATATTAATCGAGTCTTGCAACATACCAAATAAAAATGTAGATTCCGGTGCAGTAGCCGTGTTGGTCTGAAACAGCAGAATGAAGTTTGAGTTTAGCAGCACCTTTAAGACCAACAAAAGTGCCACTGGACTCAAATTTTGTTAAATAAAAATGTAGTGTATATATTTATATGCTGCATTAGATAAGATAACTAATCTAAAAAAAACCCAGCCAGTTTTTAATTATGGACAGTAAACCTCAAGCTAAAGAAATAATATGTCAGTACTGTTTATATAGATAAATCGTTTGGGGGTAAAGAAGGGGACTCACTATTGAGAATTACGTTTTAAAAATCCCATTGTGACCATAACCATCCTGGCTATTTACTATTTACTAAACATTAACAGTGCCATCGTAAGTGAAGTTACATCCTTTTAAGCCCATTGAAGGAAATGGTCTTAGAAAGGCATAATTCTGCACAGGATGCCACTGCAATAGGGCCATCTTAAGCTAAATTACTCTTGTCTAAGTCTTTTCGGATCAATAGACCTCTACATACAATTGAACTGAAAATCTCATACTGAGGACCATATTGCAGGAAATTGTTGGTGTTGGAAAGTGCCATCAAGTCACAGCTGACTTATGGTGACGCCATAGGGTTTTCAAGGCAACTCAGAGATGGATTGCCATTGCCTGTCTCTGCATCACAATGCTGGTATTTCTTGGAGGACTCCCATCCAAATAAGAACCAGGGCCAACCCTGCTCAGCTTCCGAGATCTGATAAGATCAGGGTATCCAGGTCAGGGGTACAGGAAATTATTAGCCAAATATTGTTCTCAGTTCATTAAGTACCATTAAGTTCATTAAGCACGACTGGAGAATCTTGTGTCTTCTAGCCTACATGTCGCCATTATTCTGAAGCTTGGTTTAATTTCTTCCTTTAACAGCCAGCTCTAGATCTGACCACAGCCTATGATGAAACACAGCTTTCTTCCTCCCAAGGAGCTCTTAACTTTCTGAACTAAAATTCTTCCATCCATGGGTGTTACAAACCCTATTAAATCGAGGCTTTTAGTTGAGATGGCAGGCGTCCTTTTTATCCATCTATTGGGCCTCCCCTTCTGTGGATTAGATCTCTGTAATATCTGGAACCCAGTTGTGACAGGTTATGTCTGTGGAGGCTCTGAGTGGAAAGACAGAAATTACACAGTATTTTATCTGATGTATTTTAACTGTTTTTAATTATTGTACATTATATTTGATGGAACCCACCCTGAGCCTGCTATGCGGAGAGGGCGGGATACAAATAGAAAAAAAATACAATAATAAATGAATGAATGAATGAATGAATGAATGAATGAATGTCTGGTAAATTTGGGTACTGGCATTCTCCTGTCTTATGTTCTTCATTATACCATCTTCTATAAAATATATTAATTTTGATGGATTTGTTTGGACTTTGTAAGAGTTTCAGTTCAGTTATGGGTTTGTTTGTTTTTAAGCCACCAATGGGTGACCTCACAGTATTGTTTCTTTTCTTAGATGTTCTGACACTTTATCCTGTAAAGTACGGTTCCTTTTAAGCTGGTTTGATTCTTGAATAATGTAAAATCTTCCACTAAAATTCATAAACATAAACACAATTTCAACAGGAAAGAAGAGAGTTTAAAAATAAATAGGGCATGATTTCTACTCCTGAAAAACACAAAATGCTCTACATCTTACAACAGCACTACAGATAAGATTAGAATTTCAACAGCCAATCCATATGCAAAATAACTTCCTCAGGAAAGCTCCTCCATTAGCATGTCACAGCCTGGGAAACTCCTGCAAGATAATGACTCAGTCCTACCTCACGGTCCTGAGTAGATACAAATTACAAGCCTACCATTGTTCTTCTCAAATTGACACAGAGAATACTCCATCTTTCTGTGTTATACCTTTGAGGGTGCCAGTCACAGCTGCTGGTGAAACGTCAGGTATGACAATGCCAAGACTACAACAATACAGCCTGGAAAATCTACAACAACTAGTAAAATCTTCCTTTTGGAAATATTTTCTTGTGGGAATCCCTTAAAATTGGATCCCCCCCACATGTCTGAAATCCTTTCAGTAGTATGGTTGATTTCTTTCCTTAATTTTACCCATCTCCTCAGACTTTGATAAAGAGGTTGCAGAAAATGATGCAAGCGTTATCTTTTATCTTGATAAGAATGTCCTATTTCAGTTCAGCTGAGTGTCATAAAGGCCTCTGGTTTTCCGGTAGCTTGAATCCTAAGTTGCCATCCTGTTGGTGTAATGGCTGTTCCACCAGCACAGTGGCATTTCCATGGTGGAGGACATAGTGATTTCTGCTGATTCCTCACTCCTACTGTAGACTTTCTCTTAACACCCCCCCCCCCCCCACACTCTCACCAAGGTGGTCCACTTAACCATGTGTGCCCATTTTGGGGGACATGGAAGAATACATTGTGTGAGGGGAGGCTGGATGGAGTTGCCTTCATTGAGATCACCTCTGCTTAAAGCTACATAATAACCGAGCCTGTGATTTACTCTTTTCATACCTGTGATTTGCTCTTCCCATACAAACAAGTCTCCTTGGTGCTAACTTCTTCTTTTTGTACTTCTTTTCAAACTACCTGGCTTTACATTAAGATCACAAAGACACCTTCTTCAATTCACCTTCCCTCCTCCACCAAAATAGTTGAGCCCTTGAAGAAAGCTATTTCCGACAACCACGCTACCGGTTGTGTTTGAGATCTATGGTGGACTCTCCTAATGTACTTTGACCCCAGAAACCAGCTGTGGAACATCCCCATTTTAACTGGGTCTATAGCAGTTGGCAAGAAAGGGTATAGCTCTTTTTCTTCTTCTTTCCTGCTCAAAATTAGCCCATCAGTAATTAGGGAGAAAAGAGAGATGTGTGTGTGTGTGTGTGTGTATTTGATGGGAAAACAGTGTGTGTAAAGGGTGTAACTTCCCCCATTGTGGCACTTGGCAGCTTTCATCTAAATCAGCTATTATTTAGGATGAAGAAACCCTCTACAAGATCTATTTGCAGAGCTCCAAAGTAATACAAATTATAAGTCTCAATGGTAGGAAATTCACAGATTTCTCTTACAGGACACTGGAGTTCACATCTTCCAGTTTTTTGTATATCAGCAAGCTCAAAGGCAAAGAAGACAGGAATCAGTTTCCAAATCAGGAAGTGGCAAAGCAGGCAATTCTGCAACAAACACAATATTCATTTTTGCAAAGTGTTTTACAGTTAGTATCCAAGTTAGCATTCTGTTAGTGTTCCAGATTTGCTTGTTATAATGATCAGAGGTATGTTTTTGTTTCTTCTTTCCTTTTTATAGGCTGCTTTTGATTTCAGTGACACTGCTGTCTATTTATTCAATAAATCTCCTGTTAATATGTGCAAAGGAAACAGGTAATCCAAAAGAACTTTTGTGTTCAATCAATTGCAGTGTGGAGGGCAGAGGTGAAGGATATGGATAATACATTCTGAGCACTGCCTTCCCCAAACAGTGTATTATAGCAGGGGGTCGGTGGGATGCTGGCAGTGGCCCTGAATCTAAGGGATTCATGGCTTTAAATCCTCTTCCTTCACCAGTGTAATTGAAGCTAGACTATAGTTTGTAGCTGTTTGTGATATATAAGATAAACCTTGTGCCTTTGGGTTTGGATGCAGTTAAAGTGAAGCTTCTGGAAGAAAAGCAACAGCAGGTCTTCATGGATTGCATTCTCAAACTGCAGTTTGTGAGTCCCATTAAGCATTTTGGCTTGATCCACACTTCAGTTCCATTCAAATGAATGGTACAAGTTAGTCACAAATAACTTAAGCCCCACTGATTTCTGATGCGATTCATTTTAAGAATAACTTAACTGGGGCTATTGTCTTCACAGGGCTGGAGCACATGCAGAATTGCAACCTCAAGACATTAAAAACTGCAGCTCTTTGTCTAGTCAAGATTAATTGTATTCTATGTAACAACTAGTCAGTTATCAAAAATAGGTATGAGTAAGGGTGTAGAATTATAGGCCTTCCTATGCTGCATTCATTTATTTTTTTGGTTCTGGGATAGAGCTTTGGGGCCCACATACGTTATTGACAGTACTGAGGCAGATGCCCAGTGCCTCTGTTGCTTTTTTACTGGGTATAAAACCCAGTTATAGATATTCCATTGCTGGCTCTTGTGCTCAGCCTCTTGTGCTCACTGTACTTGATAATGTGGCTATAGGGAAAAAGTCTTGTCAGTGTATGATCAGGAGCTACAAGGTTTGCTTTACCACTAGTATGCATAAGGTCTGTGCCCAAGTCACAGCTGTTTTAGTTACTGTTAGCCAAAGATTATCCCTGTTAAAGGTGCTAATTCTGATGCCAGCATTATACAAGTCAAGGGGGTAGGAAGACCAGACAGTAGTTAAGCTAAGGAGTCCAAACTTTGTTCTGAACTGTAACTTCCATAAGAAAGTAACTGAAGACTTTTTGTCCAAATAAGCTGGTTCAACAACTGATTGTTCCCTGACATATGATGAGTCAGTTAAAAGCTGATAAAAGATTTATGATTGGGGGGAAAATCGTGAGGGTACAAACACTGTTAATGGTCTCACTTCATTGTTCCTTGCCTGCCAATTCATGTCTGGCTTTTTGTCAAATTGGTATAACTAGGCTGCATGGTTTACGAGAAGCTTGGTGAGCAAGTCTTTGGCACTCCTGGAAAAGTGATTGTTTTTGGATCAACCTCTCTTCAGAACACTGGAGGTAAATAAAGGGTTACAAAAGCAGAGAAAGTCAAACAGACAGTCAGTAAATTTAGGGACTTACTCTCTTTCTTATGCCTCCAAGTTACAGACAACTTATGTCACTCCCATAGAGTTTTAAAGGCAAGAGATGTTCAGAGGTTGTTGGCCATTGCTTGTCTTTGTGTAGCAACCCTGGACTTCCTTGGTGGTTTCCCATCCAAGTACTAACCAGGGCTGACCCTGCTTAGCTTCTGAGATCTGACAAGATCTGGCTAGCCTGGACTCTGTGGGACAGGGCTTGCTCTCTAGGCTACTACTTTTATACCTCCAGTCAAACTAAAATTTTTCCCGCATTATATTAAATTGTACTGGGGAGTGTGCCTTTCTGAGAAGAAGCTCTTTTTTTAACTCCCTTGAATGCAGTCCTCTGCCCCCTTATCTGGAAATAAGCTACTGAATGTAATAGGATTTATTGCTGAGTGAATTAGAAAAGTATTTGGCAGCTAAGTACTGGCATAATCTCCTGCCTCATATAGGGCCTTTGGTTCCTCCTCCTGGCAGCCCTAACAAAGTGATTGAAATGTCTTCCAAGACCAGGATAGATGTTGCAATGGGTTTGGGGAAACCTTTTCCTATTATGGCTCATGTTAATGACCTCATGGGACTGTGTCAGCTCATTTATTTGTTATTGTAGATCTACCTTAAGCTCATGTTTGCTACATGAAATGCTGTCTAGAGACCACTTCAGATGAGTTACATTGTCCTGGATTATGATCCCCACATTCAAAATACAGATGATATGTGCCTCAATTTAAAATGAATGCTCATGTATTTCTTTTATTGCCTGTCTCTTTAAAATATACAGACTCAGAGAACAGAAGAGGATCAGGCTCCTGCTTGCGTATATCTTAAAGGGATAAATAGTTAAAAATCCACTGCTGAAACTGAGACACTATAGGACTGTTTCATGTTACAGCTGAGGGATAGCAGATGTGAGAATGGGTAGTCTTGTGCCTGCTGGCCCTGATGTATACACTATAACATGTAAATGAGAGTGTATGCTGATGGGTAGGTTTTGTCCATGCCATCAGGAGCCATGGCAAATGGAGGGGCCAGATCACATGTACAGGACATACACATGTGTAAGTTTACATGGGTAGGCTCTTGCTCACAAGTTACAGTGAATGCATATTGGGGTGAGATCAGCAGGGCCTGCCCTCCACTGTGTGCCTCCTCTGCCCCCAAATGGGAACTTGCAAACAGGATGTATCATATGAAGCAGCCCTAGATACAGTTATGGAGAAAAACCAAATATGTTGGCATCATGATTTATTGTGATGACTTCTTAACAAATCTTTCTTTTCCGCAGCAATGCTGAGCTATCTCTTCATAGTGAAAAATGAACTCCCCTCTGCCATAAAGTTCCTTATGGGAAAAGAAGAAACGTATTCGTAAGTGTCATTTGTGTTTCTGCTGATTTCAGGGTTTTTTTTTGTGGATAAGGCAGGGACGAGGACTTATAAAGAGAATCCATCTCTAGAAGTTTTGTAGGCTGCTGTTTTGGGATTGGCTTAAGTGACATGAAGTTAGTACAATGCTCATAAATAAAGCTATTCTCTGATGTTTCTTTTGGTACAAATAAATGAGGAGAGGGATGTGGTTGAGGTCATGTCTGCTGTTTGCAACCCTCACATGTTCAGAGGCAACATTTGCTTGTAATGTACAGCCAAATACATATATATATTCTTTACAGGACAGAGCTAGCAGTGGCAGTCACAATGAAAAGCCCTGCTAGATCAGATCAGTGGTCCAGCAACTTGTTTTTCACAGTGGCCAAGAAACAGGGCACAGAGGCCAAGGCCTTCCCCTGATGTTAGGGTTGCCGGCCTCCAGGTGGGGCCTGGAGATGTCTCAGAATTACAGCTGATCTCCAGACCAAAGTGATCAGTTCCCCTGAAAAAAAATGGGCTGCTCAGAGGGTAGACTCTATGGCATTATACCCTGCTGGGATCCCTCTCCAAACCCTGCCCTCCCTAGGCTCTATCCCCAAATCTCCAGGCTTTGGATGGTATGTGTGCTGTTGCATGGTGGCATACACTCTGGAAAGAACCATCAGTTCTCAGGAGAGAAGTAGCTGGCTGGAGATCCTGGTCTGTAGAAAAAGCATGGTTAAGAACTAGTGCTGTAACCAGTAGCTTTACTGTGACATTAAACAGGTTTCTAAGTAAAGTGTAGCTCCTCTCTCTGGGAGCCCTTGATATTTAGTATGGTACACTTAATATATGTGGTCTTGCTGTCTGCTGGCCAGTCATGGAAATCACTGTCTGCAGCACACTTTGTACTGCAATAACTGTCTTCCTGGTTAAGCAATCCTTTCCTGTGTTGAAAGCCCAAGTTGTGACTAATGCCAACTGGCATGTGTTTGCCCTCCACCCCTGGCACTCAGGTAACACTTTTTCCCAGGAATTTTTTGAAAACATGATGTTTGCAGACTCCTATGGCTGAGATTCAACAAAGAGCTACTTTCAAGTGACAGCTAAGGGTTGGGTCCTGCCAATTGCAAGAGAGGGGAGGGTGCCCCCTTTTGACCACTAAAAAGGCTATGCCAGGGATCATGAGACCCACACGGATGAAAGCCAAGAGAGACAAGGACTGCAGTGAAGAGGGGAACTGGGCAACCTTAGGAGGTAGAATCTAACCCCGAGTCTCTTTGCTGTACTATCTAATACACACCCATATGTATTCTAGAGGCTGTTACTCTCTGGAAACCTACAGTGCTGTCCTAAGAACACTGCCCTGGAAATAAGAATAGACCTGATAGGATTCTGAGAAGATCTGCTTAGGATTGCTCTCTCACAATGCCATCCTAAGCAGATCTACTTAGCTGGGCTTACTCCCAGGATCTTAGGATTGCACCGTAGGCACATAATAATTATATCGGAAATATATTTTACAGTATAGGTGTGATATTTCAATACTGGAGCATAATGCTGTACCTACCCTTCTAAAAATGTTTTACAGAGCCTGGTATGTGGATGGGCGACTTCTTGTCGTAATGGTGACATTCTGTATAATTCTTCCTTTATGTCTTCTTAAGAATTTAGGTAAGGATGGAGTTGCCTTTAAAAAAAAAGAGAGAGATGTTTTTTACCTTTGGCACAGCATTCCATGAGTAATATGCTGTATTCTGATTCATGTGCCCTCCTTGGCCTTGCAATAAACTCTGCATAGGGAACCATATAATAAGGAAGCCTACCTTACAATTTGGTACAGTCTGACTACAGTTGGCTGCCTCAGCTTGAAACAAAATGAAGTCTTTATTTGGTTTCTCTATTTTAGAATCTGGATTATGTCCAACAAGATGTCTGCTCCCAGTGTAAATGGAGTAGTCTGTGTTTGTTTTAAAGCTATGTATCTTTTATTCCAAAATGAAAGACAATGTTTGTTCAAAATCAGTAAAAATGTGAATATTTCTATTTAAACTTCAGACTGGCAAACTCCTCAGGAATGTTCAAGATAATTTAAAAAATTGACTGTAACACCATTCCTTAGCCCCAGGATTGTCTTGCCACACAATCCCCCTACCCCACCCTTTGGCCACTCTTCAAATCCATGGCTTGCTTCCCACCAGCTGTCAGCCATCTCTAGCATTTAGCTATCCAGACCTGTCAAGCCTTCTCTAGCTGTATTCCTGAAAAGCCGTGATTGTCTCATGTCCTTTCCTGTCTCATTGTATGAGTGTCCTTTGGTAGGTCTTTTCTGTTCAGTGAAAACTCTCACTGTTCATCTGAAGACAACAGAAGACTGTAACAATAAAATCGCCACTACAGTCAAGTACCACATTTGAAGCTTATTCTTCCATGCACAACTTGGGTAACCTGCACTATCTTCCATCCAAACCTTAAATTTTGATCAAGGATCAGAGAATGTGTGTGTATCTGTTTGTTTGATTTTACACACCTACATAGAGCTGTCATAGCTACTGGTAGTATTTCAACACGGAGAAAACCAGATATTGTTACCTTTCATGTACCTAAAATAGTTATCTGAGGTAGAAGATCCAAGTGACAACTTGCTTAATGATTTGCTTTCTGTCAATGGACTTCTTCACATATCCTTTCCCTGAGGCAGGTCACATCAAGCCTGCTCTGGTTATGTTATCATAAATCAACCGAAACAAAACTATAAGAAGAGGTCTGCTAGATCAGATTATTGGTTCTTATAGTGACCATCCAGATGTCTCCAGTCGGCCTCAAAGCAGAGTATGGAGATCAAAGCTTCCCCTGTTCCACCTCCATCAACTCATATTCAAACAGGGGCGTAGACTTTTGGAAATCCGGGGGGGGGGCTCCTTAGAGTGATGGTCTCCCCCCCCCGGAAACTGCCCCGTCTCCCCGGGCCCTTCCGAGGCCTGCCAGCCGCTGCTGCCTCTCTCTCCCCCCGCCACCCCTTCCCTCTCCCTCTCCAGCAGCGGCCGCTGGGCCTCGGAAGGACCTGGGGAGGTGCGGCAGCAGGCGCTTCATTTTCCCGGGGGTGGCTCAAGCCCTCGAGTCCCCCCGTACTCTACGCCTATGTATTCAAACATAAACTGCTTCTGAACCTAGGAGTTCCATTTTCCCCCTTGAAATTTAGTGACTTACATGTATGAAGAAGGGACATATGTATAACCCAACACATTTTCCTGGACTTTGTCACATGCACTTAAATCATAACTGTAAACTTTACTTAATTAAGCAAATTGTGATGGCTGAATGAATTGTTGAACAAATTTCCCCTTTACATCTTCTTAGGGTATCTAGGCTACACTAGCGGCTTTTCCCTGACTTGCATGGTATTTTTTCTCATTGTGGTAAGTGGTGTTGTTTTCTTTATGTTTCACCTAGGCTTACCTTAAGTTCAAAAGTAATGTCATTTGCTTGAAATGTACAATTGTGGCTCTTTGTTTCAGGTTATCTACAAGAAATTTCAACTCCCCTGTCCCTTACAGGGGACAAACACAACTACCTTTTCAAACTCTAGCTCTTCCTCTGAGGAGATGTGCCAGCCCAAGTATGTTACCATTAATTCCAAGGTATGAATATGTCTCAGTATATTCATTTGGGGGGGGGGGGGGGTTCCCTTGGTGCCAAAATGATCATGGTTTCCTAGGCAGAAGAAATTACATTTTGCTGATTTCCAAGATGGTTCAAAAAACTGGAAGGTTTTTCACAAGTATTCAGGTAGCTGAGTTTAAAACGAGAGGGACAGAAAGAAATGGGAGCTGAAAGTGGGGAGCAGGACCATGTGGGAGATAAGAACAATCTTAAGGAAGGGAGAAGTGACTCTTTTAGATTACAATGATTTCCACACTAGGGGAGGGGCTTGTGTGGTTTCTCTGCTTGCTGGTGTGGCTGCTGATAAAGCGCACTGGCAATGGGGCTTCCACGTTGCAGGTTTCCCACATCACATGTTTCCCTGCCCTAATCTCCCAGCAGTGGCCAGCCCCCTACCCAGGGCCACCTGGGCTTTTGCAGTTTTTTTTTTTTTAAAGACAAATATTTTAAAAATCATTATGAAGAAATGTCTTTCTTATATGTGTGCAAAGGAAAGGGCTAGAAATGTATTCTTTCACTTTGAATGAAAGCTGAGAATTCAGAGAATCTATTACACCTCTTGTTACAATGGTATATTGATATAACGATATTCTAGTGTCAATTTAAAAAAAAAGCACCCTGGTGGCAAGGGAGAAAATGGCCACTGCAGGGACAGTGTCAGTGAAAATGGCTGCCATGTAGATGTGAAAACCCAAATTTCCTCACCCACATGGCAGCCATGCAGGCTTTAATGCAATATTTCATGAAACTCTGGAACAAGCTTGAGAAAGATTAGAGAAAAACCAGGGAAATCCCTAGAGGTGCACAAATGCACCAAATGCTATGGAGAAGTGCGGGGGGGGGGGGGGGGCAACACCCCTAGTTCTCAACGGCATAGAACCCTGGGCAAATAACCCTTGCAGAAATGGGCTGTGTAAAAATTTAAGAGAAATATGTATCATTCTTGACTCTCTGTTTGTTTGTTTCTAAAACAGACTGTATATGCTTTGCCCACCATTGCATTTGCGTTCGTGTGCCACCCTTCAGTGCTTCCAATCTACTGTGAACTGAAAGAGTAAGAGCACCTTTGTTGTTTCATTATTAAACGAGAACCGCTTTGTCTGCAGAACTTCTGTAACAAGTTCTACTCTGTACTCCTCCCTCTCCTCAGAGCAGGGGAAATTTAATTTGAGGGAACAGCAGTCAGTGAGGAAGGCTTGGCTCACCCAGGGTGCAGTCTGAGGGGGCATGATAACAATGGTAGGGCTTTCTTCAGATCTGCACAGCAATCACAGAGACACAAACAGTGTTTAACAACCGTTTGGCTGGAGGGGATATTATACCACAGCTAATAACCACTGTCTGGCTCAAAGGCAGCTAAATGTGACAGAGCAGCAAGCTGTGTTGTTTTTATCTGTGAACTTTCGAAGTACAGATGTTTTACCCTAGGTGTCATCTTCAAAATATCTTTTTAAACAGGAGCCACTGTGAGCACTAAATAGTTATGTATTACTAACAAAAAAAATTGGAAAGGCAGAGTTAGTTGAATTCTGAATTAAGGATGTACACCATGAAATAATCAGTATTTTTCAGATCTGGATAAGAGGGAGCCAAAAAATACCAGTATTCCTGGTTATTCAGGCTCCAAATACCAGTTTGGTATTCATATTTGGGTTTTGCAGGGAAGGGGGGAGATTCTGATATTATTTGACTCTATTATTCCCTATGGGGAATCTTTGGGGGGGGAGGGGCTGTTTTTTAAGCTAATGACTGTCCCTATATGTTATGTTCTCTCATGTTATTTTGCATTGCAATGTTAGGGCTCTGGTATCCTAACTTCCTCATTTCTATTGGCTGGCTAATAAAAAACCCCTATTGGTCCTGAAGCCAATCCTAGAGCCCTGCTTAGGTCCAATAAGATTGCGTGTCTTTGGTTATATTGTATATAGTTATTTGTTGGAACACTATAAGAGCCGCTCTTGAGAGAGCTGTCTTTGACCTGAATGATGTTTAGAATAAAAGCCTGCATTGGATTCATCGCCTCCTGACTCAATACTTAATACTATATAACCTCCAAGTTTCAAATGGCTCTTGAAAAAGCAGCCCCCAGGCCCCAGCCATCATCCATTGTTTCCTTTGGGGTGGGGGATTCCATGCTTTCTTGGGGCAAAGAATAGTCAAAGACACAAGAGCAAGCAAAGCTACCATTGGCTAAAAGCCTCTCAGTGCAAACAGAACCAGGAAGCCCAACAGAATCAATGCAGAACCACAGTGAAATGAGACAAGTCTAACACATCCAATGTCAAAAATTCAGGATTTCTGAAAAATCCCAGATCCAAGCACTTTAATGGTATTGGGAACTGGGTTTTTGGGGGGAATTCTGAAATTTTTCAGGTCCAATAGACCCAAACCAAAAAATACCAAGAAAAAAAATTGCACACTCCTAGTGTTGACCCTTAAAGCCCTAAATGGCCTGGAATTAGCATATCTACCCAACTACTAAGGCTGTCTTCTGAAGCCCTTTTTTGGATGCCCCCACCTTCTGAGATTAGGTGGTAGCAACCCAAGTAAGAGCCTTCTCAGCTGTGGCATCGAAACTATGGAACTCTCCCTCCAGGGATGTTCATCTCTGGTCCTTTCTGTCACTGTGTTTTCTACAGGGTGTGAATACTTTTTTGTTTTGTCTGGCATTCCCTCAGTGATTGCTCCTTCCTGCCCTGTGTTTTAGTTTCTGTTTTATATGCTTTTACTATGCAATTGAGTTTTGGTTTAAATTGTATTGATGATTTTTTAAATAATATTTTATGGTTGCGATCATATGCACAATTAGATCCGACATAGGTGCGAATGCCGGGCAGATTTAATGGGAGCAATCAGACAACATCTGGGAAGTGCCTCACAGCCAACGGCAACCCGTTCTGCTCCACTGCAGAAGCGGAGTTAAAGACACCAGGGGGAAACCGGTAGTAAACAGGTTGCGACGGGCCACGGGGGGACTTTCCCCTGTTTGATTGCTCCAGCACGCTCTCATGGCATCGGGATAGTCTGATCAGGCTATCCCAACTCTGTGCTGGTGTCCCCCCCCCTTTGCAGTATGCACATCATCGCAAACTCCATGGGGAGACCTCAGTGCAGAGGTGCAATTCATCAATCCCTTGTTTAAGCGCATGGGGAAAAATGGGTCCAAAAAATGACGACTCACCCACAGTTGTGTCTGATCACACACTGACTGTGGCACAGCTGCAAAGGGAGGTGGGACCGTGTAACCGCGGGTCAAATTCTGCCAGAGGAAATAGCCTCTCTTCTCCACCCACCCCCCGCTTTATCTCGAGCATGTGACCGCAACCTATTTTAACTATTAGCCATCTTGATGGGCCACATTGGGCAGAAAGGCTGTATAAAATATTTGTACATACAAAAATAAAATAAATACTAACTGCTGCAATGCCACTGTCTTGTAAGCAATATTAGTATTAAGCAGGCTATATATGGAGACTGCCAGCAGTTGCACCAGTCATTGAAATAACAGAAACTGTGGAGGCTGGGCCCGTATATCACCCTAGCATTTCCCCAACATGATTCCGGGCTCCTGCATGGCCAGGGAGCAGCCAGGTTGGCTAACATACAATGGAAGTAGTCTGTGTGAACAAGCACTTGATTATCAACATTGGGAGGAGGGATGGAAGTAATTTAAATGTCTTCCTCATGTTATCTCCATTGGTGAGCTAAAAGCAGATGATGTGAAATACCACTTTGGCCACCTTCTTACCAGTGTTTTGTACCAGCCCATACTGGCTTAGTTTCACCTGTCATCTGGAGATATTAAGAGCAGAACTGCATGTTATGTGTAATTCTGTTAACCTCTTAACAAACCATTTTTCTTCCACCAAATGCAGTTGTCCGGACTGCAGTTTCAAGAAGGCACAAGGAGAAATGGTAGCCTTTCCCTGGTGCTTCCCCCTCCCCAATCTCAACTGCTGGGTAAAGCCTTCCCGTGCTTGTATCTTTCCCACAGTGGAGGGTAAAAAAAGGCTATAGCTGATGGGGTTTGGTGGGAAAACAGCATGGTAGTAAGGGCCTAGAAACATTTGAGCTGGTCCCTGTCTTAAAATGGCAGTCATAGTGGGTGCATTTGGTGAAAGAAAAAAAGTTTGTTAAAAGGAACATGGAATGGATACAATTCCACCCTGAAAAGCAGGCAAGAGACTTAGGAGCCATTCTCTGTCATCCCTCCTCCCAGGGTTGACAACAGTCTTTTCAGACTAATGCACAAATACACTTGTGCCAAAGGCTATACTCTGTGTACAGAAATATAATTAACTTTTGCTGATTTTTTTTGCAGCCGTTCACAGAAAAAAATGCAGATGGTTTCAAATATCTCATTTTTTGCCATGTTTGTTATGTACTTCTTGACCGCCATTTTTGGCTATTTGACATTTTATGGTATGTAACCAATTTTTACCTGTGTGTACGGAATCTGTGTTTTTGTTGTTGGTTCTAAACAAGAAAATTAAAACAGAGGGATTGGGGGTGGGGTGTTTAAAATTCCCATTTTACCTGCCTTATGATTTTTGTTAAATGGAGAGTGCTTCCATCTATGTCTCTGTCTCTCTCCTGTGTGTCTCTCTCTTATGCACACTCATACACACATGTACCCATGCATAGAAGGTAATATCCAAGCTAGGAATTGTCTCCAGCCAGCTTTTTCACTGAGTCCTATGCAGCTCTTTTACATACTGCAGCCCCCTTCCCACATGTCTTTTCTTCATACAGCCCCCATGATTCTTGGCATAGTCTTTTTGAGTGGTCAAAAGTGACATCTCTTTTCTCTTTCACTAGCAGAAAAGCTGGCTGGATCCCACTCTAGGAGATCTGGAAGTTATCTGAGCATGGAGTTTTCCTTACCTTGGATATTGCATTTGATTTGTCTCATGTGTGAGCAGAAGAATGGGGAGGAAGTATATAGCCTAGAAAACCACCCCCCGTCACAGCACACAGCTAGGGAAGGTTCTGTGCATGCCAGCTAGGGAAGGTTTTTGTGTGCTTGTTTGTGAAATTCTGTGACACCCACTCTAAGAACTGACTCACCTGCATTAGACAAAGGGGACAGTGCTAAAAGCTACAATTAAAAGCCAGAGGCCCACAGCTTCTACTGAAGGGCAGTTCATGAAGGATATCGTCCAAGTAGCGCCTGTTTGGTGCCCACTTAAGACCCTGTGGTGCCTTTGGACTTGAAAGTACTTTTCAGGTGGCAGGTTTGGTAACTTAAGGATATCAGAGATGGGGGAAACTACTGTGTAGGCCCACAGATATTATATCTTACTAGGAATAAGGCCCATTGTGGAAATAAATACAATGGGCTCTAAAAAGAGGCTCTGAGTGGGTGCCCTGGCTTTGGGCACTCAGCGTCAGTTTGCTGTGGTGACCTCAGCAGGATATAATGACACAGAATCCACCTTGCAAAGCAGCAGTTTTCTCCAGGGGAACTGATCTCTGCCATCTGGAGAGCAGTTTTAATTCTGAGTGATCTCCAGCCCTCATCTGGAGATTGATAGCAATAGTTCCCAAGGAGAAAATAACTGGTTTGGAGGGTGGACTTTATGGCATTCTATTCAGCTGAGGCCTCTCCCCTCCCTAAACTCTGGCTTCCCTATACTCCACCTCAAAATATCCAGGAATTTTCCAACCTGGAGCTGACAACTCTAGTTAGGACTGGCCCCAATTAGTTCCCCACAGAGGCCAAAGTAGTCCTGGAATGGGGCTCCTGCCTTTGCCTTTTTAATCACAGAACCAAACTTGGTTGCCTAGCAACTGCCACTAAAGGAAAAGTTAGCCCCACAGGAGTCAAGCAGGAGAAGTGTCTTAGTCAGGACACTTCATTTTGGCAGTTTATTCTGTCAGGGAAGTGGCCAGGCTGGCAGTGGGTGGGGGAGCGGATGACACGCATATAAAAAGGCCAATGACATGCAAGTACTCTTGAATGGTCATTGATGGGCCAATGGCTGATGGAGTGCACAGCACAGCCAATGGGAGACCCAGAAAGTGCCATTACATTGGCCTTTTTATATATATTCTGTACCCTTCTCCAAAGTTGTATTCATACTTAACAACAATGGGGGGTGGGGAGGACAAAGTCTTCAGCACTAGTACAAATCTATGTCTCTGCCATAACGTTTATGTATGTATTGATTCATTCATTTGTATCCTCCACTTCCTCCAAGGAACTCAGAACAGCATGTACTAGGGGGACTCTCATCCAGGTGCTGTTGGGCTGGCCATTTTTGAAAAGGCCTTTTGCGGAAGAGGAAAGGGTAACCAGAACTTTATGGTTCAAGAATAGATCCCCCCCTTCTTACTATTGGAGTTTCATAGTATAGAATAAACAGCTACCATTTTATAATTGAAAACAATATGTTATGCTATGTGGTTTTAAACAGTTAAAGAATCCAAAATGATCGCTTCATAGATTTATTTTAAAAATGTCAGTATTTGTGTATTGTTTGATTGTGACCTTTTGGGTTTAATTGGAGCAGAGACAAATGCTCTTATTTGGACTTTCTTTCCTGATGCTGAGCCAACCAAGTTAGCATCTGATTTCTATTCTGTTTCCTTCTAAGTTCATTGAAGTCAATGGCATTAGAAGAATGTAAGTCCACTTAGGGGATATCACTATATGAGCGCATCACATTTCCCCTGAATTTGAAGGGTCACTAGAGCCAGGTTTAAAATGTTGGGTTTTGATCCAGCTTCTTTCATCACTGGCCATGGTGGGTTACAGATTAATCCCTTGTTGTTTAAGAAGTTGCTTGCTAAGTGACAACATCTGTAAATTTGGCCCAGCTGCTGGAATAGTCCTCTCTGTGTCTTCCCTGCAGAAAATGTGCAGTCAGATCTGCTGCACAAGTACCAGAGCAAAGATGACATCCTCGTCCTGACGGTCCGCGTAGCCGTCATTGTTGCAGTCATCCTCACAGTCCCGGTATTGTTTTTCACTGTAAGTTGGAGTCTCCTTTCCATTTGGAAACATTGGCTAGAGCTGAAAATATATTCCAAGTTCCTGGGTTCCAATACCAACATTCCACATGCTTATGAGCAGTGGCAGTCGTATCCATCCCATAATGTCTCCAGCAGAAAATTCAAGATATCTTCCCTAAAAAGTAAGGTTATTATAGCAGTGTTTAAATTGGGGGTGTGTGTGTGTGTCAAGTCTACAGAATTCCAAAATAAAAGATTAAGACATCTAATGGAAACTCACAGTTACCTTCATCAAACAATTTATATGGTGTAGACGTAAGTTTCATTCAGGCATCACATATAACTGCTATTAAGAGAATACATGCATGCTATGCTTCTCTCCCCCCCCCCCCCCCAGAATCTGGGTTAAGCACTAATTCTGATTACCCATGACATATGAGTGCAGGTGTGAGGGTTAACCAGAGTTAATCCCACCACCATCACCACCAGAAGCCTAAACCAGTCTTTACTCCAGACTTAGAATTCTAGTTAGCAGGGGAGGGGAAACTAACTCCAGTCAAACTGCTTGCCTGCTTTTATGTGGAACAGGTAAGCAGAGTTAGTTTCAAAAACAGGATGCCCCATGTGAGAAGGGAATGGGGGAAGGCATGAGATGCATGTGCAAATCTGGTATAGTAGTAAGTTTCTGTGCATGTTTCCTTAACTGTGGTAATATGTGACATCTGAATGCCATAAACTATGGTTTGCCATTGTATGAACAAACTTGGGGGGGGTGTCTTTGGGATCTTGCACTCCCTCCTTCCCTCATGGTCCAAGGATCCCCCAAGCATGTTCATGTAGCTAACTTTGCACTGAACTGAACTACTTACTCCTAATATTAACTCTTTGGAGGGGTTTCAGAGACTGGTTTCCCTTGTCTGTCACCCAAGAGAAATTTGGTTTTTCCCTTAGACTGATACAGCCACATTGCTCCTTCAACCAACTGCAGTTCACATTGTGGGAATGGACGGGCAGGAGCAATAGCTGTATGGAATTTCCTCCACCACACTACTTGTACCTCAACCTTTTATACTCCCTTGTTAAGGTTAAAGCACTGAGCCAGGAGTGTCAGAACTTCTTGTAGGGCATCTGATAAAGGAGAGGACTGACTCTCAAAAGCTTATACTCTGAAAATCTTGTTAATTCTGAAGGTGCTACTGGGCTTGAACTAGCTGTTCCTGTAGGGAAACACTCTTAAGTCCTCACCAGGCCCACTGAGGGTTATGGGCACCAATGCTTATAGTGTTGAGTACAGAAATTCCAGGTGGGAATGGAGGCTATAGGGAGTTCTTCAGATGAAATGCCAGAATTACAGTGCCATCTGAAGCAGAACTATATCCTTCTAACCCACTGAACTTAATAGAATTAGAAGGGTATATGTTTGCTTAGGATAGCACTGTATGCTTCTATGCATTCCTAGCTCATAACAACCGTCAGAGGCATCATGCCATGCTACAGTATGGGCTGGAATAACTGTCAACAAGCAGAAACATCATGTATTTGAGTGCAGGAAAGTTTCCTTCCCTTCTTGTATGGTTTCCTCATAGGGAATCTGACTTGCTAAGCTCTTTGAGGGGAAGGATGAATTTCAGCCTAGCAGAACTAATTAATTTAAACACTAGAACAAACAATGATAATAAAATGCCTGCTGCTGAAATAAAAAGCATCTGGAGGAAATGCAGAGAGGAGAGACAGAGCACGCCAGGATGGAGACAGACACACACACAAAGACACACATACAAAGATGGCCACCGCATACAGATTTCACCTGACAGTAATTTCTTTCTTTCTTTTACAGGTACGCTCCTCTTTATTTGAGCTGGCTAGAAAAACCAAATTTCACCTATGTCGTCACGTTGTGGTCACTTTGGTCCTCTTGGTGATCATTAACCTGTTAGTTATTTTCATACCCTCCATGAAGGATATATTTGGAGTTGTAGGTACAGTATTCTAATTACATTTGATTAAGAAGCACCTTCTCTTGTGATCACTCTTGAATCTTCAGTTTTAACTCCTGTGCTTTGTCACCCCAGGGGTAACTTCTGCCAATATGCTGATATTTATTCTTCCATCATCGCTGTATCTAAAAATCACACACCAAGATGGATCAAAAATGACTCAGAGGATTTGGGTAAGTTTTCTCATACATCAAAGGGTTGTTTTCCTCCCCACCCTTTTTTCTTTCTTGTCTCAGTAATCCTTCCTAAACAAAAACTAGTAGTGCAATCTTAAAAAATCAATAGGCTTGCAAAGAAGTAATTCTGCATAGAGGTGCACTGTTTAAAAAACTGGGGCCTTCCAAAGTGTAACAAAGGTTAACAAGTTCATGCTCCACTGCTTTAGAGGCCTCAGCTCAGACTGGGAGGAGAGGTTTTGAATATTCACCCGGATCCACTACCTCATATAGGACTCTCCCTGCACTCTTCTGTCCTTCTCTCGAGTCCCAGCCATCGTCTCCTCCTTGGCTCTGGGCTGGAGGAGTTTATAGCAGCCCCACCATCCTGCCCTGTCCATGTGAAGATAACCTAAGCAGTTATACCCTTCAACATTCATTGAAGTCAACAGGCTTGGAAAAGTGTAACTGCTCAGATTGCACTGTTACTATGTTCAGACAAGAATGTTCAGACAAGAAAGACAGTGGTCCATGCTGAGTCATGTTGCTACATCTTCTATATGTATCTAATCTTGATTTCATTTTAGCTAGGATTTAAAAAAAAACAATTTTCTGTTGGATTTTTTATTTACCATTTATATCTTTGTGTTGAACATTGAAACCCCCTGTCAATTAGTTGATCTCTTTGCAGAAGTGAGTTCTGTCAGCTGAAGTCTTCTCCCATTTTGGTTGCAGGCTTCTCTCTTTTTGGCGCTAGGAATCTTGTTTTCATTGGTGAGCATTCCATTAGTCATCTACGACTGGGTGCATTCAGGAGACACTGCTGAAGGCCACTGAAGTCAGTCGGACATTGAGAAGAACCCATCTCCATTTTGCTACTCGCCAAAATCACCGTTTGGTCAACGTGTCCCATTCTTCATCGGTTTCCCACATTTAATTCAAGAAGACAGTAATTTTACTTTTTACAAAAGTGTTATTTTTCCACACACCCACAAGCTACTACATCAGTATTAAGTTTATGATGATGGTCTGATTTGACCATTGGCTGTAGATATTCTGTATGTGGTAACTGACATTAAAATAACTGAAGGATGTTCTGTTCTTGGGTAATATACTTGCAAGTTTATATAACAATAGTTTATTAGTATTTACCCAAAAAGAAGGCAACACTGAATGTAAAATGAGGCCCTTAAAATGTTATACATAAAAAAATTCTTTTTGGACATAGATGTAACATGTATGTGAATGTAAGATGACCCCCTCATTTTTGGGGTGGAAAAAAACCCTAGCATTGGAGTAGATGCCATAAGAAGGGTTAAGCAGCCTCCAGAGAGGAGATAATTTTGCATCTACTTGGCTATGCTAATGCATCTATGTAGCTAACGTACAGCCTAGCCCTGATTCACAGAATAACTAGACAATCATAAACAGAGTTCCAGCTTTCTAAGCCCACTGACTTCAATGGACATAGAAGGATGTAACTTCACTGCAAATCTGTGAGTTCTTTGAAACCAGTAAACAGAACTCCTACAAGATTCAGCCTCAGTAGCTGTCTACATCAAAATTGTCTTCATGCATCCAATTTTATTTTGTTATAACTCCTGGCAGTTCCGTACGTACACTGTTTAAAGTAGATGGACTCTGAGGATGTGAAGAAACTGAAAAGGTAGATTCCTGGCAATGATGGAATTGTGATCCCCAGCCTGGAGCTGCGGAATTGATGACTGTGTGGGGAGCCTTTGGTCTGGCTAGCAATTGGAGGAACATACTGGAAATGAAGAGATTTGCCGAGACATTGGCCACTACAGTTAAAAAGTGGGATTTCCTCTATCCCAATCACAAAATTATTACAGAACTGTACAAGCACAGAAGAAATCTGGTACTTGTGTCAGCCAGAAAGAAAGTCCAAGGTAGTTCTAAAGATACTTTCTGCTTATTTCACAAAAAAACCCACCTGTGCAGAAACTGCTGGAAATCAGCCTCAGACCGATGATTTATTAAAATCAACAGCAAATCAGCCATCTAGAAAGTGGAACGTGAAGTGTTATGTCAGTCTTAGAAGAGATACAGAGAAAGGTATCACAGATACTATTCCCTTGATGCCATCTCTGAAATCTATAAGCATTTTAATGTTGGAAATTATTGTCTGTTTGTGATTGTGATGTGTGTGTGTGACCCACGCAGCAGCAGTGTTGTGAACTGCAGGGCCCAAGTTTCACAGTTACAAAGCTCACTAGACCATACCTCCTTTTGTGCCTGAGAGCAAGCGCAGGGAGAAAAGAGCTGTGCAGGGAGAACTCTCAGGGAGGAGGTAGAAGGGCTGCAGTGAAGGGAAACAGCTAAGTTTAGTGAGGCATTACTACTGTGCACTAAGACCTACACAGGCAGTGGCTTACTCTCTTTGACATTTTCAGAGACTGGTGAAGGTATTTTCACTTTGCCAGACCTGAGGGCAGGGCCATGGGCAGGCGCTTCAAAGGAGAGCCTTGCACTGCTGCTTTAAGGTTAATTTTGTTTTATGGGAAGACTGCTTTGTAGGGTTGAGTGGGTTGGGGTTTTTTGTTGTTGTTGTTTTTGAGATCTTCAGTTGCTGATAACAGCCTTAACTGCTTTGGAAACTTTTTAAAGATAAAAGTGATACATAAAAACAGTAAACAAATGGGGAGAGAGTTTAGAGTGGGACCAGTTTCACTGGGCAAGAACCAAGTAACTCCAACACAGGAGCCCAGAGCGGGTTATGAGATTATCTCAATACCGTGGCCAGGAGCTATAGCTAGTTAGTGTTGCAACTCTGTCGTCATTGTTTTTTAGATTCCCCTTTTTCATTTATTTATTTAGTAAAAAATAAATTGTCCCACCCTTCCTCCAAGGACCTTGGGGTGGTATAGATCAGACTCCCCTCCTCCCTTTTATGCTCACAACAACCCTGTGACAGAGGTTAGGCTGAGAAAGACTCAGCCAGTAAACCCCCATGACAGAGAGGAGTTTTGAACTCCCAAGATGGTAATCCATCCACTACCCCATGCATTCCCAACACTCAGGCCTGAGGAGTGATAGAAACATGGAAATCTGTTGAACTCTTATGATTTTGTTTACAGTGTAGTATGTTATTCCCTTTCATTACATCTTCTTGAAGTACATTGTATAATGCTGATGTCAGTTTTTGTTGCAGTGTCCTCAATCTTATTTTATATATGAAAGATTTTCCAAGTTTAATTTCCAGGGAATTAAACCCTGCATCCCATACCCTGAGAAAGCATCCTTGAATTGGAGGCACTGAAGCACCAAGATATAAGAAGCCGAAGTCCAGACGATGTATGAGGCAGATAAATGAGTGCCAAGATGACATTTGTAAATTCAAGTTTTCATTTGTTCTAGTGTTGTATATTGGAAATCTTCTGATTAAGAGGATCTCTACCTCAAATCTTTGGATGATAATGATTTTAAAATGATCACAAGAACACAAAAGAAATGACAAAACAAGGACAGGCTTAGTTAGCATGGACAGATCACCTACCAAAAGAGTTAACAGACCAACCAAAATAAGTTTTAGTTCCTATCTGAGTGCCATGCAGAAAATACACTTCAAAGATTACCTAGAACAAATGTATGGAATATAATAATACAGAAATAGGAGGAGCATCGTTCTACATCAAGTGTCCATACTGCAGAGACTGGATCTGCAACAAACGAAGCAAAAGTTTTAACTGAACTGAGGTTGCAATCCGAAGAGTTATGGGCTAATCTGTGAGCATGCACAGGCCTCTGGAAATGCCCCAGCCCAGTCATTGGTCACCACTCCCACAAGACACCAGCTTCCAATGGAGCAGAAGAGTTTATATTCCACTAAAAGATGGAAGCAGGACTCTTGATGCGTGCATGAAAGCACTTATATGCTCTCTCTGGGTTGTAGCCTGAGTTATTTCAGTGCCTGCTATCAAGTATAGAAGCCTATATTTGATTATTTTAAAAATTATCCTCCTCACATTGTTTTGTGAGGAGAATTTGTGAACCACAATCCTTTGCCCTAAGGATCGACCAGTGTTTGTTTTATCCAGTTTAATCTCTGGAGCAGTTGTCCTACTGATATTCAGACACCTGTATATTTTTTAACCAAAAACTCAAATGATAAAATTGTACATAGTTAACCTGTATGGTTTTCATAACTGCTTTTGTAAATATTTTTCCTCTTTTTTTTAGTATATGTAGAACTTTAAAATGTCTTAAGATTTATCACTTCTGTAGTTCTTTAAAGTGCTTTGCAAATATTATCCTCATTCATCTTCACAACCACATTGTAAGGTAGGTCAAGAATAGCCCCATTGTATAGATGGGAAAACTGAAGACAAGAGAGAGCTTGTATTGTTCATAGCTGAACAAGAATTTGAACCTAGGTCTGCAGTCCAAAACCAACATTTTATCCACCAGATCATTTTGAAGGATAGTATGAAAAGTAATTCATTCCTGGACCTGAACTGACTTAGAAAGTTTAGTACTAGATTCCTGTCTCAAAACAAACATACCAAAAATATCCTAATACGGTAGTATACGTCAATGGTGGCAGGTGCTATCTTGGGATAATACTTTCATGTATCCAGCCTTATCTTGTTCCAGTTTAAGAAGCTTTCTTCCAAATTAAGATGCTGTTCATTGGAAAAAGCCTTTAACCTTTGCTCAGTGAAGTAATGGGATACATATCATTGTAGTATGCTTGCAGGTAAATTGATAACACAAAGAAGTAGATCAGAGCAACCATGGGATCCTAAAATGGAATTGAGGAAGATTGTTAGACCAAGCAGCTGCTTGATACCCTGTGTTTGAAAATCACTATTTTATTTATTTATTTATTTTAAAACCAACAACTGCACCACTGGGTAAAGCTTCATGACTTTGTTTTTATTTTTATTTTTTGGCTGCTAAGACACAGCCAATTTATGATGACCTCATATGGTTTTTACAGCAAGAGAGGTTCAGAGGTGGTTTGCCATTGCCTGCCTCTGCTAGCAACCCTGGACTTCCTTGGTCTCCCATGCAAGTACTAACCAGGGCTGACCCTGCTCACTTTCCAAGATCTGACAAGACCAAGCTAGCCTGACCTATCCACATAAGGGCAATGACTTAATTAGTGGGCTGTAATGATTTTTTAATACTTCATTGAAGTTACAGAAAGATTTAAAAGGAAGTAAGTTAGAATCCCACCTTTCTTCATGTCCTATTTACCACTTCCCATATCTTTCCTATCCCACTCACCTGCCTGGAATATTTTGATATTGGCTAGAATCTAGGTTCCTATTGATTTAAATGGCTTTAACGGGATTAGATAAATTCATGACAGTGCAGGGTTCAGTGGCTATTTGCCATGATTCAGAATGAAACCTCCATGTTCAGAATCAGTGCCACATTGTTGAAATAGTGGGAAAGGATTTCTTAGAAACATCTAGCTAGTCTCTGTAGGGAACAGGAGGCTGAACTAGATAGGGCCCTGATCCAGCAGGGCTCTTGTGTTGTAGGAGCTCGATTGTAAAGGCCTTTGCCAACTATAAACTTCTACCACAAATTGAAGTCTTTTCTTTATCACATCTGTTGCAGTAAAAGCATATTTTCCTAGTATTCAAACCACAATACATTGTCCCTGGAGAAGGGGAGGGAGAGAAAAAGCAACGTACTTCTCACAATTCCTACATATTAATCCTGTATTGCACTATTGCTTGAAAACCAAAAATGATCCGGATTAAATGGGGGGGGGGGATCTAACTTTTCTTCCCCTTGTCCCATAAACCATGCAACAGAATGTATTCATTTTCCCTGAGGGAACCAGGGGGGAAAAGACTTTCAGATCTCTGACCACCAATCACATTTAGAAATGAGCATTTTTAGAGTGCCTAGCTTCACTCCATCTTTAATTCTTTAATTTTTTTAGCTAAATGTGCCCATTGTTTCTCAGTGTAAGGACTTCTGTTATCAAATGTGAAGATAATAACACTGAATTACTTTGTTAAATACCAGACTGGTGGGACCTTGAGTACTCTCACATGCTGTACACATCCCTGAGTCTGATTTTCTTTGCTTCCTTTTTTTTAACAAAATAATCTATGCAGTTGTGTTGTACTGTAGGAAATGTTTCTGTTGTGTATGTATATATATATATTGTAAATAAATAGGATGCTTTCTATTTTTGCAGTCATGTACTCCATAAAATGAAAGTGTTGAGATAGTCTGTCCATATGAATATAAAAGTATTTGTAACCAAATCTGAATAGTAGCATCAAAGCCTTAGTTTATCACATAGCTGACTTTGTCCCTTCCAATCTGTCCTGCCTCATTCTACCTTGTAACTAAGTTGCCTAAAGCAAATCTTGTATAATTGCATTGTTTACTGTTGCACATTTATAAGAGCACAATCCAGTGAATTGCCAGAGATTAGTCCTTATTGCTGTATATTTCTGTGATCTAAATTATTTAAAACAAAAGTTGCACCTATGAAGTGCCCACTGATATTCTGTGCTGTGATCTACAGCTTTCTTTGTGGCTCAGAAATACACATGAACAATGACCATGTCTTGTACGATTACATCACTGGGTCAAGGGCTGTCTGTCCAGAATCTCCAGTCTCTCCCTCTTAGTTGCACTCTTTTCATAGGAGGTGCTAAGGACTGAACTTGGGACCTTGTGCTCCACCTGTAAATTGTGGTCCTTCCCACTCGTATACATGTGCTGTGGGCCTGAGCTGACAGCAGAACTCCAGGTCAAGATGCCTGAATGCCATCCATTGCTGCTGGTGCTGCCCCAGAGTTCATTTTGAAAGGGGTTTACCCTAGAGTCCTGTGTATATGCCACTGAAATAAATGGTGGAAATGTAATACCATTGCCTGAGAAGGTGCATCTCTGCGACAGTGAAGAACTGGGAATATTGGTGGAGAAACAAAAGCAAATGTTGCTTAGAGAGGGAATCAGTTCCGTTTTCTATGTGGCACCACCACTAGTGGCCAGTAGAGATCTAGTATTTTTTAAATGCTTTTTCAATATCTTAAGATTCTAAGATGCTGTAAGGAAAGATGAAAGCACCACCACACCCTTTCCCCATCTGCCTGTGTTTGTACAAACACAGAATACAATGCTGGGACAATTTTTTGTAAAGGAAATGCCCAAAAATGAGCAGTAGGAAAAAAAGTTAGCTTATAAAATCATTACTCCTGCCCCCCTCTTTCTATCAGTAAGCGGTGATGACTACTCACCTCTTACATGAATTATAAGTGCTCCATTTTCTTGAATATCAAGGAAGGCTCCATCTATACAATAGAATTGTCAGTACGGAACATTACCCTACACAAAAAAGGGGCATTCTCTGCTGGCCCAACCTGCTGGAGTCCTGTGGAGCTTTAAGTCACAGTCAGCTGTTACAAACAAGATATCATTACTGCCAAAAATAGTTCTGTGTATAGGGTCCAAGGATATGCTGGGTAATGTTTTTTTAAAAAAAAAACACAAACCTATAGGGCACTTTGCTAATTACTCAGGTTGTTTGGTTTGTTTCTTAGGATGTAATCAAGCATTTAGATGGAACTGGATTGTGCTGTTTAATAGTACTGAGAACACCTTGCTATGCTCTCAGCACAGAGATTAATCTAAATTTCTCCTTCATTTTATAAGTGATCACAAATATCTTATGTAACATACTTAAAACCTGTGGGGTATGTTGTTATTCAGTATTTCGGTGATATCCTAATGATTTCAGATAAATTCTTGAATGTGTCCCAGGCTTGTTTTGAATAAGGACAGGCCCTTTACAGTTTTAAACATGAGCACATCTTTCGATGGAAAGATTTCTAAGTGGCTGCATTTCAAATTATCGGGTCTCTTTTCCCCTTTGGCACTGCAGATGCTCAAACAGAATCTCTTTAGTAAAAGAAAAAGTATTTTTCCACAAAAACTGAATTTAGATTGTTTATATTAGATCTGCTTTCTGAAATCCTAAACTATGTTTGGGTATTAAAGATATCTAGCTGGTTATTAAAAAAATGTACTGAAAGTATTATTTTTGCTCTGGCCCTGTCATTGTTCTCTGTATTGTTCATATTTAATGATGTTCATGTAAATTATGCTGTGTGTAAATAAAGTAACGTAATCAATTCTGAAATCCCTGTTATACCCTATGCTTTTTAACATCTACATGAAACCACTGGGTGAGGTCATCCAGAGTTTAATCTGGGTTGTCACCAATATGTGGATGACAGATCAAGACCTGGACTTTGTGTTCCACCCATAAGTTATGGTTCTCCCCACACATATATGTGTTGTGGGCCTGTGGATGACACTCAGCTGTATCTTGCACTTGTAGCTGACCCAAGAGAGGCTGTAGAAATCCTGAACTTGTGCCAGGAGGCAGTTTTGGAGTGGATGCAGGCTAATAAACTGAAGTTTAATTGTGATAAGACTGAACTGCTACTAACGACTGGAAGATCTGGCCCAGGACTTAAGTGTCAACTGTTCTGGATGGGGTTGCACTCCCCTTGAAGCAACAGGTCTTGGGGTGCTCCTGGGCCCAGGCCTGCTTTTGGATAAGCAGGTGGCAACTTTGGCCAGGAGTGGTTTTTACCAGCTGTGACAGGTTAGCCAGCTGCATCCTTTCCTGGGCAAAAAAAGGATCTGGCCATTGTAGTACATGCTGTTTACACGTAGATTAGATTACTGCAATGCACTGTGTGTTGGGCTGCCCTTGAGGTGTCCAGAATCTTCAGTTGGTGCAGAATGCTACAGCCAGGATGTTTGTGATGGATAGCCCTAGCATGATGCCATAGAACTGAGTATTCTGGGTTTTGAGGTCTTAAGGGTTTCCATTGAATGTGACAACCTTGCTCAGCATTCCTGAAAATACAGACTGGAGTTTCTAGAGGTCACACTGTCTGTGTCTGAAGGAGCTAATCTTGCCTGCTGAAATCGTTTATGCCAGTGAAGTCACAACATTCTAGCATGTTGCTCTGAGAAGCTTCATGGAAAGTTTCACAACCTTTTAGCTTAAAAGAGGATGTGGAATCAATGAGAGACAGCCTGAAATGGTGCCTGAGAGACTGCCAAACATTTTATTCCTGCTTGTTCCTTAAATCTAAACCTGCTATCCATTCTTTTACATTTTTTAAAAAAAAACTACAAAAATGATGCAGTCTTCCTCTTTTTTATCCTGTAAAAGAATGATCCTGTTAATGGATTCTCTCCAGTTTCTGGTGGACTAAAGGCTGGCAACCAAGGTAACTGGATAGTTTGGTGGCTTCCTAGATCCTGGTCTGCCTAGCTTTCCCAAAAGGGATGTCTGTGACATGTTGACTGGAGTGGGTCATAGGGACCATATCACTCCAGTCTTGGTTCATCTACACTGGCTTCCAATTTGTTTCCAGACACTACTGAAAGTGCTGGTGCTGATATTTAAAGCCCTATATAGTTGGGACCAACATACCTGAGGGACCACCTACTCCCTTATAAACCTACTTGACCACTGTGGTCGTCTTCAGAAAGCCAGTTTCAGGTGCCCCTGCCTTCTGAGATTATAAAGTGGGTGGTGGCAACCCTGGAGAGGCACAAAATTCTGGAATACTCCTCCCCCCGGGAGATTTGCCTGCCCCTTGTGAACATAAGAAAAGCCAATGCTGGATCAGGCCAAGGGCCCATCCAGTCCAACACTCTGTCACACTGGCCAAAAATACCAGGTGCCATCAGGAGGTCCATCAGTGGGGCCAGGATACTAAAAGCCCTCCCACTGTTGCCCCCCGTCAAGCACCAAGAATACAGAGCATCACTTGCCCCAGACTGAGAGTTCCTATCTATACCTTGTGGCTAACAGCCACTGATGGACCTCTGCTCCATATGTTTATCTAATTCCCTCTTGAAGCTGTCCACGCTTGTAGCCGCCACCACCTCCTGTGGCAGTGAATTCCACCTGTTAATCACTCTTTGGGTGAATAAGTACTTCCTTTTATCTGTTCTAACCCAACTGCTCAGCAATTTCACGGAGTGCCCATGAGTTCTTGTATTGTGCTGTCTTGTATTGGTGCTGTCTTCGGCCATTAGGTGAAGATTTTTTTGTGTTTTGCTTAGCATTCCCTCAGTGATCCCTCCTTTCTCCCCAGGGTTGTAACTTGTTTTTAACTTTTGTGCTTATCTTAAGCTCTGCTTTTAGCTTGTTTTAAAGATATATCTATGTGTTGGTTTTAATGGCACTTATGGTGAGATTTCAATTTGCATGTTTTAATCTGTTAGCCACTCTGGTGGCCATATGAGGGCAGAAAGCCATGGTAATATCATGTTAATAAGTAAATAATAACCACGAAAAAGTTAGGTGTTAAAAGATTTAAAATAACACAAAAGATAAATAAGTTTGGATAAGATGACACTGAAATGTATTTTATCACACACTTTACTAGCAACAGAAAAGTAGCGAGCAACCCAGTGAAGTTCCATTACTGCCTGGGACACAAGGGATCAACAGATTCATAGAAAAGGTCAACACTTACATGCTTTTCAAGGTTCCTCAAGGAAAGGACTGGGTCAATAATCATTTTATTTAACCCTAGCCTTTCCCAGGAACTGTGTGAATGGTTGTTATTGAATATAATTTTTATTGACATGAGAGGGAGCGGCCAGCCAAAATTCACCCAATTAACTTCATGGATGAGTAGGCATTTGAACACAGGCCTTCCATCACTACCCCTTTTCTATTCTAACACTAGATCCTAATGCCCCACAAGAATTCATAGAAACAAGAAAAAACAGTGAGTCTGTCATTCCGTTGTCCTCTAGTACCACATATCTACACTACTGAGGAGGTACACAGCTGTCTGTGGTTGACTTACCAATGGAAGAAAGATCAGAACTGCGCCTCTTACCCCTGTCCACACATGCTCAAAAATGATGGAGGACAGCGATGGCTATTATCAGCACAGAGTTGGAATTTCTGCTAGCAACTGCCCTTCAAAACACTCAGTCTTGCATTCTCAGAACCTTTGTAAGTAAAGAGTTATTAAGTAATTAATTAAGCAACTAAATAAGGTAGGGAGGTAAGCAGAGTAAGTGATTTACCCTCCCCCCAAATTGCTGTTCCCTGTATACTGAATAATTGGCTAAGCAGAATTAGGGTGTGGTCACATGGCAAGCTTATCCCGATTTGTTCCCACTATAGATTTGATCAGGAATATTTTTCCCGGGTTGGGATGAGTACACATCCCTCCACGAACTGCTTGCATCGTGCGATGAGGCTCCAGGCACTGTCCAGATAGTCGCACAGCCCAAGCGGCGGTGCGGCTTGGTTTTTTTAAAAAATGGCTTTGCGCATGCATGGATCCAGCTGTCTAGGGGATAGACAACAAACCCGTGCACCACACTGGCTATGTCTGAAGCCTTGTAGTATACTGTCAAATCTGGCAGATGCAAACCCCCTTTCTGAGCCAATCTGTATAAGGTAGAGGATGAAAATCTGTGCTTTTTTTGTGACCAGAAAAAAGTCAGTTATCAATTTCTGCCAGGAGCAAAGAGTTGCTGTGGATATCTCTGTGAGTAGGGTTCTGAAGAAGAATAGGAATTTAGGAAGAATGAACATTTTCACCAAATTAATTTTGTCAGCCCAAGAAACATTCACATTAAGCCATTTTTTCAGACATGTATTCATTTCTTGAACTACTTTGCCAAAGTTGTATTGAGAGTTTGGAGTGGTCTAAGGGAATCTGAACTCCCAAGTAACGCCATGAGTCTGTTATCCAGTGGTAGTGGTAGTGGTATTTAGTTTTCAAGATTTTGGTGATGTTATCAGAAAGCCAAATAGGGAACAGATCCATTTTACTCTGATTAATACTTAATCCCGAGGTAGATTTAGATAGAGTGTCATGCAGAGCTGGGATAGACTCCTCTGGCTTTGTTATATAGAGAACAAGGTCATCAGCATATAAACTGACCTTATGCTCTGTGTCACCATTTTGACATAGAGGATAATGAGAGAATTGCACTGAATTCCCTTTGCCAATGGCTCCATAGCCAGAGCAAACAGCAAGGGTGAAAGGGGACACCCCTGTCGGGTACCCCTTTGAAGAAAAAAGTTATCAGATGAAACCTCATTTACTTTTATTTTAGCTGAGGGAGTTGGATAAAGTTGCCTTTAGAAAATTGTCACCAAAGTTCATCTCAGTTAGTAAGCATTTTAGGGATTCCACTGTTAGAGAGCAATCCTAAGCACCTCTCTTTGGAAGTAAGTCCCACAATGGGGCTTATTCCCATGAAAGAGTTCTTAAGAGCTAGGAAAACCGCTAGGAAAACCTCGTGCGCAGACAACATATCACTACAATGCTATTTCCAGTCCCTCTTGTCTCAGGCCCCAGAGCTCTTGCAGCTTTGTATGCTGTTGTTTGTGCTGTTGCACCATGTGTAGCTGGGGGCTCTCCTCTTCTGGCAGCTACCCATCCTCCAATAGGAGGCAATTGCTACTTGCCTCAGGGATGCCATACCAGCCATAGATTCTACTCCCCTTCCCATTACTTTTTCACACTGACTGCACAATGACAGTTGTCTAACACATCCATAAAGATGCCAGCCTGGCTGCTCAAAAAATTCCCAATAGCTGAACACATTGGGTTGGATCCAGTGGAAGGGCTTTCCATCAGCAGACTGGAACTTTCTTGCATCCTCTATCTCGCTGTAGCCCAAAAGGCTCCCTGACATGCTGTTCTGCGGGGAACAGGGGATCCTCAGGAACAGTATGATGGGTGAATCTGCAGTGAAAGGAAGGAGTCAGCAAAAGCCCTCCTGTTATTGGAAATCTACTGCTGGATCCAGCCTGCTGTATTAGATATGTATTAAAGAAATTACATCAGAAATTCTAATGACGAGAACAATGTTTGTTGTTTACCGGCACTTACATTCTGTGCATAGCTTTACTAGAAAACTGTAACATAAATTTGTCCAGTGTGTTTACAGTGATCGATAGCTCTTTGTATCCTAAGGTATCTTCATGGGTAACAGCAACTTTATGGAAGGAGTGAAGGAAAAGGATCTCCACCCCCAAAGCCTGTGAATATATTTCAGAATAGCACCTGTTGATTTCTGCCACAGTGTGGAGAACAGTGCCTTTAGAAAGATTAATACACGTCACGTTTGTTCTAAGTGAGACCATATGGCCGCACACCTAACATAAACCATAGACAGTTATTTCCTATCCTGTGTTTTCCCATTGCTCTAAACACAGGGACTTCCCCTCCTTCACAGCAGAGTTTCTAACATGCTAATAATACGGGTGTATTTTGCCCTCGGGGCTCACAGTTACCTTGTACCCAGCGTCACCAAGCAACTGCCATCCACTAGCCTGCAAATGAAACATCGGAACGTACCTGAAGGTTTCCTTCTCTTCAGTGGGGGAAGTCATTCAAATTACTTATGTTTTTAACTTTTGCCCCTCAACAAGTTTTCAAAACTTCCTTTGGCAGTTTTTGCTGGGTGATAGAGTGTTGTGTATCAAGACCGCGGTCACCAGGGACTCTCGTAATGGCGACCACCACGTGGTCATTGCACATGGCCAGAATCTACCTGAGAACAATAGCCGGTCGGATCCTAAATGACCGCCAATCATGAGCCTAGGTTTCCCCCAGGTGACCTATGATCAGTAACCACTATCTTAAGGTCCTATGAGGACATTGGGGCGAGGTCGGGGGCTCTGAGCCCGGGGTTTCTCATGTTCCATCTTGACCTGCAATAAAACAACTATGCTGATTTCACTGTTACCGGCCTCCCAACTCCAATACTTTACACAGAGGAAACATAACACTGCACAACCAATCACCTCACCTTAAAGAAAAGGATGCTGTTAATAATCTCCCTGCTTGAGAGGAGGCAGGTGGAGCGTAATAACAGGGTCTCAGTTAATTACTCTCAGATTACAATTAAAAAGGCTACGTTTATATATCAATCTCCAATTTTGATACATTTATCTGCTGCACTATGCTCCCCCCCCCCCCCCGGAATTAAATCCAAACAAACAGTGACCATATAAACTAAGCTTGCTATTCCTGTTTGGTCCTTGCATCTGTAAACATCTTCATTATGTTGTATGTTAATTTGCTGCTCAGCGTCCACCTATATGTATGGACTGATAATTTCCATTTCAATGTATCTGAGAAAGTGTGCGTGGACAGAAAAGCTTATACCTTGAATAAAACTTCGTTGGTCTTAAAGGTGCCACTGGGGTCGAATTTTGTTCAGCTAACATAACATGTTCTAGAACCCGTTTCCGGAGCGCCCCCCCCCCCCCCCCCCCCCCCCTTACCGTAACGCCACCACTCACGCCTACCGGGGGGGGGGTTCATTGCGCTTGCGCATGGCTCTCACGCCCAGTCATTTTCTTTTCCGCCTCTCGAGCTGGGAACCGGGAGGACCTTCCCGGAATGCCCTTGGGTAGTTGTGGAGCCGCTCTTCTGTGTCTCTCTGGTAAGTAACGCCGCGCCTCCACCTGCCCCTCACGCTTCTGCTAGGCAGCAAAAGGCGACTGGGCAGCGCCGCCGTGCGGCCTTTCTGTCTGTGGAGGGTTTGGGGGGGGGGGCTCTCTCTATGCTCTACCGTTGCCGCGAAGGGACATGTGACTGGAGAGCAGAACGCGCGCGGCGGGGGGAGGAGGAGGAGGAGGAAGCGGCCTACTTCCTTCTGCTTGTCCTGCCGCCGTCGCGCGAGGCTTCGGAGGAGGGCATATCCTGCGCGCCGCGGAGGCGCTGAAGGCCCGAGAGCCTCCATGTTGAGGCAGCAATAACGGAGCCTCTGCCCAGGCCGTTCGCTTTGAAGGTGCCGCCAGGTAAGAGAGGAAGGAGGGCGTCTCACGCCGAGGCAGGAGGAAGCCGGCTGTGGTGCGGCGGTCGGGGGAGGGGAACAAAGGGAAGGCGCTCTTGTCGGGAGGCCTGGAGGAGGCGAGCGGCCTTGTGAGGCAGACGGGCCGTTGAGCGCCTCTCTGCCGCCTCGTCCGCTTCCTTGTCACGGCGGCCGAGTGCAGGGCGGCGGCGGCGGCGGCGGCGGCGGGGGGGGGGGCACGGCGATGACAGGCCCCCGCAGCTGCCTCTCCTTTCGGCCCGGGGGGCGGGGGCGGGGGAGAAGAGTCCTGTGAAAGTCGCGAAGTCTCTGTAAACAAGATGAGGGCGACGGCGCGACGGTCACGCAGCTGCGAGGCCCGGCAGTGAAAGTTCCATTCTCTGGGTTCGGGGATCTGCGACAAAAGTGAGGAGCCGCTCCAGTCCCGGCAAGGGGCAGGATTCAACGCGGCTCTCTGGCTGTTTTGATACGCAGGAGTAATTGGCTGACAGTGAAGCGGCCAGGGTGAAATACTGACTCTGTCCTGCGCTTTCCTTTGTGTTAAAGATTTCCCATACTAACCCCTGCTCTCTGGAGGCCCCGGTTTTAAACCATGTTCTTGACCTCTGGAAATTGGCTTTGCACAGACACGTGAGGAGGAATAAGCAAGAGTCCGGCAGCCCCTTAAAGACTTTTGTTAGTCTTTAGGGGGCTGCCGGACTCTTGCTCTTTTCTGCTGCTACAAACAAACACGGCTATTCATCTTGATCTGTCACCGAGGAGAAATGTTAGCAGACAGTTTAAGCTCTGGGTTAGGTTTGGTAGTTCATTTCCTCCAGAGAATAGATGCCTGTTCACCATAGGATATGTTCAACACTAGATATTTGCCGGGAAGTAAAGGGAGGAAAAGCTGCTGAAAATAGTATCAAATGCTTTAAACAAAAAGTTGTAAGGGTAGGGTTTGTGTTGTTTGTTCTTAAATAAATGTACATACTACTGCAATAGGGAAAACAAAAAGGAGACGGAAAAGGCTGCTGTCCAATCTGCATTATAATGGAAAATGCCTAATGGAGGAAACTTTCACTTTCTATTGCCTGAATTACTAGAATTAGCATACTGGCTCTTAGCAGTTCACCCAAATGCAGGCTGTGGTGAGAACCAAGCATTTTAAGAGTGTTCTGACGCAATCAGAACTTGGAAACAAGTTCCCTGGCATTGTTTACAGTTTGCTGTAGCTAGTCATTGTTTTCTAATATTTTAAGATCTCCTGTTTCTTATGTGGTGAGTGCACTAGGTATGTCGCTGTGGTTGTGGCCTTCCCTTGTTCCTTTATTGTTGCAACCAGGATGGATTTTTATTCACATAGGTTCTTGTTTTCTGTGAGCAAGGCATTGTGAGTTGTTTGAAGCGCATCAAAGCACCTTAACTCCTCTTCACTTTCAACTTCAAACTGTTGTGAATCAGTTTTTGTTGTCAGGATATAGCTTGCTGCTACATGTTTGCTTGCGTACTAGGTGTTTTTTTGATTATGTTTTCTGAATCTCAGATTACTGTTTCTATTTTGTGTGTCTGGCGTCCTGTTATGGGTGACTTTATGTGTGGAAGCCACATAGCACCTATGACTGACAGAGAGCAGTCTAGCATTAACATATGAGAAAGCTCTTTAATTTCCCCGCATTAACTTTTCTTGCTGCTACAGACATATAACAGCTAGTGTTGTATTCTGTTTAAGAGTGTCAGACTAGGAACTGGGAAATCCAGGTTCAAGTCCTCACTCTGTGATGGAAGCTTACTTGGTGACCTTGGGCCAGTCGCACATTCAGTCTAACCTATCTGTTAAGATAAAATGTGGGAGAAAAGAATGGTATGTATGCTGCTTTGAGTCCCTATTGGGGAGAAAGGTGGGGAATAAATGATGTAAATAACAAAATTTAACAGCTGCATGCTTCAGTTAATCAAACTCCTTGTGTGTGTGGATAGAATAGAGCAGGGGAGGTCTTTGAGTGCTTCTCACGGTACAAAAAGCAGTTGACTGCAAAATCATTGGCTGAAAACAGTTGCTGGAAACAACCAACTACTTGATAAAAGAGAAACTTAATTTTTCCTCCCAATACACACTTTAGCTACTATAATTGTTTAAGGAGTCAGGCCCAGAAAGATGTATAAGTCAGGGTTGTATTTTTAAAGTAATGTAGAAGATTTTCTCAGTGGCTGAAAGTTAGAATGAGCAGAAATTGAGAGGGTTGCTATTTTCAGGCTGATAGCACATGTGGCACAGTTGTCTTCCGTGTCTTGGTAGTGAATGCCGTTTCCCTGCATTTGCTGAGAGAATGCCGGGGGGGGGGGGGAGTAGCTGTGCAGGGGTATACCAGCTTATTCTTTTTGAAGTGATCCCCAGCCAAGCTATTTTCCTCTAGCTGGCCTTGGTTTCTGATTGGAATCCCAGCTAGGAAAGGGGAAAGAAACAAATACTTGACCTTTACAGTGGAGAATAGGTAGGGGAAGCAGCCTTCCCCGTTATCATTCACTGATTCTTCCCGCAAATGTCCCCTTCCTGCCTTAAGTAGGGGGGGGGGGGCGGGATTGTTGTGCCAACTTCCAACCTATGGTAACCCTGTGAATTAATGACCTTCAAAATGCCCTGTCATTTTCAGCCTTGCTCAAGTATTGCCGACTGAGGGTTGTGGCTACTTTGATTGAGTCAATTGGACTCATGTTGGGTCTTCCTCTTTTCCTAGCATTATTATCTTTTCCTGTAAGTCTTGTCTTCTCATAATGTGACCAAAGTATGATAGTCTCAATTTAGTCATTCTAGTGAAAGTTCAGGCTTGATTTAATCTGGAACCCAATTATTTGTCTTTTTGGCAGTCCACGGTATCCATAAAGCTCTCCTCCAACACCACATTTCACATGAATCAACTTTCTTCCTGTCAGTGTTTGTCAACTTTCACATCCATAGTAATGTAGTATGAATTGTCTTGATCTTGGTTGCCGGTGACACAGCCTTACACTTAAGGATCTTTTCTAGGTCTTCCCAGTCTTCTGCCCTTCCCAGTCTCAGTCGCCTTCTGATTTCTTGGTTGCTGTCTCCTTTTTAGGTGATGATGGAGCCAAGGAATAGAAAATCTTGAACAATTTCAATTTCTTCATCAGGTTTAAAGTTGTGTTATTCTTCAGTATCATTACTTTTGTTTTCTTGATATTGAGCTGTAGTCCTGCTTTGGCACTTTCTGCTTTAACCTTCATCAAGACTCGTTTCAAGTCTTTCCTACTTTCTGCCAGTGACACCTGCATATGTCAGATTGTTAATGTTCCTTTCACCGATTTTCACTTCATCTAAATCTAATTCTGCTTTCTTTATGATATGTTCTGCATGTAGATTCAGCAGATAAGGAGATTAAATACATCATTGTCTGATGACTTTGCCAATTGGGAACCATTCTGCCTTTCCATGGAGCCAGTTTGGTGTAGTGGTTAAGTGCATGGACTCTAATCTGGGAGAACTGGGTTTGATTCCCCACTCCTCCACTTGCACCTGCTGGATGACCTTGGGCAAGCCATAGCTCTGTGCCAGCTGTTCTCTCAAGGACAGTTGTCTCAGAGCTCTCTCAGCCCCACGTACCTTACAGGGTGTCTCTTGTGGGGAGGGGAAGGGAAAGTAGTTTGTAAGCTGCTTTGAGACTCCACGTGAGTGAAGGGCGGGATATAAATCCAATCTCCTCCTCTTCTCCTTCCTCCTCCTCCTTCTTCCATATTCTGTCCTACCAGTAGCCTCTTGTCCAGAGTATAGGTTCATAGGGTTTTCAAGGTAAGAGATGATAAGAAGTGGTTTACCATTGCCTTCTTCTGTGTAGTACTAACCAGGGTTAGCTGAAGTAGCACTGCTGTTACCTATGATAGATCCTCTGCCAGTTTCACCTTCCACTACTGCCCAGTAGCTAACCTTCAAGGATTCCTCCACCCCTATCACCATTGGAACTGTCCATTCTCTTCTGCTGATGTGGCCGTTAATGCCTGAAGGGGGTGAATATATCTTAGTCTGGTGTCTTAGCTGTGACCATTCCACAGTAGTAATTCAGTGCTAGTAGTTTAGCCTCTTGACAGAGCTGAAACTCCCTACAATATTGCTCTCAGCTTCACTGACACACAATCCCCCTCACTACATCAAGGTGTGTGTCCAAGAGGGGGCACAAAATTTGGAATACCGCGTGTTCCTTGGTAATGTGTAATTCTTCAGTCTCTCTTTTAGATTATTTTTAAAATTGTAGAATGAGGTTAAGTTTGAGTTTGTGGTTTTCCGGAGGTTTCTTCCTTTGCCTGTAAGCTATACTTTTTTATTGGAGTAAACTGTTATTTGTAAATTAAAGTATTTGCCTTGCAGGCATCAATTTTAGCATGGTGGGAGTGTGAGAAGCATAGAGAGACTCTGGACAGTAATTAAAATATATGTATGCATACCTGTGTTGGCAAGGGGCCTCTCACTTTTCACCCATTGGCTGTAATCTGGTGAGCCGTTCCAGGCATACTGGACAAGTTACATGCACACAGTAGGATTTTTAAAAATTCAACACCATTACCTCCCAAATAAAAATTAAGTAGGAATTCTGCAAGCAGCATCTGAAGGAAAGTGCTTCTCAGCAGATCCTTCAGTTCAGTGTCTACAGCAGTTGCATATTCTCTGCTGTTTGTCCAGAAAGCATGTGTGAAGAGGTGAGAGGAAGATGGTGCTGTTATGTCATTACTATTGCGTTGTGCAGGTCTTCTGCTTTGTGAGCTGCTGGCATTAAAGCTGCGAGCAAGCGATTTGGCTGCTGCATAACTTAGTTTTCTCTGGAGCCATCCTTCCTAAGCTAAGACAATAATGTGTGAGCCGAAGGTTAAAAAACTGTGAGCTAGCTAACACTAACTCACCTTAGAGGGAACACTGCTTGGAAAGCACATTTTTGAGAGAGGGTTTGGAAAGGCAGAGTTAGAAAGGTTGTCCCCAAGTTTAAAAGTTTGATAATTCCTGCTTTAGCAGGAGTCACTGGTATAGTGAAATTTGACAGTACTTATTTTCTCTTGAGATGAATTGGTTTTGGCTACTCTGCGGTGAAAAATTTCAGGCTAAATGTTTTCTGTGTTCAGTGGTTCAACAGAATGACTCTTTCCTGCTGCACTCATTTACCCAGTCATTTGGGTTGACTGTATGGCTGCAATCACACAGACTAAATAATCCACTTTCAGTGCACTTTCCAACTGGATTTTTACTGTGTGAACTGGCAAATTCCAATTCAAAAGTGCATTGAAAGTGGATTATTTAGTGTGTGTGATCGTAGCCTATGTATGACTGCCTTTGTATTACAACTTGTAGGACTGTTCCACAAAAGCAAAACTTAATAGGGACATTCTTTAAACTTGCCAAATATAAGCTATGGTGAGTTGCACTTATGAATACATTTAGGGGAATGTGGGTTGGTTCAGTGCTATGGTTCTGTGCTTTGTAAAACTGTCCCAAACCTTTTTGATCCTGCAAGCACATTTGGAATTTTGATATGGCATGGTGGGTGCAGCAACAAAATGACTGCTGCAGGAGGTGGCGGCAGCTGCAGCCAAAGCAACATTTTAAAAAATCTGCACAGCCAATTAGAAGCCTTGCTGGGCAAAATCCCTATGTGGCCCCACCCACTTCCTATAAACATTCGGTGAGCACCAGAAAAGGTGTTAGAAGGTGCCATGGTGCTCACGGGTACCACTTTGGGGGCCCCTGGAATATAGGTTCCCAGAGAATTTTAAGTTGCAAATAATGTTGAGGAATAGGTATATAATTACACAAACGGTGTAAAGCAAATCACTGCTTAGGGCTGCTTCTCACCTTCCATCTTAAATACATATAAATATTCATGACAAAATATCTTGTAGTATTATTATCGCTTTTTCTATTGCTATAATCCAGCCTTGGGTATGTATTGCATAGTTTAATATGTGATGTTAAGCTCTTTAACTTATTAGGAGGAATGTAATTACTGGTGCCAATATTTTTCAGGTTTATTAAGCAGAAATGAAGAATAAAAAGCAGTGTATACAAAATAATGAAGATGAAAATCATGAAGATACAGAAGGTAGCTTATATATGTACGGATATTCTCATAGACGTGTCAGAATATAACGAAACCACATAATGTTTGATACTGTGTAACATTACATATAATTTAAACTCTCCCCCACCCCAATTTCTAAATCCAGCCCTGTGGAATTAAATATGTTCTGTTCTGGGAAACTTATTTATTTATTCAATTTTCAGCCCTCCCTCTCCTACAAGCAGGCTCAGTGTGGGTTGAAGTGTTTTTCTAATTTCCTCTGGCAGTAGCTAGCTAGAGTTAGTGCACACGCATCATAGGATCACAGAGTTTTTTACAGTCACCTACAAAGGGTCTAAAATGCTGTTGACTTCCTAGATTTTAATAGGGTTTTTTGGGAGTAACATTGTACTTTCTTTATTAATTAGTATTTCTTAAAAAATTGACATAGATCAATAATTCATTCATTGATTTGGGTATTGTGATTATCACATTATAATGGCTTTTTAAAAGCATCTGATAACCTTGTGGAAGGTATGTTTGGTGGCCGCTCCAAGAATAAATCAGAATAGATTTAATTTTCACATCTCACTGATCGAACCTGGAACCATCCAATACTTGCTATTATATACTTGACAAGCAGCGGGGACCTGCGATATTCGTGGGGATGGGGGAAAGTATTTTATGCGGCTTCCCCGCTGAAGCAGCAGGTGCTCCATATGAAGGAGGAGGAAGCGGTCGCAGGTGAGCCCAGCAGGCCTTTCCCCCCCCCCCCCCAAATGGTGGTGACTTTTTTTTGTGGGGGGGGATTAAGTATCCCCCGTATAATTTTTTCAACATTTCAGATTTTTCCGCACCCCTGGGGAGTGCCTCAAGTGTGCAGGAAAATCTCTTTGCCTTCTATGTGCCCCCGATGTGCAGATTTAGATATCCACACAGAGGGGCCATCTTGGCTATTAGATATATAGATTGTCTGTGAACTTCCCTGAGACATCGGATTGCCTGCTGGTCAGGACGTTGTATTAGGTAGATATTCAGAGCATGGCAATTTCTACAACCCAGTTAAGACAAAAGTACTTTGCAGGTAAGCTCTGGTATTTCTGTTTGTGCTTTTGTGGGGTACTTAATGGTTTGGATCCACCCAAGTGTTGCCATGATGGAAAGATTTATACCCATGGAGTATAAAACTTTCTCTTCCCATATCTCCTGTGCAGTCTAAAAACAGAATGTCAGGGGCATTTGGGGCTGCAATAGGAAGGTGGAAGCAAAGTCATACTCCGCAGGCGCAAGTCCTTCTGTCCACAGAAATCCTGTGGTGGATTATAGCCAGTGGGTATAATAAAATTGTAATCCAAGCCGCAGACACTAAATTTTATATTTTAAGGTTCTGATTTAACTGTTCTACTTACAGAGTATTTAGGGTTGACTTTTCTTTTAGATTTATGTATTTGAACAAAATAATGTAAAAACTTGATGCTGGATGCGATTTGAATACTTTGATCCACTGATATCTTCTGTATCTCATAGCAGGGGAAGACAATGAAGAAAACCGTTCCTGTTCTTCTAGCATTTTTTCCGAAGAAGCTGACAGATGCCCCATCTGTCTAAACTGTCTGGCAGAGCAGGAAGTTGGTTTTCCTGAAAACTGCAGTCACATATTCTGTGTGACATGTATCCTCAAATGGGCTGAGGTAAGTCTAGGTAGTTTCCAGTCAATTTATAAAGTAGGTTCTATAATTAAAAAAAAATTATCTAAGCAAGTAGAGTCATGCAGTGGTTTATTTTTTCCCCATTGAGGGAATCTACAGTGATCTACAGAACTGTGCCAAAAGGGGCTTTGGGCTTTTGTGTCTTAAATGCAATGTCTTTTTGCTACATGGCAAACTGTGTTTAAAGCTGAAGAGACTTGTAGAAGAAGTATGTGGTAGGATACAGGAGTTTGTTATTCAGCAGGGAAAAAGCAAGTAAATAAAACCCCACTGAGCATGCCTGAACACATCTAAAATAGCTCTCTGAATTCTGGCCCAACTGTAAATCTCAGATTTTAGCATAGCCAGCACATAATCAGTATATTTGACTTAATGATAGGAAGTAGGTTTTATTCATTTAAAGTATTGTTTAGTTCATTCTTATTCATCTGTTTTATGTAAATTGCTAATGGTGGAACTGTTGCTTTTCTGCATTCTGTAGGTGTTATAGTATCTGTTTCTGCAGGGATTCTTTGTACTGGCATATCTGCCTGCCACTTTGTAACTTTTTTTGGTATTACATTTCTCCCTTTATTATTAAACATCATGGTAAAAACAACAACAGAATTGTAGAACTGCAGGCAACTTTGTAAGGTCATAGAGTCGGCCTTGGCTGGGAGGGTGGGGTATAAATCTGATAAATAAATATTATCTTCATAGGTAATTATCCAGTCTCTTCAACCACAAAACAATGTTTCTAGTCAGCCTTTTGATGCATAATGTACTTACTGCTAGAATAGTTATTCTTAAAATATGGAACTTAAGCTCAGTCCTTCTTGTACTGTCTGGTCCTGTCAGCAGTTAAAAATTGTTTTCTGTGTTCATGGTAGACCTCCAAATATTTTGAAGATTGTGATCCTGAATTTCTGTAGTCACAGTATACTCTTTGAATTCTCGGAACTTTATGTGGTGTCTGCACATATCAGTGGAATCTTGCAGGTTGACAAACAGTGTCACCAGCAAACAGGCAGAATGTGCTTGTGAAACTGTGAACCATAGTACTCTGTGGCAGCTCTCCATGCTCTTCCTGCAGAGTATCTACTCTTGGGCTAATCCTTGTCTGGAAGGTACTTTGTGCTTATCATACATGGTTGCTGGCTGAAACTAGTCTGCTGCTTTGGAAAATGGGTACTGGTTGTGGAGGGGGGTGTCATTTTAAGAGAGTAGCTGTATATGAGGCACTGGACTCAGCAATTTGGTGACCTGTGTTTCCCAGAGGAAGAGACCAAGTAGATGCAAGAGCTTCCACATTTATTGGTTCTTGCTGTGATAATTTGGTTTAATTTGATAACATGCATATTTATTTAAAAATCATCAAAGCCATAACCTAGCAGTCTTTATTGAATGTTAGTAATTTAAACAAAAGCTACCATTCATTACTAGTAATTTTTTTTTGCAAATTCCCTTTAACACACCAGAACCAAAATAACTTTTTTTTAAAAAAAAACACCTTGCATCATTCATTTGCAGCTCTGTAGATTAGAATTTGCACTTATAGGTTAATCAGCTAATGTTTTAAATGATATTCTGATTAAACTGTTCAGAGTTTGCAAGCCGATTTAGTTGAAGACAATAAACCCTTAAAAAAACGCATGCAGATCAGCTTGAATGATGGTGCTGAGTTTGATCCATATAATGGACAGTCAACACACTTGTTTGATAACTTTTAGAAAAATTACTTTTAATATTCCAAATATTAAGAGCTGTAAATCTTTCAGACCAGAGCTTCATGTCCAGTTGACCGCAAACAGTTTCAAGCAGTATATAAACTAAATGTGGTAGAAGACACTATAAAGGTAAGTTCATGTTCAAGCTTTATTTAATTTAAATTAAATTTAACTGCTTAATTACTTAATTAAACTGTTGCTTGGAAAGTATAACTATCACTCTTCATAACTAGTGTTTACTTTCTGAAAGATTTGGATAATGGGGCACCTACTATGGTAGGGTTTAATGGTGAGTGTGTCTTCCTCTTGACTCTTCTGGATTTTTTTTGACATATGCTAATAGATAACAGTTTATTGCCTGCCTTGAATATTTTAATCTCCAGTAATTTTCATGCAGTTGTTTTTCTTTCAATCAGATGCCTGGTTAATATGGATTTTATGTATTTTCACAAACAACTTTACTGTTGGTGGAGTAAATTGAACTTCATCATAGAATATGCTCCCAAGTTAACTAAAAAAAGCTGTAGAATAACCATACAAACTGCAGAGGACTGTTGCTGTGGGTAAACTGAATAAAAGAGGAGTGCAGTTTTTTCCCTCGGTATTTTTTGGTTTGGATCTATTGGACTCAAAAAATGTTTGGGATTTGTGACAAAACCCGAGACCCAGTAGTGGCACAGCCACTAAAAACAACTGGGAGGCAGTTCAGTTGGGGCTCTTTTGGGCAGTCCCTTTAAACTGGACTGCCTAACAGAGCCCGCCAAGCAGCCGATCCTGTGGGGAGAGTTCTCTCCTCAAGCTCTGCTGGGCAGCCCAGTTTACCAGACTGCCCAATAGAGCCCACCCAGGAGCCAATCCTGCACGGAGAACTCTCCCTGCAGGCTCTGCTGGACAGCCTGGTTTAGACTGGACTGCAGCCCAGGATCCGATCCTGTGTAGAGAACTCTCCCCGCAGGCTCTGCTGAGCATCCCAGTTTAGACTGGTCTGCCCAACAGAGCCTGCCCGGGAGCCGATCTTGCAGTGAGGGTTCTACCTGCAGGATCTATTGTTGCTCTTCTGGGCAGTCCGGTTTAGACCAGACTGCCCAATAGAGCCTGCCCAGGAGCTGATCCTGCGTGGAGAGCTCTCCCCACAGGCTCTGCGGGGGTTCAGCTGGGCAGCCTGGTTTTGTTGGTAATTCCCAAATATATCCAGGATTTGGGGGCCGGGGATTTCCCCTCAAGTTCACCCGAAAAATCCCAGATGCATTTGGGAAGCTGAAATATACTTGAGAAATACTGATAAGGTGTTTTTTGGGTATATTTTCAGTTTGGGTAGACCAAATGCACACCACTACTGAATATCATGTCTTTCTTGACTTGTTAGAAATGAAGTTGTGTTTAGTGTTGATGTAGTGGGATTTGGAGGTGGGTGGGACTGTATGTGCCTGTCCTGCTATTCTTCATGCATGGTATGCTTATGAATCTCTTAATTTAATTATCTAGTTGTTCACTTGTCTTCATTTTATAGCGTTATATTTTTAAACTGCCACAAGAATCCAACGTTTGGGGGAAAGTACATAATCAGCTTAAACATGTGCTTTTTTAGTAAATGCAGTGCAGATTTGTTGCACTTGTGTTAGGTAATGTAACTGAGCATGGTGCAGGATATCTGATTGTCAACGTTAAGTTGTGCATGATAAAAGCAAGATTATGTCCTTTAGCATCTGTCACTTGAGAACTTTTTAGGGGAGAAATAAGAATGCAGCATTTTTCATATTTTAAAAAATTAAGAGCACCTGGACCTGATTACATAAAATCAAATATTAATGTTTTCAGTTAAAACTTGTATCCTTCAGTCTTTAAATGACAGTTTTTGCCAGATGACAACATCCAGTGAATCTGTTTAGTTGATATTTTTTTCAGGACCAAAGGAAATCAGCCCTCCACTGAATTCTCCATTGGGTATTGAAAGGAGGGGAAGAGTTCAGTCTTTTTTTGTTCCAACTTTGCAGCACATAAAAGTAGTGAGAAATTTGTGCTGCTTCTGCCAGAGTCCCATGTGAGGAGGGCAGGTCACTAATCTCACTTCATGCCAGGCTGCAGACTAGTGGCACAGGTTGCTGCTTTAAAAACTTACCACAAAATGAGAGCTGATTCCCCCCTCCAATCATGTGAGCAAGAGGACTAGAGTTTGGGAAGAAATTGGTATCAACAAAAAATACCGACTAATAACCCAAGCCAAAATATTGCATAAACTCTGTTAATTCAGTAATGAAATCTTAAATAGTTGGAATGTCAAGGACTAGCAATGGTGATGAAACACAAGAATTAAGAAAATTTAATTATGCAAATTCTCCTGTGATGCTATAACACAGCTTCCAAGACCATGTTATAATGATAGTTAAACACTTAGGGCCTGCTGCAATTGTTCCTGCATGTATGTAGTTAGATTCCAGCAGCAGAGAGGTGAGGGGGTCATCAGCAAGAAATTCCCTAATGCAAAATAGTGCACAAGGTCAGAAGGATGCGAAGGGTGATTGCACCGAGGTCGTCTTTCTCTCTTTTTACAAAGTTCATATTTATCTTAAAGAAGCACTTTTTTGTAATGATGAGCTAGGAACATCTAAAGAGAAATTCCGATAATAAATATTTTTAGTGTTTTTCATAATCAGCGTTATAGTGCTTTTATAATTCAATTGGTGTGAATTGCAGCAGAAATTTTTGGGTGAAGACCTTTCATGAATCACCAAGACAAGAGGGGCTTTTTCATGTTTTGCTGGTAGATTTATGTAAGGTACCCTGTTGAACAAACTTTTTGGATCTGTATCTGCTTGCCTGGTCTCCTAGAATGAGAACATACTGTCAGTTTAATACAGAATTTCTTTGGAAACAAATGCAGTAATGCTAAACATCTGCATTAATATTTGTAGAGCATATGTTATGCAAGTGAATAATCTTGTAGCTTCAGTAACATAAATTGATTTCTAGACCATAAATGTTGGAGCAAATTATTTAGGTTTTGACTGTTGGACTAATTATTATATTAACATTCCTTGCAGGTTCAGATAAAGAAACAAGTAAGCAAAAAAGATGACCTACTTAGCTGTAATGAGGGCAAGCATTACCCTATGAATATGAAAAACTTCACAAGGTTAGCAGTGCACGATGTAAAATATGTTTGTTTACGAAGTCTTTTTCAGATTTGAAATGCACTTAAAAAATTCTAGTCTACTTTTCTACATAATGTTAACCCTCAAAATATACTTCTCTGCTAATTTGTCATCCCAGACTATTATCTTGATGCTTTGATCGAGCTTATTATGTGGATATTGAATAAATAACTTTTATATGTAATTTTATATGTAAATATCTGTGCTCGGTAAGTATCCTTTAGTTGTCTGTTTAAAATGCCAAAAAATAGGGGATATTCCCAGGCAGCTGTATATAAATGGAGATGAGCAGCAATTTCATAAAGAAAAAGGCCATTGTATATTCTTCCAGTGCTAAATTCTTAAGAGCCTAGTTTCTTCTTTGAGTATTTCTAGACTTTCTTCCTAACAGGAATCTGATCTATCATTAGAACACTTAAAAATATTTCATTCGCGTAACTCATATTTCTTGTTGGTTGCAGAAAGCAAGAAAATGCAGTCAGAAAACCTTTGATGGCAATCTTCTGGAAAGGCTGGAACCAAAAATGCAGTATGTTTGCATTATTTTCACTGTCATAGCCTTCCTGTGATACTTTTAAGTTTCCTGTTACTAGTGCTTTGAATTTAAAGATTTCTTTGCAATTCATTATATTTCTGTCAAAGGTGGACTGATTTCAACAGCTCAAGAGATTGTGCATAGATTTGGTTTGACGTAGATTTCAGAAAAGCCAATTTAAAAAGTGGCTCCTATTCAGAGATCCATAGCAAGTGTGATCTCTCTGTCTCTCTCCTATATTCAAGTATAGGCTTCTTCCAGTATTTCAGTGTTGGTGACACTTCTGTGTGTTTCCCCGTCTGTGGGGAGGGCGGGATATAAATTTGAAGAATAAATAAATAAATAAGTGTCCTCATGTGTCCTTGGGAACGAGAATGTGAATGAGAACACTGATATGGGCAAAGGTTTGTCATGTATACATCAGAGGTTCCAGTCATACCGTGATTAGATCACACAGAGTATCTCTGTTCTTGTGTTTATTCAGGGTTGAGCTTGGTTGGTCTTAGGGGGATGCTGCAGGACTCAAGCTTTGTTCTCACATCAGCTCTTGCATTTGTATGCTAATTTGCTGCCATTCACTGACCTTACTGGCTGCATTGATTCAATCTCGGCTTTACTTATGCATCTTGGCTTGGACTGCGCCCCCCATTTTTCTGTATTGAGGAAATTCTGTTTCAGTCTGTATCTGAGGAAGTGTGCTTGCACACGAAAGCTCATACCCTGAATAAAACTTTGTTGATCTTAAAGGTGCCACTGGACTCAAACTTTGTTCTGCTGCTAGACCAACACAGCTACACACTTGAGTAGATCAGTATCTGTAAGTTGTAAAACAAATCAAAAGAAAAAAGAGGGAGGAAAGCATTCAAACAAGCAGACAAAACTACAGAATGGTGTAAAATATAGGTGGAAAGAAATGTGCAATAAACCACCTTGAATATATATATTCAAATAATATATGCAGTATTTACAATTTAAGATCAGAATGTCAACTATTTTCACAGTACAAAAATTGTATAAGATGCATAAAAGAGCGTTTACTAGATTAATAAGTAATAGCTGTAAAATAATTCAAATTCAAATCCACCAAATGTTCAGAGGCCAAATTTCTATGATAGTATGTTAGTAGCTCAGTTTTGCATGTTCTTCAAATACATATGATTCCTTTTAAAACACCCTCTGAAATAAACCAAGTGCTCTAAAGTAAGCATCCGTTAATGAGAATGAGGACACAAACTGATAGTGTAACTATGTCTTGAAATACACAATCTTGAAAATTTCATAAATACTTAGTAAATCTCAGAAAACCAATGTATGCAGACAATAACAAATAAAACATTAACAGTTATGCAAAATGTCATTAAAAGCTCCCATTTGCCAATAAAGCACAGATCAGAGAATCATAAGCTTTCTCTCATACCCAACAATTCTAGTTCACAGCTGTTAGAACACTGACTCATGCCCTTTGTTAACATCTTCAAGGGGCAAAAATATTTCAAATGAAGAGATAAATCCAACTGCTAATTCAGATCACTAGGCTGCTGTCATGATCTCTGTTACCTTATGGGCAAAGTTCCCTGTAAGCTGTGGAGCCTTGTGAGCAGAAATTCTACTTAGTGAGCCAAAAGAATTACTAGCATTAAAGTTGTGAGCAAGCTGATTCAGGTGGGTAGCTGTGTTGGTTTGAAGCAGCAAAACAAAGTTTGAGTCCAGTGGCACCTTTATTTATTTATTTACCACCACCCCTTCCACTGTAGCAGGCTTAGGGTGGCTTACAAGTTAAAAAAACATAGATAACAATTAGAACAAACATAAAACCTTCTAAAACAATCCAAATGTCTGTCTGGCTGTCTATCCATCCATCCATCCATCCATCCATCCATCCATCCATCCATCTATCTATTGGGATTTATATCCCGCCTAGCCAGCGTTAGCCGTCCTAGTACATATTAAGTCTGGCAATAATAATAATACTGTGTGGCGATGGCGGCAGCAAGTCAATGACTTATCCTATTGATCCACTCTTTCTTCTGCTTGTAAATGGCCAGCACAGGCTGTTGTTGGTGACTCCAAAGGACAGGGCTGCCAATTATTGGGGGCAGCTCCTTAGTTGAAGGCCTGGTGGAAGAGCTCTGTTTTGCAGGCCCTGTGGAACTTCATAAGGTCCCACAGGACCCTGATCTCTTCTGGGAGCTCATTCCACCAGTATGGAGCTGCCACCAAAAAGGCCCTGGCCCTGGTTATGGCCAGCCTGGCAACTTTAGGACCCAGGAGGATCAATCAACTTTGGGACCCTGACCGCAGTGCTCTCTGGGGAACATGTAGGGAAATGCGGTCCCTCAGGTATGTTGGCCCCTGCCTATAAAGAACTTTAAAGGTAAGAACTAGCACCTTGAAGACCCTGTCATCAGTTAATTACTCTCCAACTGATCTCCCAGGCATAGGAACAGCTCCCCCTTTACAGACCCTCCCCCACCCATGTGTGCTCCAGAGCCCTTAGCCACTTTGGGTGCCAGGTCCTGGAGCTAAAGCCTGCCAAACCTGGATCCTCCAATCAAGAGATGTTAACACATCAAAATACCAGTTTGTTTTCATGTCAGTTGGGAAAGGATGTTCTCCATCCAGCAAAGAGCACCTTCCTCCCCTCTTCTCAGCCACAGAGACCCCAGGATCCCTTTACCTTGCCATAACTGTCACAGTATCTCTTGCCCTCCTTCCTTTTATCCATCACAACTGTATTGAACCCAAAGTGTGCATCCAAAACGCACGCTCTGAAGCAAAATTTTCTTGATATCACAATGAATATATAAGTACACCACTTTTCAATGGCAATAGAAAACTATTGGAACTATGATTTAATTCCAAAAAATGAGGTTCAAGAATTGCCTCCCAAGATCTTGTTTGTGACCTTATTGTGATACTCTGAAATCCTAATTTATTTAATTTTAAAGGACTGTTTGGGATTACTTTGGTCAGGTCTGATTCAGATATAGGTGCACACTTAAGAAATCCTAGGTGTCTAGTTAGTTTTCTTGTACCAGATCATTTAACTTGTAATCAGACATACATATAGGTTCGTTCTGGGAATAGTACACAAGTAAGTACTATTAGAAAATCTCTATTTCTATTTTAAGTTTTTTATTGAAGCACAACTGTTGTGTTCTTAACACAAAATGCACAAAATATTATTCCATCCATCCATTGTGACATAGAGATCAATTACACGAGTCAATAAAAATTCCTTACTCCCAAACTAAGGAGGTGACAGGCAAGGAGCCCCTTCTGAGAAGACACTCTTGATCCATACAACTTCCCCTATTTATAGGATTTTAAAATAGTCTCTGAACAATAGCTAACTGTCCCACTTGATATTCTTAACTAACTCATTATCTTATAAGTTCAAACACCATACAATGTTACCTATACTTAAAATGTCTTCTTAGAATATATTAAATTACATGGACATATCAGTACATAGATGATGCCCTGCTATGTGCAGAAGGTTCTTCTGGAGCCCATTGTGTCACATGCAGAACGACACTTATAAATACGTCAGGTTTACCTTTGGCTCTTCTACCAGCATAGGAAGTAGTTACTCATAATGATAAAGGTCATAGTCACATTAAACATTTTATAAAAGATGTGTATCTAATGCAGGGCCCCCCAGGCTTTTTGAAAATTTGGGCTCCTTTGGATTTATGAGGCAGTGTGGTGGCTGCAGCCTCAGAATGGCTACTGCAAAAAGTGGAGCTAGCCACAAAATGGCTGCTGGCCAAAACAATGGTTTTAAAAATCTGCACATGCAATCAAATCTCCAGTGGCCTGTTAGAAGTCTTGCTAGGCAAAAGCCTGACCTGGCCCTGCCCACTTTCTCAAAACTTTTGGCACCCACCAAGAAAGGTGTTGGTGGGCACCATGGCATCCACAGTACCATGTTGGGGACCCCTGATCTAGTGACAAATTCCAGAAGAATTGTCACGTTGGTCTTTTGTTAAGCAAAAATATAGTCTCGTGGCACCATGATAGCTAATGGTGTTAATTTTGGCACAGATTTTTGTTAACAAGAGTCTATATCAGATAAATCAAGTGGCAGTGCATTGTAGATGTGTGTGTGTGGGGGGGGGGACATGGAAGTTCTTCGGGGTGCATGGAACTAGTTGTGTAGGTTGCTGGATTGTATGCTGTGTTGTGAATTCCCATAGATAGATTATGAAGCAAACAGATACTGTCTGTCTCCTTCTGGTTTATGTAAGTATGCTAGTGATTTTCAAATCTGGTCCCATAAATTACATTTTCTTCCAAAATTTGCATATTTTTGCTTTTTAGCTTTTTACAGACTTTTCTAAGAGGATTTAAATTAGTAATTAATTAAATTACTGATTAAATTAAAGCTGATTAAAATTAGATTTTGCCTATTTTTATCACTGTATAGGCTCTTCAGATAATGAAGACAAAAATGCTGTGTTGGTGAAGAAAAACAAGGTTTGTTTAGATATCTATAAATTATAAAGATTTCTAGAACTTTTTTTTACTATTGTCATTTTAAAATGTGTATGAAGTTTGTGTGAATTTTTCTTTCATATGCTTACAACACTTTTTGTTGTTGTTTAATTTTAAGCCATCGCAGACTTATTCTGCAGTTCTTTTGAAAGTTAACTGCCAAATGTTCATTACAGTTTTGTAAAATCAAGAGTGTTCCTAGAAAGCACTTTCCCAAGAACATACTTTTAAAGTGCCATTGTGGGTACAACCAGCACAGATTTACGGTATTTTTTAAATGAAGACAGCCTTTTAGGGGCTTCTAGGGAATCACTTGTGCATGCACGTATGAAGTTCAGAAATCCCCCCCATAGCAGTATCATAACATGGCACTGTTAGATAACAGGCTTCCTGGGCACCTGACCTTGAATTATATCCATCTAGTACTACAGGGCAGTGGCTGTGAGTGCGGGAAGCTCCTCATCTTCATTGCCCCACAAGGCTCTGGGGTATTTTTGGCCATCCCTCCTTGTGCTCTGTGGAAAAGTTGGGGAGTTTGTGTCACAGCACTCATCCTCCATCTCTAATCAGCCCTTCAAGATAAAGTTATGCTTTTAGAGGTTTGAGTAGGTCCATTTCCCCATCTGTGTTCCCTTTTTTTAAACTTAACATGATGTTCAGGTAAACAGCATTTTCAGATCATTGAGGGTATGTGTGAATGAAATTTATAAATCAATAGTTTGCTGCAGGGTGAGAGACTTGCTTCCCCTCCTCCAAGTGTGTAGAACCCCCTTTGGGTGGCCCTGTTTCTGTGCCTTACCAGTAGCCTTTGAACTGTGAACGTTGTCATTTGGAGGAGCGACTTCTTAAATGTATATCACTTCTCAGATAGATAACCAAAGAATTGTTAGATGAAATCAGTTTAAAGTAGAGTTGTTCTGTAGTGAAAAGCTTGTGTATCAGTCTTGCACATAAAGAAGTTCCATGTCTGCATTTGGTTGTACCAAAGTTATTTCTTGCACCAGCCATCAGTATTGCAGGCATTTCATGTACGGTAGTCTGCTGTCTTCACTGTCCATGTAGTCTGATTGGAAAAAAGATGCCAGTTTTTGCAAACTTATCAGAGAATAGAACTGGTTCGTGTCATTATTATATGTGTATAATAGTATATACACATGTATCATTAGAAAAATTAGTGATTTAGAAAAACTAAGGAACATTTCAGCCTCATTTTGAAGGTGATAAATGTTTAGATAACCCTAGTCTTGTATATTACAATATCTTAACAAAACCTGATGCAGGTGTGAACTTGCATATTATTCCTCTTCTAATGCAATTGTATTCAGAGTACAGCTTCAAGGCAAGCTGCCACTTGTTTTTCAGTAGATTTGCGTATGAGCAGATGCCAAGATAGTTCAATATCTGGCACTACGTGCTGGTATCTGTAATAGCAGAGGAACTATGTTACAAAAGTCCAGTAAAACAGCCTGTGAATGTGGAGTGGTGTAGCTAGCAAGGAATGTGTTCAAGGTGGTGGTCTGACCTCAGCTCACAACTTTTTAGATACTTTTGGCAGGGTCAGATTCTCTTCTGGTCTAAGATTGCAGAGAAGGATGGAAACTGTCTTAGCTTTAATTCCTATCCTTGGAGTGTGAGTGCTGTGTGATGCTTTTTTCAGACATCTCTTACAACTTAAATAGAAAAGCTGCAGTTCTTTGTGGAAACAAAGTGTTTAATTCACACTTGTGTATCTGATATTGGCCTCCTGGTTATGATGGTGGTTCTCCTCATTCATCCACTGCTAATATTTCCCAACAACATTTTAAAGATTTATATTGAAAAACTGGAAAGCAATTGTGTAAACCTAGTAGCAAAAACAAATGTCAAGAAACTGGATTATAAGTCAGGTGGTAAAGTGTAGTGTAAATGTTTTAATAAAGTAAAATAAATATAATGTATGTTAAATGTCCTGTACAAATGTAGAAGTCTGTAACACAGTTCAGAGTCTAGATAATAGTTCTGCATTTCTGTGATTGGGATGTATAGAAATCTCTAATGTGATCATATCTCAAAAATAATTCTGGTTTTATGGGTATTAGATATGAGGGTAAACTAATGCTGTGCTAAATTCAACACTTTGTTTTATAGCCCAGAAGATTGACTTGTTCAAACAGATTCTTCAGAAGTAACTTGTACAACAGATCTTTTTCCAGCAGTAGTTTCATGGGAGAATCTCCTAATCATCGCAATGAGTGGTCAGTATCAATCTGTACACAGACTGTTGTAATATTGTAGTGCCTAGAATTCTAATATAGCTCCCTTGACTATCTAGAAATAAAATTTACTAGTGTCCCCCTCCCCCCCAGCGGCATGCTCTTGTGTCTTGATTGGTAAGATGGTAAGAACGGCTTCAGGTAAAAGAGCACATGAATTTTGAGCTGTGTGTTCAGTTCACTCCCATGTGATCGTCTCCCATCTTTGCAGCTGAGTCCTAATCTCCATATAAAACATGTAGACATACCCTCTAGAACATATGAAGGAGTGTAGTTATTCCTGTCTGAGTAGAATGTACCTGGCAGGCACATTAGATCTTAAGTACTACCAAAGATATTACTGTATTTTAAAAAATACTTACTTAATCTGGACTGAAAGTCTAGAAGTGTTCTGTGGTGCCACAGATCTGCCTGTTTTCTGATCTTTGACCAGAGTATGCATGTGTGACTAGTTCTCTCCTTGGGTGTAGTTGACCATCCCAGAGTGAGTCAGAAAGTTCAGCTCCCATTCTGTTCCCATTTTATAAGAGGCAAGAACTTATTTCTGCCTCAGCCCTTCCATTTGTAGTATGGGAATAATAATAGGTTACTACAGTGCTATTTTAAGGCTTACTGAGAACATGATGAATTGTGTGGATCCATTACCTTAGCAGCGGTGGTTCCCCTGTCACAGGAGGCTCCAAAGAGTTTCACTTAATAGGGGAATGTTCTTTCCACTGGAGGAAAACGCTTCTGCTTGCAGAAAAGATCCACGGGATCCAATCAAATGTAAAGTGTTCTGAAATTCTTAATGTTGAACATACGTGCTTGTTTTTTCACCCTCAGATGTCATTTGGTGGTGTTACTTGTACTGAATTTATGTGTTGCTATTTCTGCTCAAAAATTGTTATAACAACGTACTTAGAAAAGAAAGAACAATTATTTTCAAAAAATTATTTTCCAGTGTAGAGATCAGCAAAATTGACACACTTGTTGAACGCAAGAGGAGAGAACTGGAGCTGTCTTTTTCTTGGTTGGCTGGAGTAGAAAGGTAAAACTACTGATTGGTTATGGATTTTCCTTTTTTGAAAAAAATATATTGTGACAGTAGCTACAATATTTAAAAACAGCCAATATATATTTCATATTAATGTTTCCTACAGTCTTACAAAGATAACAAACCTTAAGTCTAAAGAGGGGTCTTGCACCACTACCTTGAGGCTTTTGTTGGTAGCTTTCAAAGATGTAGTGCATATTTATCTGGCATTATATGATAGATACCCTTTTCTCTAGAGCTCCTTATGTAAGTCTTTTTTAAAAATGGCATAATTTTTTACAGAATCACTTCTACGTGCTATGAAATGGAAACTTGTCTTCGGGTACCCACTGCTGCGGTGGGAACTCTCTTTCCAATAAACACCACACCTTTGGAAAACTTTGGTAATTTCTTTTTGTAAGTTTTATTTATAGTCTATATAAAGCAATGTCTAACTATAAACATTAACATTCTAACCTCTTAGAGTATGGTAATACAGATGTTCTTGTGCACTTAAGTTGAGATAGAAAAAGGCGTATAAGAGTGGTTTTTCACGTTGATATAAAGTGTTTCGAGATGAAGTATCCCTAGGTTGTGGTTAGACATGAGATGGTTGTTATAATGGGAGGGCAACATAGAATCTTCAGCTTTTGGTAGGACAGCATTTAATGATGTTCCAGTTTCTTATCTCTTCCTTCCTCACCCCTCCCCTCAGATGTAGCCAAGCCGCCAAACTCTATTAAGGGTGTACGCTGAAGGATATTTCTATCCAGATCAACTTAATGATTAGCAGACAAAAATATGACACTGGTAGTGTGCATATGTAGTATAGCTTTAGTTTGAGGGTGGGCCAGCAGCAATCACATGGCTTAGATTTCTGTCCAGCCTGGGTGTATATACTTGGGTTTGTCTTACAAGTTCACCAAAACAACAGTGATCTTGAAGCTACTGCTGCTCTCTCACTGACACTGTTGCTGTGGGCTTCCCAACTAGTTCTCTAGGTGATTGAATTCCATGCGATAAAGCACTCATCCATGCCATAAAGCACTGATCCAGTTTCTACGTCTTCAAGGCTGTCCTGTCCTCCCTCTCTTCATGGTGATTTCATGAGCTGACCATTGGGCTGGAAGCAGCCTTGAGGTGTGCTCATTAGGCTGATACAAAGTCAATAAGGAGGTTATGTTTACCATCCTCTGCTGCACCAGAAAGAAACAGATTTTGCATGCACATTGCATTGATTTTTAATTTCTAACTTATACTTCCTTGAGATTTTGCTTTGGTTCATATTTTTATTTATGTACACTATAGTGAAGCATGTTGGCTCTGGTAGGAATTTTAAATGTAACACCAGTAATTTATCTTTTTCAATGAAAGTCTGTAGTGAGCCATAAATCAAAAGTACCAAGGTCTTCCATGTCTTAGAAATGGTGACCAGTAAATCTTCCCCACTGTTGATAGACAGGCTTCCAGTAAAATATTAACAATAAAATAGCTACTATCCCATCTCAATATAAATAAGAGTGTTTTCACAGGTAAAATGGTGTTAAACAATAAAATAATACGCAGTAAAAGACAACCCAAGTATTAGCATCCTGAGACGAAACAATTAGAACATTGACTCGCTGTGAACCCAACCTGCAATAAAAGCAAAATAAGCAGAAAGTTTAAAGAAAATAATATTGTAGCCTTGTGGTACATAGTGCTCTATAGAATAGCATAAATAAAAGATGGGTCCCTGTGGTAAGGGACTTGCAGTCTAAATTTAAGTGGGAGGGGGAGGAACAGATGAGGTTCACAGGTACCTTGACAGGAATGTGAGCAGGTGCACTTGTACGTATTTGGATTTCATTTCCTTGGGGATGTCTTCTGAGTGGTGAATAGCTTAATGGAAGGAATGGGTTTTCAGGCACAGTTTGAAAAGAGAATGAGAAATAGCACCACAGGTAGTTTGAGGAAAAGCTTCAAGTACAGCAGGCAAAGTGGCTGAAGTTCTTTAAAATCAGGAGACTGAGCAACGGGACAGTCATCTAAACAAGTTTCTGGGATTCTGCATATAAATTTTGATATGTGTAGTTATTTTGGAAAGAGTGAACTACAAAAACAAGGTAATCTTTGAGCTGTCGTCCTAAGGAAACTGAATAAAGGAAGTTGCTGTCCAGGATGCTAGCAATAATATGTGGGCATTCCTAAAATCAAAGTGTTTGATCACCATATCAACATTTTTTTTAAACTTCAGGATCTTCAGTAAAGGGGTATGCTGTTACCTATGTCCAGGAAGGAGAGGAGAAAAAACAAACTTCTGGTACAGCTGGCACAAGAGGAACAAGAAGGAAGATTTCAGATAATACTCCGAGAAGGAGATCTGCCCGGAATACTAAAACAGAAACTGCAAATCAGTCTCAGAGTTCACCAAAATCAAGCAGCTCTGGTTGTGAGGCCAGCGGTGATGGTAGCTCTTTTGTGAATGCTTCATGTGCAGAATCTGAAAAATTGCCTCCAAAACGAAAGGCAAAGAGAGCAATTAAACAGCAGGAACCTTTAGTTAAAAAGAAACTCAGAAGTTATGGACGTTGTAGAAAGCCACCTGGTGATCTAGTAGAAGAAGGTGACTCTGAGACAGAGGTAACAACACTGATAGATAAAGGTCATCTACCAGATACTGAAAAGAGTGCCCCTGACTTTAGTCACAAAAGTAATGTAGAGCTGCAGTCTGCTAATGGCTTAGAAAATTCCATGGACATTGTAAAATGTCAGGAACTTGCAGAAGACTCTTGCAAAGTGCAGGATACTTCAGAAGTGTTAGACGTGGATCCCTGTGATCGAGAACCGCCTTTGCTGACTCCTGAAGGAGAAACTGAGAAATGTGATGCGGCAGATGATATTGAGTTTGAAAGTGAAAGGCGTTATGTAAGCGCCATTGAACAAGTAGACCAACCTGTACATCTTCCCGGAGAAGAATTGTCTGATAACACAGTAACACTTACACATGAGCTCCAGGAATTAGACAATTCAAAAACTGAACTGCCAGGAAAGATTGAATTGGTGGCAGACAAGTCTCTGGATATTTCTGAGGACAAATTAGCACTGGAAGCTGAATCTGTGGCAGTTGCAGATGAGCCATTGCCAAGTCCTGAAAATGAGTTAGAGGAGATATTGGAAAGTGTGGAATCAGAAAAGCAGTTGATGTCTGGCACGGAAAATGAATTACTGGGGAGATTGGAATCTGTAGTAGTAACAGATGAGGTGTTGGACAGGACAGGAAATGAGAGGCCTGAGGAGCCACTGGCAGGTCATTGTGGTCATTCTGGTAATTCAGTTCCAGAAGAATCTGTGGTGGGAGAAGAGCAGCCAGTAGGTAGTCCTAGAAGCAAATTACTGGAGCTCCAGGTGTCACTGGAAATGGAAGATCCTGAAACTGAAGAAAAAGAAGCAAATACACTTGGAAACAATGAAGACCAAAAATATACTGATTTATTGATGAACATTGCTTCACGTAATAAATATGATCAATCATTAGAAGAGGCCAGAGAAGCATCCAGAATGAGTGTATTGCCCACGACGCTTACTGAAGATGTTAAACATTTCAATGAAGATAACAATGAGATAGTAGCTATGGAATGTGATTCATTTAGCAGTGACCAGAATGATACGCACATAGACCAGCCACTAGTGAGTGGCACTGTAGAGCAAGAGGCAGATTCCAAACCGTGTGAAATGAAAGACTCTATAAGCTTTACAAATCTGGAGAAGAAAGAAGAATCAGAATGCTCTGCAGAACTTAAAAAAGATAAAAAGACTCGAACTAGAAGATCAAGATTTCATTCTCCATCAACAACTTGGTCTCCATCCAAGCGAGAAGGAAGAAAATCTCAGTCTCCATCTCCTGAAAGGGCAACTGTGGCTGAAGGCAGGACGTCTCGGTCTCCCCGAAAGGAGATTGTGACTGAAGCCAGGGTGTCTCAGTCACCCAAAGGGGATACTTCCAAAGAAGGGCAAAGGTCTCGGTCCCAGTCTCCAAAGAGGGATCTGCTAAGAAAAAGGAAAAAATCTTTATCCCCGTCTCCAAAGAGGGATCAGCCAAGGGAAGGGAGGTCTCTGTCTCAGTCTCCAAAGAGAGATCCTCAGAGAGAAGGTAGATCTCGGTCTCAGTCTCCAAAGAAGGATCTGCTGAGAGGAGAGAGGCGATCTTCGTCTCAGTCCCCAAAGAGAGAGCTGCTGAGAGAAGGGAGGAGATCTCCCTCTAGTTCACCCAAGAGGGATGGATCAAGAGATAAGAGGAGGTCATCACGGACACGAGCGAAAGATTCCTCTCCAAGGCACAAATGTAGGTCTCAGAGTAGGGAGAGAGATAGTGATAAAGAGGGGCTAAGACGAGATCACGACAGAGAGAGAGGAAGGAGAAGGTGGTCACAATCACGCTCGAGATCTAGATCCAGATCCAGACCAAGGAACAAAGGTCCCTCGTTCCCTAGAAATGAGAGAGATGGCTATTCACCTCCTAGATGGAAAGAAAGGTGGACAAATGACAACTGGAGAAGTCCCAGAGGAAATGATAGGTACAAGAGAAATGAACAGGATAAGCTATCCGAGAACGTGAAGAGAGAAAGGGACAGCACAAACAAAGATGCTGATACACCCCTTGATCCTGACCAGTATAGAAAAGATTATCCAGACTGGGTAATGGAAAGGATAAATTCTGTACCAGAAAGCAAGAACAGAGATAGGGAAAAATTTAAAAGTCCATCATGGGAAGAAAATAGACACAATAATTCAGGGCCTCCTTGGAATAGAAACTTTGGATCTAGTTGGAATTCAAATCGTGGCAGAGGTGGCCGGAACAGAGGTGGTCGTGGCAGAGGTGGCTTTTTGTATGGAGACCAGAATGAAAATTGCTGGCAAACTCGGAAGCCCCACTCAGGGAACACAAACAGTACTGGGACTGAAAGTTCCAGGTATCCAGAACATCAGCCATACAAACGCAAGTCAGAACAAGACTTCTCTTTTGATACACCTGCTGATAGGTCTGGCTGGACGTCTGCATCTAGCTGGGCTGTAAGAAAGACTTTACCGGCAGATGTGCAGAATTATTATTCCAGAAGAGGCAGAAATTCTCCAAGTCCGCAGTCTGCATGGACAAGACAAGAGGAAGCGGCAGTACCTGAGCAAGGTATAAGTCTTTCCCACATTTCCTTATGAGTTTGGGCCTAAAGAGTAGGGAGTACTTTTTCCGTAACATTTTTTTTTAAGTGAAAACCAAATTTTTTTGCAGACTTTACTTTCTGTGCTATGAAAAGAATACAGGAAAGCTCACCAAGGTGGTCATATTTCTACTTTGCAGTTCACTCTGCCACATGTGCTCTACAACATCTGCATTATAAAGAAGTTCACTGTCCACTCTGCATAGAGGATGATTAAGCTAGATTTGCAGGGATGGATCAGTTTTATGCAGCTATGGAAAAATCTGTGTTAAAATGAAGAGGTAGAGTAGAAATATTAAGAACGCTTATTGCTTGTGTATGTACTTTACTGGTATTAGATTTCCTTTTACAACTACTTGTGAGAGAGCTACACACATTCTTTCAGAAGTTTAATGAAGGTTTGAAAAGAAGTTATTTGCTTCAATGTATACTCCGCCTAGCCAGCGTAGCTCTCTTTTGCTTAGATTTCAGAGGGAGGAAGATAGACATTGAAAGTGAAAGGATCGCTGCATCTTCCCGAAGTCCCAGTGGAATATTCCTTGGAATTTTCCATTGTAACTCCATAAGCATTGTAAGCTCTAGAAAGATCATGCATAGATCTCGAGCAAAAATAAATGTTTATATTGAACTTCTACCACATCTTTTAACTCAAATTGATTGTAATCTGCAAAGTATAATCACATTGTACTAATTGACTATAACTGTAGTTGGGAGATGCTTATGGAATCCTAATATAAGAATTCTAGGAATATCTCCATCAAAATGGAGTCCTCTTGCTTTGTTATTTCCAAGCTATGTTGTCTTTGTATCTGGCAAAACTACTTTATGCTACACTAAATCAGTCAGGGTCAGCAGGGCGTCTGGAGTTTTTGTAGTGCTGTACAGAACCAAACATCTTCAGATTTTTCCCCCCTGTCTGATAGATCCAAACTTCAAAGACCAAACCAACCAACAAGGAGATAATTCTCAACTACCAATAAACATCATGCAACCACAGATGAATGTAATGACACCAGTAAATACACAGCATCAGCCAGTGAATATCTTCCCATATCCAATGGGTGTTCATGCTCCTATTATGAACATTCAACACAATCCATTTAACCTCCCGCCGCCAGTGCCCATGCATCTTCATACAGGAGTGCCTCTTGTCCAGGTAGCAACACCCACGAATATGTCTCAGGGACCACCTCCTCCACCACCTCCTCCACCACCATCCCAGCAAGTTAATTATGTTGCCTCCCAACTGGATGGAAAACAGTTGCAGGTATGTCTTTCAGTACGACAAAACGTTGTCAATTTTTAGCATCGAGGCTCAGGTCATCCCGTTTTATATGAATGCTGTGTCTGACATACTCAGTAATTTTTAATGTTGAAACCCATTGTGGATTAAAACGTACGTATTGAATGAGTATGATATTAAATGGAAAATATGCTTCAATGTCTGTCAGAAATCACTTTTCCTATTTGTCATTAGGGAGAGGGAAGTCGTCCCCCAGTAGATTAAGACCTAATCCATATGTATGACAGTATTGTTATCATTTCTGCTTGATTGGCTTCAAGCATTTGAAACCATGTAGATCAGACTGGTTACCTGTAAGTTCCCATATGAAAATTGCCAGCTTTCAGGTAGGTGCATTGCTGGCATGGTAATGTGATCTGATACAGCATGGTCATTTAGTTGAATCCATTGCAAAATTTCCATGGGGAGAGAGCCATGTATTTTTTGGGGGGGGGGGGTTGGAAGTTGCACACCTTAGGCAGAAATCCTTGCACATACAGAAATGCTGCACTAGATCTAACCCATTGGTTGAAAATTTTAGTCCTGTAGTGTGGATGGTCCAACGGGGTGGAACACTATTTGTGCCACAATGGACTTCATGATTTGGGTCTAGCTAAACATTATCTAAATAGCCTTATAAGTACTTCTATTAGCATTCAGGTTGGTCTGAAGCAGCAGAACAAAGTTTGAGTCAAGTGGCACCTTTAAGACTAGCAAAGTTTAATTTGCTAGTTTGGTGTAGTGGTTAAGTGCGTGGACTCTAATCTGGGAGAACTGGGTTTGATTCCCCACTCCTCCACTTGCACCTGGCTGGATGACCTTGGGCAAGCCATAGATCTGTACCAGCTGTTCTCTCAAGGACAGCTTGGGAAAGAGCTCTCTCAGCCCCACCTACCTCACAGGGTGCCTGTTGTGGGGAGGGGAAGGGAAAGGAGTTTGTAAGCCGCTCTGAGACTCCAAGTGAGTGAAGGGCGGGGTATAAATCCAATCTCCTCTTCTTCTTAATTCAAGGTTATAAGCTTTTGTGTGCAAGCACACTTTCTTCAGATACACAGAACACAATCTCTTCAGCCATTACATTGCCGGGGGGGGGGGGTTGGTTGTCAGGAAGGACCAGTTAAGAGTCAGACCTGATCCTTCCTGATGGCCAAACCCCCCACCCCCATATGTAATGGTTGCAGAGATTCTGTTCTGTGTATCTGAAGAAGTGTACATGTACACAAAAGCTTATACTTAGAATTAAACTTTGCTGGGCTTAAAGGTGCCACTGGATTCAAACTTTGTTCCATTAGCATTGTTATCATGCTTCCTAAGAATGTAGTGAAAGTGAGGGAGGGGAGGGACAGTAATGAAAATTATTCCCAGGAGGTTCAGAGAAGCTGACTACAACATGATTATTGATTCCAGATGTGAAATCCTCTTCTGACAGCCCTACCTATTCTGGGAACCACCTTGTTCTCATTTTATATGCAAGTAATAGTTAAGAGTTTGTTAATGTGTGGTTCTGTACATTTTGATTATTCATCTGATTCAAGATTCCTTATAAAAAAAGCACATATTTTGCTTGCTAATGTGTGCTATGAGGGACTCTTGCCTAGTTTTGGAATGTAGCCACAACAGCCATTACAGAATAAGAAAGGCAATTCAAAGAAGTCCTGTATCAGAAGTCTCTGTGTGTGTGTGTGAGAGAGAGAGAGATTGGAGGAGCTTCCTGTGAACCGACTCAGAGTCCCACAGTCATCTCTCCAGGGACAAGTGTGTACATTTGAGAGGAGGGTGGAGCTTGCTACAAGTCCTATTCAGTTACAGGTCTTGTATAATTTCTGACTGAAAGAGGCTTTGCTGGAAAATATCCGTTCTTTCCCAGAAGTAGACATGAACCAGTGTTGGCTGTCCCAGTAGGTATTCCCTCCTAGATGCTTCTACCTCCTTTCCTAAGGATGATGCCTCGAAAACAAACAGGAGCAATGTTGGGAGTCAGTGCTACTGGTTGGGGTGTGACTTGGGTATGCATCTGTATAGCTTCTCTGTCTGATGCTGGCTTGGAACTATGTAGAGTCAGCACAAATGTGCCACAGCTTTCAGATGTCCAGGAGTAAAACCAGATTTCCATGAGTCTCCATCTATCACTTGTGAGGAAGATGGATCTTGTTCTCTCTATTGTTGGTCTTAGCTGGCAGGCTGCTGGCCTTGTGCCTCCTGGGAGGTCCTTGCTGTTGACAGTTAATCTCCAGCACTAAGATCAGCGAGATCTAGATGATAGCTATCTGTCAGATTGGTAGCTGTGTAGAGCAAGTCTAAACTGGTTATGACTGGCACTGAAGTAAGGTCAGTCATAATGACTCAGCACGAAGCTGATTGGTCACTACATGTATATATGGAATTGTACAGTACTGATGTGTGTCCATTCTCTGATATCACGATTCTGGCGAAGCATTTTGATTCTGTAAATAATAAATCCTGTATATAGTTTACCACAGGACTGTGTAAGTGTGGTTGCTATAAGGAGTTGCAGCAGAGTGAATGCTGGTGAGAACTGGGAAAGCTGGGGGGCTGAAAGTGGCTGGAGTGGCTGGAGGTGCTGAAGAGGTGTTGCAGACGCGCTGCGCAATGGCCACTGCTCTTCTCATACTGACACTGTTGCTGTTCACCCACCAATTAGCTCTCTAGGTGATTGGAGTCTGTTTTGCCATCCTTTTTACCATAACCTGCTTGGTGAGTTCTGAGCTCCTCTTGAATTATAGGAGGGATTCTCCTCCTGTAGTGCAGGAGAGTTCTGTCATTTTCTCCCAGTTTACAGGAAAAAATGTAACATGCAGATATTCACTTAACATCTATGTGCTTTGGATTGCTGCCAAGGATGGATGGGAACTGGTCAGTGCCTGAAATAGGATGGATTGTTTTGTGGTTGTCTTCCTACTATTAGAGAAAGTCCTTAGCTTTAGCTGTAGACTGATTAATTTGCTATTAGACAAACTTTCATGAATTTTGTATCAGTACTAAAAATTATATGAAGTACTTACTTGAAAATAGAAGCATATTAACTTTTTTATTTATATTAATATTTATATGCCACTTTTCTAACAGCCATCTTAAAGTGCATCATTAAAGAGAGAGCAGGCCCGTCTTCAGGTTTGCCGTCTAACTCCTGATCTTCTTAAAAACAGGCTATTCCTAGTACTTCCCATGGAGTCAACAGCATGGGCACACCAATCCTGCCTGCTTCAGCAGCAGCTTTGGGAAGCATGGAAGCAGTTCAGGGACCAAGTTCTGGTAATACAACATCGTCAAGTAACATCAAATCTTCTAATTCTGCTGTAAAACTGGCTGAAAGCAAAGTAAGTGTAACGGTGGAAGCCAGCGCAGATAGCTCGAAGAAAGACCAGGCAAGTTCAACACCAAGAGTAAAATGCATAATTCTGCAGTGCTGAAACGGCGAGATAATTGGTTTATGTATAGTCTCATATACTACTACTCTGCACTTAGCTGAGCAGAATGATAGGATGCAACCCGTAATGTAAAGAGAGAAAATGTCACATGTATATCAATCATCTACCTTGCCTGCCTTATATGTACCTGGGTTACTGACTTGTATGTGAGGAAAGGCTGGCTGAGGTTTGTTTGTTTGTTTTTTTAAGCTTTCTGGTCTGGGTAGTTGGAGGCTGCTGGTGTTTTACCAGAAGCAAGCCAAGTAAATGACTGGTTGTTCCCAGGCTGCTTTTAGGCTGTTTGTATTACTCTGTTGAAAGCAGTGACTATTTTTGTACTTATGTTGATGTTCAATATTACACCAAAAATGCAAAAACTGTAGTTGTGTGATGTTTTCTCAAGTAGCCTGAACCTTGTGTTTTCTAGAAACTGCTAATTCAGGAAAAAGCTGCCCATGAAGTAAAATTGGCTATTAAGCCATTTTACCAGAATAAAGATATTTCAAAAGAAGAATATAAGGAGATTGTGAGAAAAGCCGTAGATAAGGTAAGTAATTTTCTATTAATAACAAAAACTGTCTTTTATCTAAACATGGCAAGCAGAAACCTTTGATTTGCAAACAGACCTCTGCTCAGCTAAACCCCAAATTAAAAATTCTGGATTCTTTTATCCCTGAAGTCTGTTGAAAAGAGGAGGGAATGAGGTGATGCAGGGAAGCAAGCTTTAGAGTTCTGCCGAATACTTCACACAGTATCTTTCTAAGATATAGCGGATGTTAACCAGGGGTCATGTCGTAGAAAAAGAGGTGCAGGAGCTCATTAGCATAACTCATTTGCATATGCCACACCCCCTGACATCACTAAAAGTGTGTTAGAAGGCAACACCCACCGCTCAGGCTCCATCCCCAAAATCTCAGAGAAAAGAAAGTGCTATTCAGAGAAGGCTCTTTGCACATGCTCAAAGGTCCTACACGTAACACAGGTCTGAACTGAAATGTCTGCAGCTTTCTCCTAGCCCTCTGTAGTCTTCCCCTGGGTTGAATTCTGGTTGGTAAGCAGCTCAGGGCAGGAACCTGCATTTTTCATAGCTACTCTGTGCCATGCCCAGTGACTGCGCTACACAATAATTTCTACAAGATGTTACCTGGCTGGCAGCAATGCTCCCTCTAAGCTGTGGAGTCTTGTGAGCAAAAATGCTACTTTGTAAGCTACTGGCAGTAAAGTTGTGAGTAAGCAGTTTGGCTACTGCATAAATTAGTTTGCTCTGGAGCCATCCTTCCTGAACCGAGACAGAAATGTGTGAGCCAAGGGCTGAAAAACTGTGAGCTAGCTCATTCTAACTCAGCTTAGAGAGAACACTGCCTGGAAGCTCCATGGAATGGCTCAGAGGAAACTGGTTAAAAGCCTTTTAAACAGACACTTTGTCCAGCTCAGGGAACTACACTCTGCATGTGCTCAGAGGCCTGGCTATGGTCTTTTAAAACACATATACCTTTCTCTAGCTCAGGGAACACATACTGCCAAATGCTTAGGGACCCTTTAACCACAGTGTGTGGTTTTTTAATAAGAATATAAGAGAAGCCAATGTTGGATCAGGCCAATGGCCCATCCAGTCCAACACTCTGTCACAGAGTGGCCAAAAATACCAGGTGCCCTCAGGAGGTCCAGCAGTGGGGCCAGGACACTAGACGCCCTCCCACTGTTGCCCCCCACAAGCACCAAGAATTCAGAGCATCACCTGCCCCAGAATGCCCCAAGGTATATGTTTAAAAAATAACATACTTTTTTCTCTAGCTCAGTGAAGGTTATTCCACATATGTTCAAAGACCTTTTACTCATGAGCTCTAAAACAAAACCCATTTTGTGATGCTATAAATGCTAAAAAGCATATTGCCTATTATTTTCAAATGCAACCCTTGTTTTCAGGTGAGACACTCCACACACGCTCAGGTTCAGAAGCTCTGAACCACATCTTTACCTAAAGGCACCCCTTCCAGCTCTATGTGCAGCAGGTGCTACCCCCCCCCCCCATTTTATTAAGAGAAAAACTTTCCTCCCTCCCCATCTGTTAGCCACAAGGTATCCCTCAAGGGATCAAGCATATATTTTACTGACCATACGCTCTGACAACTTCAGCTTATTGTGCCATGAAATTAAGTTTTTAAGGGATCTAAGCAATGATTTGGGGTATTCTAGCATTCTGTACAAGAGAGGCCTCCATCCAGCATATTGGAAAAAGTGAAATATCTCCTCCTCGTCTCGGGCGTGCTTCTTGGCATGCCTGCCCCATACCCACTGATGCGCCACTGGCCCCCGCTGCCGAGCCTCCTTTCCCCAGCTCCAGGCTTGTGGTTGACCCACACACACATACCTGAGGGAGGGCGGCTGAGCTCCAGCAGCAGGCACTCCACAGGTGGCCCAGAGTCCCAAGCGGAGCAGCTTGGCCCTGGCGCCACCGCTCTCTTCGTACCTGTGCTGTTGGAGAGGCCAGGGTGGCAAACAAGGCGGCGGGTCCCTGGTGGCCCTTCTGGCACCCAGCCAAGCTGGCTGGCTGCTGCTGCCTTTGCACAGCAGGCCCTGTGTGCTCTCTCTGCCCAGCCGAGCCGGCTGGGCCAGCCACTTTGGTGTAGTGGTTAAGTGCGCGGACTCGAATCTGGGAGAACCGGGTTTGATTCCCCACTCCTCCACTTGCACCTGCTGGATGACCTTGGACAAGCCATAGCTCTCTACCAGCTGTTCTCTCAAGGGCAGTTGTCTCAGAGCTCTCTCAGCCCCACCTACCTCACAGGGTGTCTGTTGTGGGGAGGGGAAGGGAAAGGACTTTGTAAGCCGCTCTGAGACTCCAAGTGAGTGAAGGGCGGGATGTAAATCCAATCTCCTCCTCCTCCAATCCCGGTTCCCTGGCTGGGGCTTGAAGCCTCTGCCTCCCTGGCCAGGGAGCTGGACTGCTCCGCTTGGGATTCCGGGGCCCCGCCAAGGACCACCTGAGGAGTGCCCACCACTGGAGCTCAGCTGCCCTCCCTTGGGGGGGTCCTGTGCAACCACAAGCCCAGAGCTGGGGGAAGGGAAGGGAGGCTCAGCGGCGGGGGCCAGTGGCGCATCAGTGGGCGCAGGGCAGGCCTGCCGAGAAGCACGCCCCAGAGGAGGAAGTTGCTGCTGCCCAGCAGGAGGAGGAAGAGGCGATGGTGGGGCCAGTTACTGTTACAACAGCGGGAGGCGCCGGAGGCTGAGGCAGAGCTCACAGCAGCGCTCTGCTGGGTCGGCCAGCAGGCCGGGAAAGGAAGGGGCTGCTGGGGGCGAGGCTTGCTACATGTGCGCGTCCTCTGGGATCCTTTCTGCCGGAGTGTTGCTCTGGTGCACTCCGGCAGGAAATGAGCCCAAATGTTAACTATATAAAGTTAGCTTTGTCTTCTCTGTCTTGAAAGAGTGTGTAAATTTGTCCTCTTGCCACCCTGAAGTGCCTCATTTGGGCTTTGGCTACAGTGGCTTCTCTCTCTCTCTCACACACGCACACACGCGCACGCGCGCACACACACACACACATATCCAGTGCTAAACTCTGAATCAGCCACCTGCTTGTACTGGGAGCTGCCTGTTGTCAGACAGCCAAGAGCTCTTTGTGCTGGGGGGTGTCTGAGTAAGCATGGCACAGTGTAGTCCCCATAAATATCTCCCTGAAGGAGGACTCTTTTCCTTCTGCTTGCATGATAGATATAGTTGGCATAGACTTAAGTCTTGGTTCTTAAGTGATGGTCTGCTGTTTCTATTTAGGTTTGTCACAGCAAGAGTGGGGAAGTGAATTCTGCAAAAGTGGCAAATCTGGTCAAAGCTTATGTGGACAAATACAAACATTCAAGAAAGAAAAACCCCGAAGAGGCCATTGCTGTGGAAAAAAAATGAGTCAGCTGAAAAATGTCATCAAGATGTCTGCAAAGTGCAATTTTGACATGGACTATTAACAAAAAATAGTGGATGGAAATCTGATTTTGATAAAATTATTTTTCAATATAGTGTATAATGTTTTGTTATAAATACAGATTAATGCTGCAACTTCTTTATCCTTTTGCAAAAGGATATGTAAAGAGAAACGGAAAGGAATAAAAGAGAGTGCCCCTGCTTAGTAATATACCATGGTGGGAATGCCACGTGTACAGTATTTTGGTTCAAACAGTGGAGTGCGGTGGCACAGATGTTTGCCAGAATACGGAGATTTGGAGAGGAGTCTGTAGTCTGTACAATATATGTAAATCAGTCAAGGTGATTTTTTTTCCTTTGGTCCCCCTGCCAGTCCTATCCAACTCTTTCAGTTCTAGTACAATAAAAGTATTTTGCTTCAATTGACAGGCTCAACATGTGTTTTAAAAGCACACCGTGTCTGAATAGAAATCTTCAAAAAAACAAAACATAGCAAATTTTGGTGCCCAAAATTGTGGGCGTGGTTTTCCTATTGTAACACCAAATAAAGGCTATGCTGCTTGTTGTTACTTTGTGGCTTTTCAGTTCTTGCTTTGATTGGAATTCCAGAAGGCAACCAAAACCAGTGTCGTATCCTCACCTTGGTGTGGGGAAATGGCCTCTCAGCTCTCCAGTGCAGCTGGAAAGCATTTTGTGCTTAAGTTTTTGTTTTGGGGGTACAAAATGCCTAACTTTTGTCTGGTATCTTTCAGTGCAGGCTACTTTACCTTCAACACCTGGAGGACAATTTTTGCTACTAAGTATGTGGTAGATGGTGTAAGCAATAGTGTTAGTCATATCTTTGGCAGTTACCTCGTGGTCTAGCATAAGCTATCTGTTGTAGGCATGTGAAGTAAAAGCCAAATACACTCCAGCAAGAATTCTTTCATGATGTTGGCTGCATAAAAAATGTCACGCCCTAATGCAGTGCACGAGACCTAACTCTCATGCAAAATCTGGAGTTGCTCCCAGAGTTTATATAATAGAGCTGAAAGGAGTGAAGGTTCTAGATAGGAATTCATGCTGCAGTGGTACTTGCAGTATCTTGGTTGGAAGTTGCACTGATTGACACTGGCCTCACTGCAAGCCTGTTGGGTCATGAGAGGTACAAAGCACTACTTGCTGCTGTGCTCACGTGTTCCCCCCTTGCCCCCTCTTGTGGAACGGGACTGAAGGCTTAATGGTTTTGGAAGCCTTGCAGTGAACTCCTGTTTATTATGATGCAGACAACTGGGTGAAGTCCGTTTCTTTCCCACACGTCTGGATAACAAATCGGTATTCTCCTGGTTTATGAAGAGGAAACAAACCCTGGTTTGACAGACAGGTGCATTTGGGAATCAGAATAAACTTGAATTGGTTCAAGGCTTCTGAAAACAGGGAGAGGAAGAATCATGTGGGCATGGCAACAAGTTCATGCCCGTCACACCAGGCAGAGGTTTGTGATGCCTGCCTCCAGAGTTGTGGGAGGGGACAGCTTGATTTAATGTCGAAGCAAAGTGCTATGAGAAAAGTTTTATCCAGTGGTCCTGAGAACCCTCCACTAGAGCCAGGCGCCTCCGGAGTTAGCACAGATGCCCCCAAACTGAGGAAAACTTAGGCATAAAAGAACAAGACAGTGTCAAAATATTGATCTTTATTTTTGCAGACAATGAATTATTTGGGTGTGTATTGTGTGTAATTAAAGAGACATATTGTGAAGTGTCTTAGTATGGATATAATTTTTTTACTGTCAGGCCATGTTTTAGATTACAGAAGAGCTTGTTTTACACCAGTAGATATGTTCTTGCTGTTCATCCCAGGTTCAACTGAAACATCACTTGATTGGAAAGCTCACTAAATTTATGTCCATCTGGTTTAGTCATACTGTGCCCATTTATACTTTATATGTTCTAGTCTATACAACTATGAAGCAGATGTAATGTTTCCTGATCAAGTACTCAGCTATGTTCCTGTAATGTTGCATTCCAGCTTTAGTGGAAGGTGCAGAGTTAAATGAACCAAGGTTAGCTTAAAACCCAGTTTGGAACCCACTTCTAACCCTGGTTTCAGATTTGGGTTCAAAGTAGTATGGCTCACGTTCAACAAGACAGTGCAGATAGATCACTTACCATAACTGAAAAGAGAGGAGGGCATTTGTACAGAAGGGGTGGGGAGGAGGTGATGGTATACAAACTTTAAGGGCAAGGAGGGTGTGTGTGTGTAAAAACGAACAGTTCCAAATTTATAACCATGGTTAATAGTATATCTACAGAGTCACAGTGGAGCCCTCATCAGCGTTCCTTACAAAAGCCGGACAAAATATTTAAGAGGAACTTGCAGCACTAAAAAGGTTAAGAGATTCCTTTTACAGGCTTAAGATATCTGTGTTTAGTGAATCTTCCCTTTTTTTTTCTCAGTGAAAGGTGATGACTGGTATGCAGTCTGTAATTCAAAATTGTATCCCAAAGAATGCGCCCCCTTAAATAAATTGAATCGGGGGGGAATGAGGTATTTATGTTTGATCAGGAACCAGAGGTTGGATCCAGAGGTTGGCTACCCATGAAAGGTTCCCCATCGGTCGAACACAACTATTGGATCTAAATACTGTTCCCTCTGGATTCCAGTCTCTGTAGAGGGAGTTTGGGGTGAGCTGAGCTATCAGCAAATTGGCAGTGCCAGTAATGAGTGCTTGAAAGAGATAATCTGGTTTCATCCAGCTTTCTCCCCACCCCCGATATGTCAGTATTGAGAGAGTTGACCTGGCTGCTGTAAGGGGTGTGCATAACAGGATTTGGTGATTGCTAGCCCATTGAATTATTTTCATATGCTTTGAAATATGTGGGCATTTTGGGGCAATCTGACCACAGTCCTTTGTGCATTTACATGGGCAGAAGTCCCACTGAATTTTGTAGGCCTTCTGAGAAACGTTTAATTCTGTATTTTTGTGACTATTGACTGAAGGTTTGTTTATCTCTAAATCTTGTCATTTCTCGACAGCTGAAATAATTTTAACTGCCAAGTGGTAGGAGCAAATCCAACTGAAGCGTGAGAAAATGGTTAAATCTGGGGCTTTTTGCAATCCTGAGAGTATTTAGTACATTGTGTACTTTCATTCTTTGTGGTTCCTTGTGGCTAAAGTTTTATAATTTAAAAAATGATTTAAAAATTAGGAGCACAGGGTCTGATCTGACTGCTTTAGTGGCTAATTTGACTTCAGGCTGTGGTGACTAAAGCATAAGGCTAGGCTAAGTCTGCTAAAACATTCTAAAGAGTTTTATGTAGCTGAACATATTTTGTAATAAATTCTTTTTACTAAGCTGGAAGAAGTCTGTCTTTCACTTAGACTAGTTCATTAAAATGTAAAAATAGGGAATGGGTGGTTTGTCTACTGGTCCAATATACTCTCCATTTCTGGCAAGTGGAGCCAGATTTTAGAAGAATAGGCTGGCCCAGGAGATATTTAGCCTTAAGACCAGCTAAAGATGACTGATGCTTAGAGTAGCATTCTTTTGGTGGTGGTGGGACAGGGAAGCGTGATCCGCTACAGTGCTTCACAGATTTCCAAAGCTCTCAGCCTCCATGATAAGTACAG